>JAWVWN010005667.1:600000-1098303 GCA_037367305.1 Phrynocephalus vlangalii | reverse complement strand
TCCCTTTCTGCACTCTCAGATTTTGTACACGTCTTACTTACATCATTGTTTCTGTTGAAATATTTCCACCCCCTTCTCAAGCCGTCCTTCCAGGCAGGGAGTGCGAGAGGCTTGTAAGCTGTTGGTAGAACGTCAGAAAAAGCAAGAACACAAGAGGTTGAAGCTGAAGTCCTGTGCAACCCGATTTGGGAGTGAGCCTCCTTGTAACTCAGGGAGGGCACATGGTCCTAGACCTAAAACAAGCACAGAAGTACCCCAGGAGGGCCGAATCTCTGCCTTGGAAATCGTATGCCTTGTTGTTTTATACTTTTTAAATAATGTTTTTGTTTATTTTCATAACAAACTACAATGTCTGTGAAGATTCTCAGTCATCCAGGTGAGTTTATCTGGAAGTTGAGTCATGGCTCCCAGGACAGCGAAACGTTTCTATCTCTCAAAAAAGAAGTCCAGTAGCCATGACTCAACTTCCAAACAAACTACAATGCAACAGCACCACCCGGAGTGTACCCCAAGCTAGCTGGGTGGTATATAAATCAAATAAATAAGATAAGATAAGATAAACCTTTATTGATCCCACATCGGGGAAATTTACTTGTTACACAGCTCCCAATACAAAGAACAAATAAAGAAGAGTAATTGCACAAAAAGTGTAAGATGAGAAAGAAGATAATAGATAATAGAGATTAAATAAAATAAAAATCCAATATACAAATATACACTATAAAATAAGGATATAAAAATGAAATGTGAAAAAAAGAAAAAAGCTACAATATATGAATATGAGCAGGGGTCCTCAACCTAAGGCCTGGGGGCCGGATGCGGCCCCTCAGGGTCCTGAATCCGGCCCCCGGGACCAATTGCAGACCCCCCTCCCCCCCCCTGCTTCGCAAGCAAGCCAGCCTCCACAGCTGCTTCTATTGCTGAGGCAGTTCCCAGCCCTTGCTCGTTCCCTCCCTCACTTGGGGTGCATCAAGTCAGGGCCGGCCGGGCTGGGCCAAGAGAGAAGGCAGCTTTCCCTCCCGGGCGCAGCAAGGGCATGATGGCCAGGGCGCACAGCTGGATCTGTGTGCAGTGGTGCCAGCCTTGCTGCGGCTGCTGCTCCTCATCCTGAGTGGCCGCCTAGAAGGTGATGAGGGGCCTGAGCTTGCCTGGGTTGCCACCTCCTTCCCGATGCAAGGAAGGAAGGAAGGAAGGAAGGAAGGAAGGAAGGAAGGAAGGAGAGCTGCTCCAGCCGCTGCCACTGTATGAGAAGGAGGAGGAGGAGGCGCAGCTGAGGGATCCCAGCAGTGGCACAACCCGGAGCAGGAGGCATTTGCAGAGGCCCCGGAGATGCACTGATCATGGGCTGATTGTGGGGTGGTGGTGGCCCCACTTGCCCCTCCCTGCCCTGTGGTCCGGCCCCCAGTGGTGTCTGAAGGGTGGTGGACCGGCCCGCTGTTTAAAAACTTTGAGGACCCCTGAATATGAGTATTTTAGACTGTAGAGTTGTAGAGTCTCACAGCAGTGGGAACAAAAGACCTGCGGTAGCGCTCCTTCCCACACCGGGGATGTCTGAGTCTGCCACTGAAGGGGCTACGCAAAAAAAAAAACACCCAACGACAAAAAACATAGACTCAAATTCAAATCAAAACTCAAAATGCTTGTTAGTACCTCTCGTGTTCCCCAACTTTCTTAATTGGAGTGGCGGTGGCTGGATGCAGGTCACCCTGCTTTGGCCCCAGGGAGGGTGGCAAGTGTCCTGTCCCTTAAAAACAGAGCAGGGGAGGATGGGCGGGCATGTACCCTCTGGTCCAGCAGGCTCCTAGGGTACGGTGGCAAGATGGGCCAGCCAGCAGGAAGCCCGCCAGAGCAGGGAGGAGGACGCACGTCCAGTGTCCCTTCCACTCCATCTTATGACGACACCTTCCTCTCCCCTCGCAGATCGAAAGGTTCCTCGCTCGGCTCTCCGAATTTGCCAGCGAGAATAAGATCAGCTTTGGCCCGCTGAAAAGCATCGTCAAAAGCCTCCTGCTGGTGCCAAACGGTGAGTTTGGGTAGCCAAGGGGCTCTCGGGCTGCAGGAGTCGTGGGCAGCCAGGCGGCCACTGCCAGGGTGGGGCTTCATGGGGCAAAAGCAATGTAGACAAAATGATTACAATAATTGCCAAAAGCTTTCCTCTCTCTGCCCTCCTCTACAGATGAAATGCTGGGGACATTTAATTAATTTATTTATTTAGAGTATTTTTACCCCATCTTTCTCCTAGGAAAAAGACCCAAGGTGGCTTACAGTGACGAGAGACAATATACAGCAGGGCCCAAAATCCCCCATGGAGAGGGGTACTGCATGATGTTTCCCATAGTGGAACTAATGTTGAATGCCACTTCAGCTGCTGACCACTAGGTGGACACTGGTTGTTGCGTGACAGTTGTTACCACATGGTCCCTTGTCTCAGAACAGGAACCGGGAACCAACCGTGACAAGAGAATTCCCCAGCCCAGGGACAGGTATGGCTTGTCACACTCTGTTCCCAGTTCCAGGGGCATGGTTGAGACAACTTTTTGCTGTCACGCTATGGACGTGAAGTAACTTTTTTTTGTACCGTTCCCAAGCGGGACAGCAAGGAGGGACGAAAGGGATGTGAAGTAACCGCCATAGATGGAGAGGTGGGAAAACAGGTGAGGTTTGATGCAAACAGCTTCCCACAAGGTCGCCGTGGCCAACTGCGCCGGCTGGTACCACACGAAGGAGAGCCGCATTGTTTCTCCGCGGGCTTTTGTGCGTCACCCTCTTCCTCAGATACATCAAGAGGAAGGAGGAGCCCCTCAAGTGGGCATCACACCCCCTCCCCTTTGCAGCTTCTTAATTCCAACCCTTAAAAGCCCAGGGGGAACTTGGACCTGAGGAAGCGGGCTGCTCCACCAAAGCTCTCAAGGAAAGAAAGGAGCCTTGAAGCCGCCACTGCTTTCAGGGTTCCTAGGAAGGTTTACGAGGCCGGCATTCGTGGCTGAAGCCTGCAGAAGGGTCTCCCTACCACCCACCCACCAAAATCCCCCAGCCCTGCTATTGCTTTCTTGGCCTCCGGCTTATGAATCCTTCCCTCACTGGGTTGGCACCTGAGGCTGGAGGTGAGCTGGACCAAAGATGTCTCTGGTGGGGGAGGTTCCAGACCTCTTTCGTAGTGTCTGTTTTGCTTTCTTTGTGATACTGTCAGGTATGGGGAATGATGCTGCTATTATTGTCGTTGTTTTGCAGTTGATAACAGCGTTAATATTATTAATATTCTTATTGCTCCTGCTATTTTGAATAAAACAATGGAAATTCAAATGCACACACATCATTGTTCACAAACAGGACTATCGTGTCTTGTCCATTTCCCAGACTTTACTGTTTTCACCTTTTTATGATAATAATAAGTTTATTAATATTCCATCATCTTGATTCATATTTCTAAATTAGTTTCTACAAACTCTTCTGTTTGTCTTTCATCATATTGTCTGGGTGCACTTAACATTAATTACATCATGTCTTAGAACCACCTAATGCATTGTTTCTTTTCTCCAACCAATCATAAAATCTATTCCACATTGAGTAATACACAGAGTCCTCTTTTTCTTTAATTCTTAATGTCATTCTGTCCATCTCAGCACAGTCTAAGATTTTTTTGTATAATTATTTCCTCCTTAGGTATGTTTTCATTTTTCCACATTTGGGCCCAAGCTATTCTAGCGGCAGTCAAGATATGTAATATAATATATCTATCCTGTATATTAACATTTTCTGGCATCATGCCTAGTAGAAACATTTCTGGCTTAAATTCTAAATTCAGCTTAGTTATTTCTTTGAGCCATCTATGTATTTTAAGCCATTATTTCTTTTGCCTCACCTTTTCTGTCATCTGTCTTTCCTCGCTCATCCTGATTTTTCTGCCTGCCTGTTGTTTTCCACTTGGGTTGTGTGGCTGCATTTCTTCCTGTTTTATTTTTTCTTTCTTTCTTTCGTTTCTTAATTGCACCCTTCAGAAGGGCAAGGTTGACTGACTGACCTGTTTTGCTGCCGTCTCCTCTGCTTTTTGTTTTACACAACGTTTATTTTAGGTGCCTTGAAGAAGAGTCTGTCGGCAGAGCAGGTCCGAGCGGATCTCATCACCTTGGGTAGGTCCCTTAGTCTTTTGGAAGGCTCCGGTCATTCTGGAAGGCGGCTGTGGCTCTCCCGTCTGACCGTGTCATGCTTCTTCTGCAGGGCTGAGCGAGGAGAAGGCCAGCTATTTTGAAGATCAGGTAGGAGAAATCTTGCACTCAGTTTAAAAGAGAAACCAAAAAAATCCTGTGAACAGGAGTAAATTTATTTCCTGGGCTGCCCATTTTCCTGCTTGCCGTAACACAGACAGGCAGAGTAATCCAAATCTTGTCCTTTAAAAAAAAAAGATAATTTATGTAGAAACGTTATTGTCTTAATACAGTGGACCCTTGTATAACAAACAGCTTGTACAACATAAATTTTGTACAACATAAAAAATTCCGGAGATAGGGGAAATTTGCTTAACATAATCGCCTATGGGGAGAATCCGTACAACATAAAATGGGATCACTCCATTTTCAATGCATTTCTATGGGAATTTGTATAAAGAAAAATTTGATTAACATAATTTCATTTGGAACGAATTAATTCCTTTATACAAGGTACCACTGTATATTTAAAATATTTTACCTGCCTGTCTCCTTGGGAAGGACCCAAGGCAGCTTACAATATTGAAGGACAATAGATAAAAGTTGGACACAAGGAGTAGACAACAGTTGTTAAGATATTAAAGACAATATTGAAAGTTAAGAGCAATGAGTGTGAAGGGGCACCTTATATTATTAAAAGACAGCATTAAAACTGAAAACAATAAGTAAACACGTAGAGAGAGAAAATGCTAACCTGAGAGAAGAGAAACAGAAAAGTAGAAAACACAGTAGTACAAATCTAGTCCAAAACCATAATGTATAACAAGCCATTGTAAAAACTACATAACAGGTAGTTAGTAACTGAGGGAAGGCTTGTCCAAAGAGGAAGGCCTTTGCCTGCCTGTGGAAAGACAGCAAAAACGGGGCCAGTCTGGCCTTCAGTGGGAGGGAGTTCCACAGTCTGGAAGTATTTTTTTCCAATTTACACACACACAGAGCACGCAGGGCACTCAGTTGACTGATCCGGCCAGAACAGGCTACCTTCCCCTGCAATATTTGCAAAGCCTGTCAAGAAACCTCTGAGAATTTTCCTTGTAGTTTCCTTGTTTCAATTTTCTGTGACTTTTTCTGTACTGTATTTCACATTATTTCACCGTCAGCCCTTATCAATTTTTACTCACTTTGTCTGAATCTAACCCAGTTTTTTATATGAGCATACAGACAGGGAGGAAAAATACAGTAGGACCTCTGTATCTGTGGTGGATCAGCCCTAAGCCCACTTGCAGGTGCAGAAAATGTGGATTATAGCAAATTTAAAATAATTACAGTACTAACATTGTACATAGCATGGTCTCTGGTTCCCCCTAGTGGCATGTTCTGGCAATTTCATCTTTAGGAATACAGTAGGACCCCGGTATCCACTGCTTCATTATCCACTGATTCAGTTATCCATGCTTGGCAGGGGGGGGAATTAAATAAATAATTCAGCAGCTGCAAAGCAAGCTACTGTCACAAACAGCAGCTGTAAAGCAGGCTACTGTCACAAAACATGTTTTGAGGATTTTTGGTGTTCTCTTTTATCCACGGTTTTCATCATCCACGGGAAGTCCTGGAACCAATCCCCAGCAGATACTGGGGTCCTACTATATATTTTTCTGGGATTTTTTTTCCTTTTAATATTTTTCAGGCATAGACGAACATTCTGACTTAAGAATTTAAATCAATCATTCCTAGTGAGCAGAGCTACTCTTATTTATAATAGCTTTGGATAAAAAGCAGATCAGGTTGCTGATCGCCAGAGTTTTACAAGGACATGGCACCTGAAGAAGAAGAATGTTTTCAGGCCATGGATAAGTGAATCAGTGGCTCCTTATCCTGTGGATAAGAAGGTTATATCCTACTCTGTCCCTTTTTGTTTTGAGATTTTTTTGTTTGTATTCTAGCTTAAATAGAATTTCTTATCCATAATACAAGTTGCACATCAGGACAAGGGCTGAAGGCCACCACCACCCCCTTTTTAATAACAATTTATAGCTTCTATGTATGTTCACAAAAAGGGGGAAATAACAGCAGTTAAAGATTATATAAGTCAACTACAAACATTTGATAGATTTGGTTTGCTTCTTTAATAAAATGGGTTTCCCGTCTTTCCAAAACATTTAGAATGCTCAGGATAGGATACAGCAGTTGAAAGGTATGATGTGGAATACAGTGGTGCCTTGTATAAAGGAATTAATTCGTTCCAAATGGAATTCTGTAAAACAAATTTTCCTTTGTACAAATTTCCCATAGGAATGCATTGAAAACGGATTAATCCCTAATTTCTGTTGTACGGTTTCGTCCTATAGGCGATTCTGTTAAGCGATTTCCCCCTGTCTCCGGAATTTTTTTCCTTTAAGCGGATTTTCTGTTAAACTGCTTGTTATACGAGGGGCCACTGTAAAAGTTATAAGCTGCACTGCTGCTGAAAAGAGTAAAATAAAACAGGTTATCAAGAGTCTCTCCTTAAACTGTCCCAGCTCCCACCAGGTCCAATGGGTTAACCAAACTAAAGTCTCTTAAGAAGGTGGTGGAAAGCCAGGGCGGAGCCAGAGCAGGGGAAAGAGGCAAAGAGGGACCTCTAGGGCAGGCCTGCCCAACAGGTAGATCACGGGCTACTGATAATCTGTGAAGGGTTCAAAAGCAGCCCACCAGCCATCAGTAAAAAAGGTGAGGGGGTAAGTTCTCCACCTTTCCCTTTTGCACCCCAAGGACCACCACTGCCCCAGCAAAGTTCTGGGTCTGCCAACCCACTGTCTCAGCCGAGCGGGGCAGTTCAAGGGCCATCATGGCACATTGAAAACGGTTCCCTCCAGAACAGATTACAGTGGTGCCTTGTATAAAGGAATTAATTCGTTCCAAATGAAATTATGTTAAGCAAATTTTCCTTTATACAAATTCCCATAGGATTGCATTGAAAACGGAGTAATCCCATTTTTATGTTGTACGGATTTTCCCCATAGGCGATAATGTTAAGCAAATTTCCCCTATCTCCGGAATTTGTTACGTTGTACACATTTTATGTTATACAAGATGTTTGTTATACCAGGGTCCACTGTAATTGGTTTTCAATGCATTCCTATGGAAAGCCACTGCTCTACTTACAAAGGTTTTTAGTTATGAGCACGTGCTCAGAACAGATAAAATTCGTAAGTAGAGGTTTTAGTGTAGTAGCCCTCAGGCACTTTGGGCCGGAAAAAGTAGACCTTGGCCTGTTCAAAGTTGAACAGCCCTGCTGTAGGGCAACAGATGCCTTGCACGGACAGTATGGCCAGTGGGAAGGCAGCCACATACATGCCATCTGGTCCCGCCTTGGTTCTCCTTGTGACTGATAGATAATTCATTGAAAGCAACGGACAATGCTGTGCAGAAATTGCAAAGTGTGGAGTCTGTGTCCCAAAAAAGCCCTTGCAGTACAATGACAAACGTGTGTGTGTGTGTGTGTGTGTGTGTGTTTCGGGGTGGATGTAGGGGGATATTGCAGCCAAATGAGAAGGAACCAGAAGAATGCCAGGAGCGGCAGAGGTCCTGGAGCTCAAATGGGCCTTCTCGGGACTGCAGGCTGTCCGATGAACTCTTTCAGTCCAAAGTCTTTGAAAAGGAAGGAGCGGCGTGGACTTATGCCTTGGACATCTTTTCAATTTGTTTCCTTGCTTGGTAAATCCTGCAGTGGAGGAAGAATGCCCCCGCCCTCCAGCGCTTGGCTGCGGGACAGACCCTGATGGTGAACCAGCTCGTAGACATGGAGTGGAAGTTTGGAGGTGAGCGGCCCTCTCTAGACCCCAGGGGTTTGTGACGTCATGGCCAAGTGTGTGCGTGCCTCCCCCCCCCCTTTGCTGCCACCTTGCTCTCTCCTTCCCCTGCAGGTGCCTCTAATCTCTCTTAAGGCGTTTATACACGACCCCTAAGTTCCGCTGCAAATGGCTGCAAGCTCCGGAGCTTAAAAATGTTTCCCCACCAGCTCCGGAGTTTGCAGACAATTAAGTGCGACCCCGCCCACTTTGGCGCGACCCAGCACACTTTTCTTGTACCTTCTCTTTGGAGGTGAAAAATCTTTGATCTGGAGTAAGGATAGTGAGTGCGGGGCTCTCCTCGCTTCTGTTTGCTGCTTTTTGGCTCCCGCCCCTTTAAGAGCTACTTTTACAGAGACGAGGGGGTTGGACTTGATGGCCTTACAGAGACAAGAGGCAGAACGAGATGAGCGGCATGCTTTTCTTTCTCTTTTTCTCCCTCCCTCACGCAGCCAGCAACCAGGAAGTGCGGAGGGGGGTGGGGACAGAGGAAGAGCGACAAACCCCTAAGATCTCTGGTCCGAATTTAAGTGGCCAGCGGATCTTAGGGGTCGTGTAAAAAGGCCCTTAGTTGGCTTTTCCCCTTCTCTCTCTGGCAGTAACTGCAGGAAGCAGCGAACTGGCCAAAGTTGGAACCATCTTCCTGCAGGTGAGTTGGTTTTCATCTTCCTCTTTTTTTTCATTTGGGCTTTTTCCACGCCTGGTACAAGGGCTGAGGGGTGAATGCAGTAGGATTGCTGTATCTGTGGTTTTCCAAGCATCTCCCCTCTTCCCCCCCCAATGGATGCTGCACAGGACAAGGGGAACAAGACAAAATGCGATCCAGAAACTCACACAAACTGAGAAAGGGTATTCCCCACACTGGAAATCTGGTCACAGATAGAAGCAGTCATTAAACAGATAGGTTGTTAAGTGAGGAGAGGCTGTAGTACGGTCTCTGGCTCCCTCTAGTGACGGGTTATGATAATGTCTTTAGAAATACATACTGTACCATACGTCTGTGAAGATTCTCAGTCATCCAGGTTCGTTTAACTGGGAGTTGAGTCATGGCTACTGGACTTCTTTTTTGAGAGATAGAAACGTTTCGCTGTTCATCCAAACAGCTTCATCGATGAAGCTGTTTGGATGAACAGCGAAACGTTTCTATCTCTCAAAAAAAGAAGTCCAGTAGCCATGACTCAACTCCCAGTTATACTGTACCATATTTTTCCACCTATAAAATGCCACCATGTATAAGACACCCCTCAATTTTTAGTCTAACAGTTTGAGACAAAAATGATGTCTTGTACATGGGAAATACTGTATTTCTAGTAATTTTCTAGTTAATATCTTCAGACCATGGATAAGTGAATCAGCAGGTTGTGATCCGGCAGAAAAATTGATATTTGTTCCCCTCCTCCTTAGCCTTTAACCCTTCTTAGGAAAGGAGAGCATTTCCACGTAGCTCAAGACCAAGGGGTGTGTGATTGGTCGCCTCTTCTTCAATTTGGCCTCCTGCTGTTCAGCATCCAGCCTTCCTATCCTTTCGTTGAGATGTTTTGCAATTCAGAGATGGCCTGGGTCAGGTCACAAACCCAGTGTTGTCTGTTACGTCTGCCAATTTCCGGGGGGGGGGGCGAGGGGGGGAGTTACTGCTTGCAGAAGTGGGGTGTTTTAGCTTTTCAAGAACCCTTTGCAGGAACCGAAAAGATCTTTTAAAACAGTGTTTCTTTTCCAGCTGAAAATGTTGGTGAAGAAAGGCAACCGAACGGAGCCCGTGTACGTGGGTGAGTGAGCCATAACCAAGTCCTGGGGGGACTTCCACAAAGATGTGGCACTGCATCCTGTTTTTATAATGATCATGGCGATTAAGGGTTTATTTTCATTGCAAGCACTTTCCAAACTGGACATCAAACTAGAACAAATTAGATGGTACCTGCTGAAAATCTAAAACTGGCTGCAGTGAAAGATTCTCTGCAGGCCATGCTACAGCCCTTTCATAGCAGGTTCTCAAGACGTTAGTACAGTAGGACCCCGGTATCCGCTGGGGATTGGTTCCAGGACTTCCCATGGATAATGAAAACTGTGGATAAGAAAGAACACCCCCAAATCCCCAAAACTGCTGTTTTGTGACAGTAGCTTGCTTTACAGCTGCTTTTTTTTTTTTGCGACAGTAGCTTGCTTTACGGCTGCTGTTTGTGACAGCAGCTTGCTTTGTGGCTGCTGAATCTTTTTATTTAATTTTTCCCTCTGATTCCCATGGATAACTGAATCAGTGGATACAGGGGTTGTACTGTACAGTTAAACTTCCATTATTTATTTACCCATTTGCTAAATATGCAAGTATTACTTTTCCTGCAAGCTCAGCCCTGCCTACATCGCTTTCCTCCTGCCTGTTTTATCCTCACAATCACCCTGTGAAGCAGAGTTGGTCTCAAGGAGACCGAGGGCCACAAGGAGCTGATCCATGGAGCCTGGCAGGCATCTCACCTGATCTCTATCCCAATTCTTTTTGTCTTAACAAAAAGAGGGTTTAAAAAAAAACAGAAATGGCCCCTAGTGCCCTCTAGTGGTCAAGAAAAGTTTTTACCTTTTTTAAAAATACAGAGGCATGGCAGGTCTCAAAACATGGGTGAAATTGCCTCCCATGCCTGCTCTAGGCCGTAAGGTTTTTGTTTTTTTTAAAAAGTGTTCCACTTTTACCTAAAATAAATTGGGGGGTGGGGTGCTATTGGGGCCCAGGCACGGTAAGGTGCCACATTCGGACCCCTTGCATGCAACATGAAGACTGCACAGTGCCCATCTCAACTGTCAAGTAGGCCTCTCCAGCTCCTAAAAACTCTTACCCCATACTCACATGTTACGTGGAAAGGAGGTTTCCTTTTTTTCATTAATCTTTAATTGGTTTTATCCGTTTTCTCTCCCGCCAGAGTTAACGTTGCCCCAGTTTTACAGCTTCCTTCATGAGATGGAAAGAGTTAAAGCCAGCCTGGAGTGCCTCAGCTGACTTAACCTGTTGGACTGCGGCCTGCTACCACTGGCACGGTGGGAAAGCCAAAGAAGGGACCAGCAGAGAATAGAGGACTTGCAAGCGCACCCACTCACACCCACCTACCCACCTCTCTCTTGCTGTCAAGATGTAATAAAAAGATGTGAACAGCATGGAAGGTTCTTTCAGTCTGGCCTACTTCTGTTCTAAAATCAGATAAAGGAAGAGAAATGTTGTAAAAATGGGTTAAGAGTCCAGTCTAGTGAAAACATTAAAAGAAAAATCCTAGGAATATATATTTCTAAAGTTGAAATTACCTGAACTGGCCACCAGAGGCAGCCAGAGACCACACGATGTGTTGTTCTCTTTGCTGTAATCCACAGATTTCAGTGTCTGTGATTCCCTGGCATATACAAAGGCCATGCTGTAGTGATGTGCCTGACTGTGGGGCATTTAGAACCATGCTGACAATACTGAAGCTGAACTGAGGTCTTGGGAAACCTAAAATGAAATGAAAAACAGTGGTTTGGTCTCCACTGAAATGAGGACCAGGATGGACAGGCGGATAGTGATTAAGCAAAACAACCAACTGAGTCCCTTTTCACACGACCCCTAAGATCCGCTGGCCACTTAAATTCGGACCAGAGATCTTAGGGGTTTGTCGCTGTTCCTGCATTCCCACCCCCTCCGCACTCCTGGCTGCTGGCTGCATGAGGGGAGGGAGAAAAAAAGGAAGAAAAGAATGCCGCTCACCTCCGTTCTGCCATCCCCGGCACTGCATTCAGATCTCTTAAAGGGGCGGGGGGCAAAAAAAGAACAAACAGAAGCAAGGAGAGCTCGGCAGTCACTACTGTTATATCCGCATCAGGAATTTTCACCCTCCAAGAGCAGGTATATGAAAAGTGCACTGGGACGCGCTTAGGTGGGCATGGTCGCACTTACCTATCTGTAAACTCCGGAGCTGGTGGGGAAACAATTTTAAGCTCCGGAGCTGGGAGCCATTTGCGGCGGAGTTTAGGGGTCGTGTACAAAGGGCCTGAATTATTTATAAAAAGTAGAGCTACCCTATAAGGCTCTCAAAGTGACAGCCTGAAGAGCAGGCAAAACGGGTGAAGAACAGATTGAAAATGACCTGAAAAGCCATTTTTAAAAATTAATTCCAGAGGCCAAAGGCCGTATTGAATAAAAGGGCTTTTGGCTGTGCATTCAACCAGGGCAAGGAAGGAAGCTTGGCTGACTTCCCTTGGAAGTGCTTGTTCTGCTGCTTCCATAGTAGGCTGCTTCTCTTCCCCTACCACCCCACGGCTGCAGCTTCCCAAGGCGGTGTTCCATGACAAAGGACATCCCTTGGAGAGCTCAGGTTCTCAACAGGTGATTTTCTTATGTCGAGGCTTGAAACGCTTCCCAGTCTTGTAAATCAAACCTGCATCTTGAGGAGGAAAACCAAATTGGTCAGGGAAAGTCAGGGAAAATGGTCTGAAGTCAGGGAAATGGTGATTAATATATATATTCAAGCAGTGGATTTTTGACCTGCTGCAAGACTACCGTCTATTCTTAGGACAACTGGAATCGAGAAGTAGAAGACAAGTAAACCATAACGATGCCCTTTCGCAGCTCATCTGTTTGTTGAGCTCTGTCCCTGCATGCAGTCCATCCCCCTGGACCCTCAAATGTGGGCCCCCACAAGGGTCGATCATCTCACCAATGTTTAATAACTGTGTAAGGCCACTGGGAGTCCTCAGGAGTTTTGGAGCCTCATGTCATAAGTATACAGATGGCATTATTTATTTATTTATTTATTTATTTGATTTCTATCCTGCCCATCTTCCCATGGGAACTCTGGGCGGCTAACAGAGGGCCCGGCCGGAAGTTACAACAAACAACATACACACAATAGACAATTTAAAAACATAATATGCACCCTTGGCGTGGAGCTACTAAAATCTAAGTAACCAGATGGCGGGGGGAAAAAAACCCAGCTACGCTAGGTCACCAAAGGCCTCGCGAAAGAGCAAGGTTTTTAAAGCTCTGCGAAATGCCATCAGGGACTCTGCAGAGCGCATTTCGCTGGGCAGATGATTCCAGAGAGACGGGCCGGCCACCGAGAAGGCCCGGTTCTGAGTAGATGTTTTCCGGGCCTCTCTAGGGGTGGCCACCTGAAGCGAGTGCGCTCGTGACTGCCAAATTGGACGGGCCGAGGTTGATCGCTGGGCAATCCGCTCTGACAGGTAGTCTGGTCCCAAGCCATGGAGGGTTTTATAAACTAAAAACCAAGACCTTGAATCTGATCCGGGATGCAACGGGTAGCCAATGCAAACGAGCCAGGACTGGGGTGATGCGGTCATAGCGGCGCATACCCACCACCAGCCTGGCTGCGGCATTTTGCACCCGCTGCAAACGCCAGAGGAGAGTCAAGGGCAGCCCCATGTAGAGAGCGTTGCAGTAGTCCAGCCTCGAGATCACCAATACTTGCACTACAGTTCTCAGGGAGTCGCAATCCAGGTAAGGGCAGATCTGGGCAATTTGGCGAAGATGGTAAAAAGGGGTTCTGGTCACGGCAGCCACCTGGGCTTCCATTGAAAGGGCTGGATCCAGAACCACGCAGCTCTATCTCCTACCTTCTGCAGTAGATGCTGTCCGGTCCCTGGAGTGCTGCCTGGGTGCTGTGAGGGACTGGAGGGGGGGCAATAGGCTGAGGTGGAACCCGGGCAAGATGGACGTCTTGTGTGTCCCCCCACCCCCACCCTCCCCCATGCTCAGCAGATCGGGAAGTTCCTCTTTTGGAAGGGGGACAATTCTTCATGCTCACAATGAAATTTGCAGTTTGGGCATTCTCTGGACATCAAACTAGAAGGTATTCTCTCCATACGCTATCCATAGAATCCCAGGTAGTCTGCTTTGCCCATTTCCCTCTGCGGCAGACTGCCCGTCTGCGTCCCTATCTGGACACTGAGGCTCTTCCTACGCTGGTCCATGCGTTTGTAGGCTCAGGACTGGACTACTGCAATACTGTGTATCTAGGGTTGCCCTTGGAGCTGATGCAGAGACTTCAACTGGTCTAGAACATGGTGGCCAGACTATGGGTGGGGACTAAGGAATACCAGTATACAGTATATCCCCTCCTCAAGCCTCCTGGCACTGTTTACCAGTTTATCTGGAAGTTGAGTCATGGCTACTGGACTTCTTTTTTCTTGAGAGATTGAAACGTTTCACTGCTCATCCAAACAGCTTCATCAGTCTGATGAGCAGGAAAATGTTTCTATCTCAAGAAAAAGAAGTCCAGTAGCCATGACTCAACTTCCAGGTAAACTCACCTAGATAACTGAGAGTCTTCACAGACATATGGTTACCAGTTTGTTTCTGCATCAACTTCAGGGTGTTAGCTATAGCATACAAAGCCCTAAACCAGTGGTTCTCAACCTGTGGGTCCCCAGAAGTTTCTGGATGGCAACTCAGCTAGTGATGAAGACTTCTTGCAGTCCAGGGACACTTGGAGACCCACCGGTTGAGAACCACTGCCCTAAGTTTGGTGCCTCGCTACCTGTCTCCTCCCAGTGAAAACTGCCTGCGATAGCCAGGCAAGATGTCTGAGGGCACCTACGCCAAGAGAGTTCCAAACAATGAAGACAAGGAATTGGGCCTTTGCAGTGGTTGCCCTACGCTTATGGAATAACCTTAGTGGAACTGGGAAAGGTGCAAAGGATAGAGACTAAAATGATTACTGGGCTGTGGGCACCTCCCTTATGAGGAAAGGTTAAAACATTTGGGGCTTTAGTCTGGAAAAAAGGTGCCTGAGGGGGGATATGATTGAGACGTACAAAATAATTCAGGGCATGAGTAAAGTGGATAGAGGGAAGCTCTTCTCCCTCTCACAAAATACCAGAACTAGGGGACATCCACTCAAACTGAGGGTTGGGAGAGTGAGAACAGACAAAAGAAAATATTTTTTTCACCCAGCGTGTTGTTAGTCTGTGGAACTTCCTGCCACAGGAGGTGGTGATGGCATCTGGCCTGGATGCCTTCAAAAGGGGATTGGACAGATTCCTGGAGGAAAAGTTCATCACAGGTGACAAACCATGATGGAGATGTGTCATCTCCAGGCTTAAAACTGGGGTCTTTCACGGACCAGATGCTGAGGAGTGGTATCAGGAGACAGAGATCTAGTCTCGTGCATCTGGTGGGGCCACTGTGAGATACAGGAAGCTGGACTAGATGGGCCATTGGCCTGATCCAGCAGGGCTCTTCTTATGTTCTTAACTAGACATCCACCTGGCCCCCTCTCTCAGTGCTTTTAAACAAGCCTTAAAGACCTGGCTGTTTAGTCAGGCATTTCCTATGTGACCTCAGCTTCCCCCGATAGACCCACTTATCCACCCAACATGGTATTTTTATTTGTAATGTTTTGAAATTGTACTTTGTATTTTAATGTAGTTATGCTGGTTTGGGTGTTGTTTTGCTTATTTTAACTGTCTTATTTGTTGTTAATATTTGTTGTAAACCACCCTGAGTGGCCTTGCTGCCCAGATGGATAGTATAAAAGTACAATAAATAAATAAATTTCCAAAGTCTGCCTGTAGCATTTGCAAATCAAAGTTAGTTTAAATTTTTAGCAAGGCCAGGAGATCAAGATCAAAGACGCAAAAATTTGACTACTTAAAGATCTACCCTGGAGGATCCGTCAGCTTAGAAAAGATTTTACTTTCCTAACCAAATTGTTGCAAAAAAAAATGATGTACCATACAGGTGGACCTTTCCGGTCGGTTTGCTCTTCCGCTGGGAGGGGAAGAACATTCAACTTGACTCTGTGAAGAAAGCTTATAGATTCGCTGAGGTCAACGCAGATAAAATAGGTCATACCCCCTCATCCGCGGAGGAAGACGACGAGGGAGAAGATGAGGATAACTTTCAACATAACAGGGAAACGAAAGAGCAATCGATATTACAAGGGAAAGGCAGATCTTTGCATCCCCGAGACCCAACAGCGGAGGACGGCACTAAACCCAAGAGACAACTGAGGCCGAAAGGGGACAAAAAGTCACGCTGAAAGTAAGAATGTCTCAGAAATTAATAACCTGGAATGTGAACGGTCTGAACTCACCAATTAAACGCAGCAGGATTTCAGCTCTCCTGCAAAAACAGAAATGTGACTTAATCTGTCTTCAAGAAACGCACATAATAAACACGCAAGAGAAGCTCCTAGAAAACCGGAAGTTAGGAATTGCCTTTCCCTCCTCAAATCAGAAATCCAAGAAAAACGGGGTAGTAATATATGTTAAGCCTGAGATGCAACCAAGTTTGATTAAGAAAGACGAGGAAGGCAGATGGATTATTATCCAAGCAACCCTTCAATCTAAGAAAACGACGATTGTGGGTATATACAGCCCAAATGACAAAAAATTGCAAGAACTTTTTTTTGAAGAGTTGCTGCAAGAACTACTACAATACGAAGATACCCCAATAGTCATTTTAGGAGACTTCAATGCTGTCAACAACCCAAATATGGACAAACAATCACCACCCGGGGAAAAAAGGGGGGCGGGTAGATTCCTTACCAAAACCCTTTTTACATTTATCTAGTATTTTGCAGATTCATGATATATGGAGGAGAAAACGTCCAATTACCAATGGATTTACATTTTACTCTGCTCGCCACGCCTCTTTCTCCCGAATGGACATGATTTGGGCCAGTACAGATCTGTTACTCCAAACGCAGGACATTGAAACATTGGTAAGATCATGCTCTGATCATAACCCCATTTTATGGTCTTTAAAGGGTATTAATAAGGTTAGACATTGGAAAATCAATCACACGCTCTGGTCTGACAAAACGTTTCTTAGTAAGGCAGAGAGGGACTTAAAGACATACTTTGAGTTAAACTCTACGGAGGGTATGCAATCTAAAACTATTTGGGATGCCTCTAAGGCAGGGGTGGCGAACACGAGGCTCTCGAGCCGCATGCGGCTCCCGGCCAAAATGAATGCGGCTCTTTGCCTCTTATCATTATTTTGTATACTGTGGCTCTTTGCCAAGTTTGGATTTTGTTATGCTGCTTCTGAGGAGGAACCTCTGAGGAGAGATCTCCGAGCGCGTAGTCCCACCCCCAGGCTGCATCATCACGTCTCCCACAGGGTAACAAAACCACTCCAACAAGGTAACAAAAAACACCTGACTGAGCATGTTATATTATGTGTTTAATATATTATTGTTAAAATTATATGCTTTTGTGTGAGTGTTTGTCTGTTTTGGCAGGTCACTGCGTGGTGTGGCTCTCTGACTCTCACAGTTTAAAATTTTTGCTCTTTTTGTCGAACTTGTTCGCCACCCCTGCTCTAAGGCTTACTTCAGAGGCACAGTGATACAATACATGGCCAAGAACAATAGAGAAATGAAATCAAAGACTGCAGAGATTTTGAGTAAAATGGAAGAATTAGAGAATAAACTGATATTAGACCCTGGAAATAAACAATATCTCAATGAGTTATTACAAGGTAGACACCAATTGAATCTGATCCTATCTGCAGACGTTGCACACAAACTCAGATTAGCAAGGCTAAACCATTTTGAAAATGCCAACAAAACAGGGAAATGGTTGGCTTATAGACTCAAGAAACAGCAAACCCAAAGAACAATTATAAATTTAAAAGATAGTCAGGGACTTAACCAAACTGACCAAGCTTCAATTATGAAAATAGTTGAAGCATATTACCAAACCCTATTTAAAGGAAAACAGATAGACCCCAACTTAATATATAATTATTTAGAAAAACATAACTTTCCACAACTTAATGAAGACCAAAGGAATTTAACTAATGCCACAATTTCCTTAACAGAGGTGGTTGATGCAATTCAAAGACAAAAACCCAACAGAACACCTGGCCCGGATGCTTTGCCAGCTCAATACTATCAGAAATTTTTAAATATTTTAGCCCCAAGATTACTTCATCTTTTCAATTCAATTCTGGAAGGAGAAGATATTCCAGATACATGGAAATCTACCAACATAGTTTTGATCCCCAAGGACGGAAAACCAAAAGAGGCTATAGAGAATTATAGGCCTATAGCCCTTCTAAATGGGGATTATAAAATCTTTGCATCTATCTTGGCTACTAGATGGCGGAAAATTCTTACCACGCTAATTCACCCAGATCAGAGAGGATTCTTGCCAAATCGATATCTCCAGTCAAACATTAGAACCTTACTTAACTCATTAGAGTATTATGAAATACACTCCCAAAAGCAGGCAGCCTTTATCTTTTTGGATGCTGAGAAAGCCTTCGATAATGTCTCTTGGTCCCTATTGAAATCTCAAATGGACTACTTACAATGTGGTCACAGAATGCTTAGAGCGGTAGAACAGATATACACTACTCAGAATGCCAAGATTATTGTGAATGGGTTCTCTTCTGACAAGATTCTTATACAGAAGGGCACAAGGCAAGGATGCCCCCTTTCACCGTTGCTTTTTATTTTATCCTTAGAGATTTTACTGCATGTGATTAGAAACTCAGCATCGATACAAGGTTTGAATAATCGGGGGGAAATCTATAAAATACAAGCCTTTGCTGATGATTTATTATTAATTTTGGAAGATCCTACACGGTCCATGCCAGAACTTCTAAGAACCCTAAAGGAATATTCAGAAATATCTGGCTTTTTGATTAACAAAACAAAAACTGTAATGTTGACCAAAAATATTTCTGTGACTAATATTCAAGGATTAGTGGACCTATCAGGATTCATGCATGTGAATAAGGCGAAATATTTAGGCATAACGGTATCCAATAAATGTTCTTCCCTTATTGATAACAATTATATCCCTCTGATCAAATCTGTAAAGGTAGATCTTGCTACCTGGGCCAAACTCCAGTTGTCACTAATGGGTAGGATAGCGGTTATCAAGATGTCCGTTTTACCAAAGCTGCTCTTCTTGTTCCAATGCTTACCCGTGTTATCCAATTTTAAGATCTTGTCCAACTTAGAGAAGCATATTCGTATATTCATTTGGCAAAAGAAAAAAGCTAGAATTAAAAATGCTTATCTGCAAGACAGGACTACTTCTGGAGGTTTTGCATTGCCTAATTTGTTCCTGTACTATAGAGCAGCAGCACTGACATGGATACGTGATTGGATTTCTATGACAAACGAAAGAATTTTAGGCTTGGAAGGTCACGATCTAGACAAAGGGTGGCACCATTACTTATGGTATAGAGGTAATATTCCATCCCTGTTTAAAAGACATTGGATACGGAATGCCCTAATTAAAAATTGGTTGTCTGTTAAAGACTTATTTTACCCCAAGACTCCTAAATGGTTATCTCCAATGGAAGCAATTAGAGGACCAGGCTCAAAGGTAGTTAGTAACACTTTAACATACCAACAACTTCTGTATGAGGACCAGACTCTAAAACCTCCAAATCAGTTATCCCTTGAAGGGGTAAACATAGACTGGTGGACTTATCAACAAATATACTCGCATTATAAGTTAGTGCAGAAGGAAAGTGGATTTATGGTAAATGACAATGTCTTTGATAAAATACTGTCAGCAGGTGAGAAGAAACTGTTGAGTAAGTTTTATAATATGCTGTTACTTGAAAGAACAAGTGACTCACAGGTTAAAGAATGTATGATAAGATGGGCGGAAAACTGTGGGCACTCCATCCACTTAGATAAATGGTATATGTTATGGCAAACGATTAAGATGTTCAAATCCACCTCATATAAAGAGAATTGTTATAAAATGTTTTACAGATGGCATCTTAGTCCTCATAGATTATCCAAGATGTACAACTGTTCACCCATATGCTGGAAGTGCGAGCAAAAAATCGGCTCTTTCTATCATATGTGGTGGACTTGTAAAAAAGCCAAACTATTCTGGAATATGGTTAAGAACTTACTAGACATACTGTGGGAGGTTAGGTTAAAACATACACCAGAACTATTCTTGTTAAATATTATAGATACTGAGGTAACATATGATCAAAAATATGTAATTAATTATATAATAGTAACAGCCAGAATTTTGTATGCCCAACTTTGGAAGAACTCTGCAACACCTTCAAAAGACGACTTGAAAGGAAAACTATACTCGGCTATTGAAATGGACAGAATCTCCGGCCACCTGGAAGGAGAAGATGAAGAAGTTTTGTCAAGAAGATGGCAAGAGCTAATATCTGCGTTAAAAACCTTATAAATGATGTTTGCGCTCTGAGATTGTTATCAATGTAAAACGATCCCTTTTTCTTTTTTCTTTTCTTCTTTTTTTAACAATAAATAAAAATATTTAAATTTTTTTTAGCAATATATGAACTTTAAACATCTAACTGTTTTTATCCTTACCTTGCAAGTACTGCATTTAAGTTCCGCATAAAGATAAGCATATTTTTGGGTAATGCTTGTGTATGGAATGGAAGTTTTATCTCCTGCTAAATCCCAACACAGAATCGGGGAAACTGACAAATGTTGGCTAGGGAAAGTCAAGGAAATTAAACATAAAATTCTAGTGGCAACCCTGCAACATTCTGACACCCATGATTTGCAGCAGCTGTGACTACTGAACAGTTTTCAAGGGCTGTCCCAGGTGGAGTGCATTACAGTAGTCTAATCCAAAGGCAGCTTGCCTTCAACATGCACTTTCTTCTCTCCATATAAAGGAGCATAAGTTAAGTCAGAAAAAGAACACAGTGCAATATGACCCACGGTGACCAAAAATTTCTGCTCTACGTCCTGTGTTCCAAATAACACACAGTTTTCTTACTTTCATCCTTTAAAAATAGTTGCACAAAACAGCATCTCAGTGGCTAGTTGGTGGCATGCATGATGAATAATCACACTTTGGATGAAATACTTCGTTATTTAAGAATAACACCATACAGTATTTGAAGCCATCTGTATAAGAACCTTTGGCTCACATGAAAATACAGTGGTACCTTGTATAAAGGAATTAATTCGTTCCAAATGAAATTATGTTAAGCAAATTTTCCTTTATACAAATTTCCCCTTAGGAATGCATTGAAAACAGAGTAATCCCTAATTGCAACCTTTTTATGTTGTACGGATTCACCCCATAGGCGATTCTATTAAGCAAATTTCCCCTGTCTCCGGAATGCTTTATGTTGTACAGATTTTATGTTATACAAACCGTTTGTTATATAAGGGTCCCCTGTAATAAGTTCAGCGTAAAGGCACCTGTTTTGGCTCTTGCTGGCTTGGTCCTGGGCTGCTTCATTTCCCCTAAACTCATAGATTTGGTTCTAGCAGATATCTGAGGCGATTTGCCAAATATGCAAGTCTTTTTAAGAAGGTAAAAAAATTCCCATCTGATACATAACATGTGAAGAATCATAGAGTTGGAAGAGACCTCAAGGGCCATCCACTCAAACCCCCTGCCCTGCAGGAACCCCCATCACAATATTTCCGACAGATAGCCATCCAGCCTCTGCTTAAAAACCTCCAAAGAAGGAGACTCCACCACCCTCCTTTGTGGCAACATCTTCCACTGCCGAAGTTCTTCCTGATGTTCAAATGGAATATCTTTTCCTGTAGTTTGAAACCATTGCCCCGAGTCCTAGTCTCTGAAGCCATGGAAAACAAACCTGTTTCCTCTTCGATATGACACCCTTTCAAATATTTAAACATAGCTATCATATCCCCCCTCAGCCTTCATTTTGAAAGGCTAAACATTCCCAGCTCCCTAAGCCGTTCCTGGTAAGACATTTCTTCCAGACCTTCAACCATCCTGGTCGCCCTCCTCTGCACCCGCTCGAGGTTGTCAACATCCTTTTTAAATTGTGGCGCACAGAACTGGACACAGTGCTCCAGGTGGGGTCTGACCAGAGCAGAATAGAACAACTTGTGGCGCAGTGGTTAAATGCCTGTACTGCAGCTAAAACTGTGCTCACGACCTGGGGTTCAATCCCTGGTAGCGGGCTCATGGTTGACTCAGCCTTTCCTCCTTCCGAGGTCGGTAAAATGAGTACCCAGCTTGCCGGGGGGGGCAATGTGTCGCTTGCATAATTAAAAACTGTAAAATGCCCAGAGACTACTTGAAGTGGTATGAGGCAGTATATAAGCAAAATACTTTGTTTTGTCTAGGAGCCTCGTGACGCAGTGGTTAAATGCCTGTACTGCAGGTAAAACTGTGCTCACGACCTGGGTTCAATCCCCGGTAGCAGGCTCAAGGTTCACTCAGCCTTCCATCCTTCCGAGGTCGGTAAAATGAGTACCCAGCTTGCCGGGGGGGGGGCAATGTGTAGCCTGCACTCTGTAATTAAAATTGTAAACCGCCCAGAGACTACTTGTAGTAGTATGGGGCGGTATATAAGCACAACACTTTCCTTTTTGCTTTTTAAATATTGTTCTGAAACCACACTGAAATCAGCAGGAATTCACCCTGAGAAGCAGAAGACAGATAAACTCAGGAAACCACCATGCTCCTTACAAAGAGTCTTTGAGAACAGAAAGGCATTAACCCTGTGCTTGCCAGCCAACGGGTCCTGTGGGGTGAATCTCAAGAGGACAGGCCGCCTGTGGAAGCAAGCCGGGCTCTTCCCACGCTAGAGAATTGATTGTGACAACACAAGGCCTTGCGGAGAGGGAAGTGTTTGTTTTTCGGTTTGCTTGGTAGGAATGAAACTGCTGGCAGTGCATGTCCTTTGACCGCACTGGTTTCTGTATTTCTCCTTGCATCTGTCTGGGAGAAAGGCTCTTTCACCTATACCTGCATTAATATCCCGAATTCATGAAATCTTGGCTGATTTTTGCTTCTGGAGTTCTCGGTGGGATGTTTGCATAATAGTCTGCACCAATGCAAGAGGGTGTGATACCTTTACTAGCCCACTTTTCAAAAATACTCAAAGAGCAAGCTTTTGTCAATAAAATTGCAATCCTTCAGGCCTCTGCCCCAACACTTATGGGCAGTGCACGAAAAATGGTAAATAAAATTCTCACAAGTGCATTGCAAATTCTGTGCTAGGTCTTGAGGTGAATTCAGACCAGGGCTGTGAACCCTCATGGCTGGAATTTCCCACCTAGTTCTTTAGACAAAAAGCATGCCCATCCCTCTGTAATTGACACACCTACGGACACTTTGCGATGAAGTCTGCCAAAGACATGGGCTGCTTTCACACAACCACTAAAATCCGCTGCCAAGTGCTTACAGATGCAGAGCATAAAATCGTTTTCCCACAAGCAGCGGACATTTTTTTTTTAGAAAAGTGTGAACACGCCCACTTAAGCACAACCCAGCGCATTTTACAAGTACCTGGTCTCGAGGTAGTAAAATCCTTGTTGCTGTTCCGATGCGGATTTTAAACTGTTACTCGAGTCCGTGGGAACACAGAAAATCCACACCAAAACCTTTTCGCCCACGTTAATGTGTCTTTGCTGCGGTTCTCAGTCATGGGATCAGAACGGTTGCAGATTTTCCAAACGTGACCATGGGAAATCCGATCCGTGATATCAACCACGGGCGTTTATACACGACCCCTAAACTCCGGGGCAAATGGCTCCCAGCTCCAGAGATTAAAAATGTTTACCCACCAGCTCCGGAGTTAACAGGAAATTAAGTGCGACCCCGCCCACTTTAGCGCGTCCCAGCGCAGCTTTCAGGTACTTGCTTTTTGCATGTGACAAATATTTGATCCGGTGTAAGGATAGTGAGTGCGGGGCTCTCCTGGCTTCTGTTTCTTCTTTTTTTGCGCCCCACCCCTTTAAGAGATCTGAATGCTGCCGGGAACAAAACGGCATTCTTTTCTTTCTTTTTTCTCCCTCCCTCACGCAGCCAGCAACCAGGAAGTGCGGAGGGGGGTGGGGACAGAGGAAGACAGAGGAAGAGCGACGAACCCCTAAGATCTCTGGTCCGAATTTAAGTGGCCAGCGGATCTTAGAGGTCGTGTAAAAAGGCCCCACGTGACCGCTCGGGGTGGTGGTGATCTGGATCAAAGTTTGCTGCAAATGTCAGTGGTTGTGTGAAGGCAGCCATGGAGCCTTCAGGAAGAACGATCTAAGTGTACAGAAGGGAGAGGCTTCGCTTTTGGACTACAACCCCCAGAATCCCCCAGCCAGCTTCGCCCCAGACCACACAACAGCACTTGAAGGCAAACCTTGGCTCTCTTCATGGGCACCTCTTGTCCTCTCCTGGTCCATCCCCAAAACTTGCCAGTCAGCTTCCAGAAGGCCTGGCTGGGCTGGAGGATGGATGGTAGAACATGAGAGGGCAGGGGCGTTTGGGGCCAGGGTCCTTCTTCCCAAGGGTTGGTGGTGGTGGCATTAGCCGGCCAGCTATTGCTGTGAGCCAGGCTGCGGGGAGGGAGGCCTGGGTGTTCAGCTTTACGAAGGACATTTCGTGGTGGGTTCGGAGGTGCCTGGAAACCCAGCCTGGGCACACATGCACACGCAAAAGAAGCACCACCGACAGCCTGTGGCTTGTGGGGATGGCCGGGTTTTTCCGCCTGCCACTCACCGGGGCCCAGCTGGGCGCTAATCTCCACCGGGCAGAAAGCTGAGGTCAGGGGTGGGGGGTTGGAGGGGATGGGAGGGCTTGCAGCTCCGGGTGAAAGTGGCGCTGCCTCCTGGGGCTTTTCGGCTTTGTCGCCGGTTTCCTGAGGCCACCCAGAGCCCTCGGGCCCCCTCTTCACCTTTCCATCCTCTCTCTGGTTTTTGTATATTGGTTGGTGTTAAAAACAAACCTTCCTGGCCCTGTTGTCTGAACCAGCCGGCTGGGGGAACGTTTTTAAGCAACTGGTGTTCCCCATTCCCCACAGTAGTTAATCTACTGGGGGATTATGGGTCATTGAGTCCAGGCCCTGTCATGGGGGCCCCAGTGAAGATTTGAACTCTCAACCCCCAAAGCCACAGTCAAATGCCTAAGCCCCTCAAGCTATCCATTATCTTCAGCGTGTCACTCTGGACTGTAATATCCGTAGGGACAGAGACCTTTCCAGTTTTGTTTGTGGAGGCTAATTAGATGCAATATTATTTATTTATTTATTTATTTATTTATTTAATTTTATTTCTATACCGCCTGTCTTCCCAAAGGAACTCCAGGCGGTTAACAATAAGACGAACACGAACAAATGTAAAACCCAATGCAACGATCAGGACAGAGTCAGAAAGTCAGCAATATGCACAAATAGGCATCTAAGAAGAAAGTTTTGGGTTTTTTTATTTTAATTTTAGATTATTTTTACCTCACCTTTCTCCTTGGAAAAGGACCCAAGGCAGCTTACAGTAATGAGGGACAATATGCAGTCCAGTCCAGTTAAGATATATTCAAGTATTGATACCAGGGAACTGAGGGACATATTACACCATTAACAGACAACATTGCATTAAAGCTACAAGAGAACACAAGCAGTTAAAAGGAGAGTCAAATTCCATGGAAAAGTTGTGAGTTATGGAAACTAGCATTGAAAGCATAGTGCGATCACACAAGGTTATAAGTGGTTATAAACACAAAGTCTATTGTGATCCTATAGCTTCGTATAAAAGATACATCATAGTCCATCATTCAGGGAAAGCTTGCCTGAAGAGAAAGGTCTTTGCCTGTTTCCAGAAAGACATCAGAGGTGGGGCGGTCCTCGCTTCTAGAAAGAATGAAATAATATAATCTAGTATTTTGTCCGTCCAATCAGGCAGCAGTCCTAAAGGGAAAGATCCATTGTTCAGCTCTGCCTGTTGGCTACTCTTGCACGTCCTGCCAGGGTTCCCCAGAAGTTGCTGGTAGGTTGCGTAACTTAACAAATCAGGTGGGTTTTCCCCCCCAGCTGTCCTTCCGTCTCCTCCCCACCCCCACCCCCTTTTGCAACTTCTTCCTCCAAGGAACCTTTGCAGGCGAGTTATGTTTGCTTTGGAGGAGAGCTCCTACAAGATAACATGTCTTAGAGACAAAAGCCCAAAGCAGTTAGTTACAAGTAGTTGGTTATCTCTAAAAAGTTATTTTTTGGGGGGAGGAGTGATAAGGATGTAACAAAAACTAATTACAAAAGAAATGTGCTGAGCAGTTACCAAGTTCCTTTGGGAGGTAAAGAATAACATGGTTTAGTTACTCCCAAAAATTACATTTGAAGGGTCCCTTAAGACCATTTGCCAAAAATGTTTCCATGTTTGGGCACTTCAGTTCTCATTCATAAGCAGTGGGGAAAGCACGGTGTTTCATCTTTTTTCATTTTTAAGGAGTGGATTGACTGACCCCACATTTTCATAATCAAGGGGGATTCAAAGGGGTCTGCTGAGTTGTAGTCCATAACTCTTAACTGCTCCCCCATGCTTGATATTTATTATCTGAAAGGTGCTGTATCAAAATTGGCCACTAGGGGGAATCAGGGAGCATTTCTCTGTGGTTTTCCCAGCATGCACAATGCAAGGGCCTGCTGTTAACAACAAGAAACTCGCAAATTACCAAAGATGTTCCAAGCTCTAGTCTAGTTGAAGACGACTTGAATGAGGGCCTCATCCTCTACCTGCTTGCCAGGAGGTGGAGCATCTCAACAGAGGCCCTACTCCCATCCCTGCCCCCCCCCCCAGAGACTCGGTTGGAGCCAGGGTGGGGTGGTGGTGGGGCTTGTCTTAGCAAATTCACAGAACATTTCTCTCCAGACCAGGAAGGCAAACGGATCCAGCGTTCCTACCAACCCTCTTCAGAGCTGCTCACTCCATACGGGAATGCTGGGGCAACTGATAACATCCTAAAGGATTGTCTTTCCCAGCCAGGAAGGAAGATATTGGGGCAACAGAGCCTTCCTCCTCCTCCTCCTCCTCCCCCAACTCACTTTTCGGGGCCTCCTTCGCTTCCTGCTGGATGGAAAAGGCAGGCAAACCACATCCCCCCCCCACTCCACATTTCCAGAAGACCAGAGGGGTGTGGGAGAAGGATATTGCAGTTCAGGCACCCACATTCAGAACGGAGCGCAGAAGAACACTGAGTACAAATGCTCTTTTTGGCCTTTTGGCACGCAACCAGCATGGCCCCCGGGACACATGCCAAAACGTCACCTGTTTTGTCAATAGGAATGCTGCCAGTTGCAATGGTTGCTCATTTCCTGAATTGTTTTCCTGTATTGTTATTTTCATAAAAATTGTGCCATTTAGAGTCTAGGGTAGAAGTACCGCCCCGTTTCTTTCTGCTTCTGTCCATGAATGCAGGAAAATGTAATCCTTGTTTTATTTATGGACCAGTTTGGAGGAAGATGTTATATTTCCAAAAAGGGTACATTGTCCATCAGAGGCATAGCTAGAGCTTCCAGAGTCCGGGGAAACAGTTTTTGCACACCTCCCAATTGTAAAATATAATCTGGATGGTGAGGGGGGGTAGCGGCGGGGGGTCAGTAGGCAATTTGGCACCCCCTAATTGCTGCCCCCGGGGCAGCCTGCCCCCTTGCTCACCCCAACCTACGCCCCTGTTGTCCATTGTTGGTTTGTTTTTATTCTGCGAGGCAGCCATGGGCACCATCTCAGGCACTAACCAAAGGCATCTACAGTATTTTAAAAATAGGACGTAATCTGAATTATCTCAGTCCGATTTTAAGACTCCCACCTTATTCTGAGTCCGTTGCTTGTTCAGTAGCAGCTGCTTCTCCATCCTGGCATTTTTGTTTGTTTGTTTATTCTTTTTCTTCTGTTCTTTTTCTTTTTTGTTTTTTTTTCTTTCTTTTTTTAAATTTTGTGCTATATTCACCATTTTTTTTCCTGATGCTGACTTTTTAAATAATTTAAGAGCTTGTCTGGTGTGAAGAAGATTTTTAATCTAAAAGCATACAACATTAGCTTGAAGGAATTTGACTCATCCATGCTTTTGGGGAATACAGTATATAACTGCAAATTTATTTGTTTATTTATTTATTTATAATATTTTTGCCCTGCCTTTTAAAAAAAAAAAGGACTCAAAGTGGCTTACATTATAAAATAACCCACAATATTAAAAGCTAAAACCTATACATTGTTCACATTTTAAGGTAGAATTAATGGTGTTATTTTAAACAGATGACCACACACAGCCGTCCCAGAGACATGTTGGGGTTTCAAGGTCTCCAGCAGCCTCTCATCAGATAAAAAGTGGGGTTTTGTGCTTACAAAATATAATGATTTCTCTGTTCTCTAGGAGAAGCTGTCTTCATTCTATTGGTTGAAGGGGGGGCTTGGCTTAAGCACACCCACGCTACAAAAATAATTTAAGTTATAACACTGGACATGCTTGTCCAGCCACTTTCTAATTACATTTTGTATTTAGAAGAAAGAAAAAGTGACTGAAAACAGCCATCGAGGGGTGGGGTTCGGTGGGAGTTTTTTTGCACTGGGGGCACAAATCTGTCCTCTAAGCCTTTTGACCTTGCCCACCCCGCTGTAAACTGCAGAAGAAATATAAGATTCAAATTAACAGATTGTATTTTTTAATCTTCCCTGATTTAAAGCCCTTAGTTGACAGTGTGCTTGCAAATCTTATTCCTCATTGTTCACTTTTTAAAAACTGGCTACTGTGGAAAGTATTGGGGGGGCAGTGGTAAGGTTTGATCTTTTTTCCCTCAGAGACAAAAATCAGCTGGTAACATCTGGGGATGGAGGGGTGGGTGAAGTTCTTTGTTCCAGCCTGAGAACCCTTCTAGAGCTGTCAATGCGAATGCCTTTCCTTTCCAAATACACCCTCTGCGTCTCTGGAAAGGAAGCCCTGGAGCAGAAGCATGGAGCAAACCGGAAAGCGGAGAGGCACCCGTGGGTCTTCTGCAGGCGATGCCCACAGGCCATCTGGTGAGACTACGTTTGGATCATGCCAACTCGGGCTGGTGTCTTCATCGGACGCTCAGGACGAGGGTTGCAGGGCTGGAGAGCAAAAGAGACTTTTTTAAACCCCAAAGGCAGATATGAAGGCTTGGGGAAACTCATCTTTTCAAAGCCTAAAGAGCAGAAGGGCAGCCGGGGCAGGAGAGAGAACCAGGAATCCATCAGAGCGTTGCTGGACAAATTGATTGCAACTCCCACTCTGCCAGGAATTTCAGCCTACCCCCCCCCCTCTCTCTCTCTCTCTCACACACAAACACACACCCTGTCAGGTTGCTCAGAGCTAGCCTTTCAGGCTCGGTGACTGGATTCACTGGGTCAGTAGCGTCGAGCCCCCCCCCCTTTCATGGGAGGAAGCTGCTCCGTTTTGGACAAAGGCAAAAGGACAGCAGCCCTCGCTTGCAGAGAGCTTCGCCATACAGAAGCCTGGAAGACGGGCATCCCGGCAACAGCAGGTGACACCAGGGGGATGCCAACCCAGTGACATGACCCCGTGGTAATCCAGAAGCCAGCTCTGCTCCTACATATACTCTGGCAATGCCCCCCGCGGGGCCTAAGAATGTCACCCACAACAAGATGAGAAGGTTGTCCCTGGGTCCACCTCCCCACGGTGGCATCTCTGCCATTTCCGATCAGCTGTGACCTTCTGCGTTCTCTCCCCGGGGCACACAGGGCTCTCTATGCTGCAAAGGAGATGACCATTTCTGGTATCAGAATTTGCCTTTTTTTAAAAAAAAAGTGTAGCAGGGGATCCTTCCACCTTCCAGGAACCTTTAGCAACAGCGACCTTTACATCACCACTCTCAAGCAAAGCAACTTAGACTAACAATGCGCATGGGGAGAGCACTTGGCTCACTGCTGAAGTGTAATCCATGAAGCCGAAACAGTGCCCTGTGCCCACTGTAAAGCCCCATTTGTTATAGGCGGTTACTTCACATCCATTTTGGCCCTTTGTACATGACCCCTAAACTCCGCTGCAAATGGCTCCCAGCTCCGGAGCTTAAAATTGTTTCCCCACCAGCTCCGGAGTTTACAGATAATTAAGTGCGACCACGCCCACCTAAGCGTGTCCCAGCGCACTTTTCAGGTACCTGCTCTCTGGAGGTGAAAATTCCTGATGCGGATATAACGTAGTGACTGCCCGGCTCTCCTTGCTTCTGTTTGTTCTTTTTTTGCCCCCCCCCGCCCGTTTAAGAGATCTGAATGCAGTCCTGGGACGGCAGAATGGAGGTGAGCGGCATTCTTTTCTTCCTTTTTTTCTCCCTCCCCTCACGCAGCCAGCAGCCAGGGGTGCGGAGGGGGTGGGAACGCAGGAACAGCAACAAACCCCTAAGATCTCTGGTCCGAATTTAAGTGGCCAGTGGATCTTAGGGGTCGTGTGAAAAGGCCCTTTGTCTCTGTTAGTGTTGCACTTAGGAGTGGTACAAAAAAAGTTACTTCACGCCCATCGCGCAACTACTGAAATTTGTATTGACCACGCCCCGGGAACGGGTGCTAAGCGCGAGAACACTGTACCTGGTGCTGGGGTAGGGTTTTCCCTTGTCACTCTTTGTTCCTGCTTTCTGTTCCGAGACAAGACACTGTGAGGTAACAACTGTCACACAACAAAACATTCATTTCTGTCAGAAAACTGTGTCCAGGCTTTTTATTATTATTATTTTGACTTTTCAGAAGCAAAATGTCAAAAAAGAATTTTTTAAGCCTCCCCCCCCCCAAAAGGAAGCTAGACAAATTCTGTGTTTGTCACCATACAAGACTGTGAGGTAACATTTGTCACGAGACAAGTTATCACGACCATGGGAACACTGAAATGGGGACAAAACCACGTGATCACAATCAACGCTGTCACGGTACAAAACTAGTCGCGGAACAAAGAAGGACATGAAGTAACCATCATAGAATGAAGAATTCAAAAGGACCCAGAAGCTCCCACACTTGGTCACATATTAGGACAGGCATGTCCAAACTTCAGCCTTCCAGATGTTTTTGACCACAACTCCCACACTCCTTTGTCATTGGCAATATAAGCTTAGAATTCTGGGAGTTGTGATCCAAAACATCAGGAGGGCCGAAGTTTGGACATGCCTGTATTAGGATTTCCCCCTTTGGAGATTTTTCCATTCTTCACAGGCCTCGAAAGAAACCTCTGTGTGTATTTGTTGGTGTGTTTGCTTCATTTATTTCCTGCCTCCAAAAGGGCCACACGGCAGCAACACCATCTTTGGCTGACTTTGCTTAGTTGCTGCTTTTTTGGTCGGTCGTCCTCCTGCCGATAACATCTGTGGGCCTCAAAACGGTCCTGTGGAAAGAGCACAAGTCAGGCGAGCTGACATTTTATTCCTTTTTTTCTTTACCCGTCCAAGCGTCTTCTGCGGTATCATGGCTAAAACCCTGCAAGAAGGTTTGCACTACCTGTGCTTGTTTATATAGTTCATTTATTTACTATATTTTTACCCCGCCTTTCTCCTTAGAAACGATCCAAGGCAGCTTCCAACATTAAAGACAATATACACTAAGAACAATGAGTATAAAGAGGCACCTGACATCATTAAATGGCAATATTAAAGAGAAAGACAGTAAGTATATAAATATTAAAAAGAAACAAAGAAACACTCAGAATTGGTAGACATTTGTTGTTGTTGTTGTTGTTCAGTCATTCAGTCGTGTCCGACTCTTTGTGACCCCATAGACCAGAGCTCGCCAGGCCTTCCTGTCTTCCACTGCCTCCCGGAGTTTGGTCAAATCCATATTAGTTGCATTGATGACGCTGTCCAACCATCTCATTCTCTGCCGTCCTTTTTTCCTTTTGCCTTCAATCTTTCTCAACATCAGGGACTTTTCCAAGGAGTCCTCTCTTCTCATGAGGTGGCCAAAGTACTGGAGCCTCAGCTTCAAAATCTGTCCTTCCAGTGAACATTCGGGGTTGATTTCTTTCAGGATGGATAGGTTTGATCTCCTTGCAGTCCAGGGGACTCTCAAGACTCTCCTCCAGCACTACAGCTCAAAAGCATCGATTCTGCGGCGATCAGCCTTCTTTATAGTCCAGCTCTCGCTTCCATACATCACTTCTGGAAAAGCCATAGCTTTAACTATCCTGACCTTTGTCGGCAAAGTGATGTCTCTGCTCTTTAAGACGCTGCCTAGGTTTGCCATTGCTTTCCTCCCAATGATGAGTCACAATGGAAATGAAAAACATAGAATTATAAAATTGGACAGGTTCCGGGGCTATCCAAGGCCACCGATTATCGCCCTACACTATCATAAGTAGAACACAAGAAACCCGATCCAAAAAGACCAGTCCGTTCTGGAGATATTAGGAAAAAAACTCCCTCGTGGCTTGCTTCGCAGCCAGGAGGCTCCGCTGTCAAGAAAAAGCCTCTGTAAGCTCACTTTTCGCTGTCTCACTGCAGCATGACCAGGTCTCTGACAATTCGGACTGGGCCAACCCTCATCTGGCCAGACAAATATTCATTTTCTGGACATTTAAAACAGCCAGTCACGTGCCCTAGGTATAACTCCCCTTGGGTCACAGTCTGCATCTTCTGTGTTCATAAACTCATGGGATGGCACTCATGGATGGCCATCCTTACACTCAGAGACACCCTCCATATCTAGGGCATAGTTATGGTTTTCATGCCAAGGCAGGCCCCCAGGCCTAACCCCCCCCATTCGCCCCTGCTCTCTCTCTCTCTCTCTCTCTCTCTCTCTCTCTCTCTCTCTCTCTGTCTCTCTCTTTCTTTCTCTCTCCCCAACCCGCTTTCCCTGGGTCTGCTTAAACGTGTTCCTACACTGCTTCCTACCTCCCCCTTGGGCCACCATCTTGGGCACAGGATCATGGCATAAGGAGAAGGAGAACATGGCGACTCCTGAGGATGGTTGTGCCTTCCAGAAAGAACTCCAACCATCGATGGAAGAAGGACATGGGCCCCACAGATTATCTCCAGCCAGAAGGCTTCCATTGTCTCACCTCCACATTCACCAGGAAGTTCTGGCTCACAGCTCAAGATTCCTTTGTTGACTCTCCAAGCCACTTATTGAGTTGATAATGGCATGGACTCCTGAACAATGCTTTCTCCCCTTCCCCTATTCTCACACTTCGAATGGCCCATCAAGGAACAGAGAAGGTCTGGCCATACCTGGCAAACAGGTTAATCTGGAATCCTGTTTCAGGGCTTGGAAACGCCTTGAGACCTCCCCCAAGAGACCCTCTGGACTGTCCCCATTGGATGTCCCCTAAGGACCACCTCTTGCCCGGCCCAGGGGTTGCATGCACCTCATGGGAGGGGGAGGGAGGTATAAAACCTGGGTGCACTCTTTCTTCTGGGCCAGCCATCCTGCACTGCCTTGCCATAGGGTAGTTGGCCTTACCGTCCTTTGTTGTTGTTCAGTCATTCAGTCGTGTCCGACTCTTCGTGACCCCATGGACTAGAGCTCGCCAGGCCTTCCTATCCTCCACTGCCTCCCGGAGTTTTGTCAAATTCATTTTGGTTGCATCGATGACACCGTCCAACCATCTCATTCTCTGTCGTCCTCTTTTCCTTTTGCCTTCGATTTTTCCCAGCATCAGGGACTTTTCCAGGGAGTCCTCTCTTCTCATGAGGTGGCCAAAGTACTGGAGCCTCAGCTTCAAAACCTGTCCTTCCAGTGAACATTCGGGGTTGATTTCTTTCAGAATGGATAGGTTTGATCTCCTTGCAGTCCAGGGGACTCTCAAGACTCTCCTCCAGCACCACAGCTCAAAAGCATCGATTCTGCGGCGATCAGCCTTCTTTATAGTCCAGCTCTCACTTCCATACATCACTACTGGAAAAACCATAACTTTAACCATCCTGACCTTAGTTGGCAAAGTGATGTCTCTGCTCTTTAGGATGCTATCTAGGTTTGCCATTGCTTTCCTCCCAAGAAGCAGGCGTCTTTTTATTTCGTTGCTGCAGTCGCCATCTGCAGTGATCAAGGAGCCCAAGAAAATAAACTCTGTCATTGCCTCCATTTCTTCCCCTTCTCTTTGCCAGGAGGTGATGGGACCAGTGGCCATGATCTTAGTTTTTTTGATGTTGAGCTTCAGCCCATTTTTTTCACTCTCCTCTTTCACCCTCATTAAGAGGTTCTTTAATTCTTCCTCACTCTCTGCTATTAGAGCAGTATCATCTGCGTATCTGAGGTTGTTGATATTTCTTCCGGCAATCTTAATTCCGGCTTGTGATTCATCCAGACCGGCCTTTCTCATGATGTACTCTGCATATAAATTAAATAGGCAAGGTGACAGTATACAGCCTTGTCGTACTCCTTTCCCAATTCTAAACCAGTCAGTTGTTCCATATCCAGTCCTTTATTAGGCCTAATAAACCAGTATTTTTTCCTGGACCTCTCTGTGTTGAATTTCTTTCATTGGACCTTGGGAAATTCAGCAGCGTGCAGTAGGAATAGCCTACTGAAAACTCAATACCAAGAAGCAGGCGTCTTCTAATTTCATTGCTGCAGTTGCCATCTGCAGTGATCAAGGTGATACCATGAAAAATCAGGCTCCAAAACATTTATTCTACCTAGATAAATTATAGGAACTGGAATACATTAAGAATGTAAACTAACTGGAAGTATATGACACCAGGAAGTGGCAGAACACCTGGATGAGAGGATTATCCCCAAGGTAAACTGTGCCTGAGGGACAGGAGATTGTCTCATTGTCTGGAGTTCCACATTCCCTGTCTCAGCCAGACTGGGCCCAGTTGAACAATAGGACACCAATCTGTGAAACATTGACTCAAGGATTTGGACCATCAAGAGCTTGATGGCACAGGAGATTGGATGACCCACCAATGCCGATTGAGGGAAACCTTGAACTGGTTTGTATGTATAAAAACAGATGTTAAACAAATGTTCAGGGCTCACTCACACCATCCAGGGTGAGACCACTGACTGATATTTGGCTTGGCTGCAATAAATCAGAATTGAACAGTTCAGTGTTTGCGCTTCATTACTTTATTTGAATTTAATTATTGGACACTGGTTCCGAGCCAAGCACGGACTCAAAATAATCTGTAAAAACTGGTAACAGATGAGCCCAAGAAAATAAACTGTTGTTGCCTCCATGTGCAGTAGGCAAGTAGAGATGGGTACAGAGCAGTAAATTACTACCCTGTCGACAGGACACATCAAAACACCATGTGACCCCCAAAAAACTACGCATCAAATTAAGATGCACAGAAAACTTTAGTGAGATCGCGGCCATAAGCAATACTAAAAACCCAATCAAACCAATATTGCATACCAATCAGCCTAAACCCCTCCCGCCCCCACTTGGCAGCCAGTTGCTCAGAGAACACCTGCCCAAAGAGGAAGGTCTTTGCCTGCCTACAGAAGGATAGCAAAGATGGGGCCCAGCATGGCCTCTAGTGGGAGGGAGTTCCAAAGTCCATGAGCTGTGACGGAGAAGGTCCACCTGCCAGGCACACTTGTGAAGGTTGCGGAACCAAGACAAAGGCCTCCCCTGTATGAGACTCCACATACTTGGGGACACACAGTATTTGGAGACCGCTCGGACCCAAGCCGTTTAGGGCTTTACAGTATAGGTTAAAAGAAGCACCTCCGATTGTGCCTGGAAACCAATTGGCCGCCAGGGGAGAGGAAGAGAGGGTGTCACTTGACAGGATTTTGGTGTGCTTCTATTTCCCCTTTAAAAAAGGGATCCCAAAAATTAAGAGACATTGGGGGACGAGGAAGGGGGGCCAGGAAAATGGGAGACAAGGAGCAATCGGAGAAATGAGGACTTGGGTGTGTGTGTAATTCTGCAGCAGGTGGGCATCCTCCACACTCTGTTTGTTGTCCCTTCCAAGCTGGGATCCTTCTGCAGTAGAAACCGTACAGACGGTTTGTACACGACCCCTAAACTCCGCCGCGAATGGCTCCCAGCTCCGGAGCTTAAAATTGTTTCCCCACCAGTTCCGGAGTTTACAGATAATTAAGTGCGACCACGCCCACCTAAGCGCGTCCCAGCGCACTTTTCAGGTACCTGCTCTCTGGAGGTGAAAATTCCTGATGCGGATATAACGTAGTGACTGCCCGGCTCTCCTTGCTTCTGTTTGTTCTTTTTTTGCCCCCCGCCCCTTTAAGAGATCTGAATGCAGTGCCGGGACGGCAGAACGGAGGTGAGCGGCATTCTTTTCTTCCTTTTTTTTCTCCCTCCCCTCACGCAGCCAGCAGCCAGGAGTGCGGAGGGGGTGGAAACGCAGGAACAGCGACAAACCCCTAAGATCTCTGGTCCGAATTTAAGTGGCCAGCGGATCTTAGGGGTCGTGTGAAAAGGCCCAGAGAGAAAAGAGAAAGGGGGGGAGGGACCCTGCTTCCTGTTTATCTGGGCTTCATTTCACCGGCTCCATCAGGAGGAAACCACTTTCCACCTCTTTGCTCAGCAAGGAAATGAAGGGACCTGATCCCGAAACGACTCCATGCATGGCTCTTCAGCTTTTCTTTGCAAGCTCCTCTGCTTCCTGGATTGAAAACTGTTCTGGGTTTTGGGTGGGTGCCGATTCAGCTGAAAGGAGAGGCGCACGGATGCATGGATGTTGCCTTCCCACAGGAATTGGAGAAGACGCAAACTGAGCCCAGCAAACCTTGACTGCGACCCTTTCAGGGGAAATTTCTGGCCATGTCTGATCCATTTTGGTGCGAATACACACACACACACACACACACACACACACACACACACAGAGAGAGAGAGAGAGAGAGAGAGAGAGAGAGAGAGAGAGAGATTTATAAAAATAAAAATAAAAGGACAACAAAAAGGTGACACCTTAAAGACTTAGGGCCTTTTCACACGACCCCTAAGATCTGCTGGCCCCTTAAATTCGGACCAAAAATCTTAGGGGTTCGTTGCTCTTCCTTCCTCCCCACCAGAGAAAGAGGGGGGGAAATGCAGCTCACCTGGAGGAGCTTCCCCGGAGCTCCATTTCTCTTCCATTTCTCTTCTGCTTGCTTTTTTTCCTCCCACCTCTTCTCTTAAAGGGGCGGGAGGCAAAAAAAAACACAAGCAGAAGCCAGGAGAGCCCCGCACTGACCAGATTAAATCCGGACCTGGGGATTTTCACCCACCTCAAGCAGGTACAAGAAAGTGCAGCTGGGTCGCGCTTAGGTGGGCGGGGTCGCACTTAATTTCCTGCAAACTCCGGAGCTGGTGGGAAAACACTTGTAAGGTCCGGACCTTGCAGCCATTTCCTGCGGAGTTTAGGGGTCGTGTATAAAGGCCCTTAATGCAAGCATGTCTTCTTCTATTCGTCTTGTCCGAGTCCTGGTCCCTTTGTGGATTTATGCTCTCTGTGGTTTCCTATCTTATCTCTTACAGCTTCTTTTAGTTCCGGCAAGGTCATCCCAGTGTCTTTTCGGATGGAGTTGAGTCAACAAGTCCTTTCTTCTTTGACCACTGACCAGTGGTTTAAAAAACAACAACAACACCTTATGGATCAGCTCAAAAATGAAATCAGGTAAGTAAGACATGTGAAAATGTAGATGGCCAAAATATGCAAAAAAACACAAACCAACAAATGATTGAATGACATGAAAATGCCATGCCCTATTCATATCAAACTTAAATGAACCACTTGTTTGAACTGTTCCAAATTTAAACAGATAATGTGATATACAAAGTTTCCATATACTGTACAGTACATAGAACTGCCCAATAGCATGCATATAATAATTGGCTCACGTTCCTCTCAAGTGTTCTAAATTCTGGTCCTTAATTTCTGACAAATGGATCCTTTTAAGAAACTGAGCTTTTTTTTTTTTAACTAACCTCCTGCATCTTTTGGAGGTGTGATTGCACTTTAGGTGTGTGTGTTGTTCCCTAAGGGGTGGCGTGCTGGTCGCCTCCTCCAATCAGGTCCCCACTGGGTACACCAGACAGCAGCTCCCATCATGTCAATGAGAGATGATAGGAGTTGTGCTCCAGCCCATCTGGAACAGAAGAGGTTGGCCAAGGCAAGGGAGAGGCCGTACCTAGGTTCAATTCTGAGCCTTTTCACACAACCCCTAAGATCCGCTGGGCACTTTAATTCGGACCAGGGATCTTGGGGGTTCGTTGCTCTTTCTGCGTCCCCACCCTTCTGCACTTCCTTGCTCCTGTCTGCGTGAGGGGAGGGAGGAAAAAAAGAGAGGAAAAATGCAGGCTCACCTCCGAAGCTGCCCGGGGCGTTGTTGTCCTGATTCCTTCTCTTCTGTTTGTTTGTTTTTGCCTCCCGCCCCTTCTCTTAAAGGGGCGGGAGGCAAAAAAACCCAAACAGAAGCGAGGAGAGCCCGGCACTCACCAGATTACATCCAGATCTGGGGATTTTCACCCTCCTAGAGCAGGTACAATAAAAGTGCGCTGGGATGCGCTTGGGCGGGCATGGTCGCACTTAATTTCCTGCAAACTCCGGAGGTGGTGGGGAAACAATTGTAAGCTCCGGAGCTGGCAGCCATTTGCTGTGGAGTTTAGGGGTCGTGTACAAAGACTCTTTCATCCTAACGTACCACACTGGATATTTTGTGAGGACAAAAATAGAGGATAACCCCCTAAATGCCCTGTGGTTTGTTTGTGTGGGGTTTTTTGGGGTGTGTGTGTTTTGTTTTGATTTCGTTTTTTTTTTTTTTTGGTTAGGAAAAGCAAGCAAAAGCAAAGTGTTCTGCTTATATACCGCCCCATACCACTACAAGTAGTCTCTGGGCGGTTTACAATTTTAATTACAGTGTGCAGGCTACACATTGCCCCCCCCCCCTAGCAAGCTGGGTACTCATTTTACCGACCTCGGAAGGATGGAAGGCTGAGTGAACCTTGAGCCTGCTACCAGGGATTGAACCCAGGTCGTGAGCACAGTTTTACCTGCAGTACAGGCATTTAACCACTGCGCCATGAGGCCATAAACACAATAAATTGCATCCTGTGTTTATTTTCTTTTTATCTTAATGGTGTTGTTCTCCTCACAAATGACTTTATTTTCCAGATAAAATGCCATCGTCCAAATAACACATGGTGGACACCAACGTTTGCAGAATTGTGAGGCACTTGTGGGGAACCCCTGCCTCCATATCGTAACCAGCCCTCCAAAATCCCACCGAGGACTTGAGAATTCTCAGTCACCCAAGGGAGCAATCTCTAGTGGCCTCTCCGGCCAAAGCATTTCATCAGTTGTCAGGCCAACTAGAGCCCTGAAAAAGAATATTCACCACAGTTAATTATGGTTACTTAACACACACACATATATGAATGCAACACACATGGGTCTGGGTTCTTCCATCCATTTTGTGCAACAGATGAAGAGATACCACTTACTATGGAGCTGCAAGGTGTACAGAAGGTCATCTAGTCCAGTACCCTGGTCAATGCAGGGGTCACTTCTCAGTGGGCGCAGCTGTTGGTCAGTTATGTCCCCCCCAGTCATAAATGACCAATAGTGACCACAATAGGGTTTTCAAGATAAGTTGAGATATTTAAGGAGTGCTTTTACCAGTTCCACCTCTTCCCTGTGAGTTTCCATGTCCAAAAGGGGAACTGAACCCCTTTCTCCAGAGTCCTGTTCCGTCATTCTACCCACTACACCACCCTGCACGTGGCTGACCTATGTGGCATTCCTCTATATATTCATTTCTATGTTCTGCAAATATAACAATGACCACTATCTCATGGCAGATTCGAGGCATTTATTTTGAAAAGACATATTTTTCAGTCACGTCCCAGCGTGCCCCAAAAGGCGCTTTATTACCTGTCCTCTCGTCCTTAGGGCCTTTTTACACGATCCCTAAGATCCGCTGGCCACTTAAATTCGGACCAGAGATCTTAGGGGTTCATCGCTCTTCGGGCGTTCCCACCCCCCTCCGCACTTCCTGGTTGCTGGCTGCCTGAGGGGAGGGAGAAAAAGAGAAAGAAAAGCATGCCGCTCACCTCGGCTCTGTAAAAGTAGCTCTTAAAGGGGCGGGAGCCAAAAAGCAGGAAACAGAAGCGAGGAGAGCCCCGCACTCACTATCGTTGCACCGCATCAAATATTTTTCACCTCCAGAGAGAAGGTACAAGAAAAGTGCGCTGGGTCGCGCTAAAGTGGGCGAGGTCGCACTTAATTGTCTCCAAACTCCGGAGCTGGTGGGGAAACATTTTTTAAGCTCCGGAGCTTGCAGCCATTTGCAGCGGAGCTTAGGGGTCGTGTATAAACGCCCTTAGTGATGAAAAGGGCCCTTTAACGTCCATAGCAAAGAAGAGTCACTGTTTAAAGGCACCTCTGTAAGCCTTGGAGAAAAGTACAGCCCCCAAGAAAAAGCATTCAGACGAGTGAGAGGGAGTGTGGTCGCCCCTTTCTGAATGAAAAGGCGACTAGCCATTAGGACATTAAAAAAGGAGCGCCTATAACTGCAGAAAAAAAGCATCCAAAAGCAAACGTGGGATGAAGGCCAATAACAGAAAGCTACAGTTGCATGTCAAAAAGGTTAGAATTACTGTATCCCTCTTATGTGATCCCTCTAATGCTCATGGTTGACTCAGCCTTTCATCCTTCCGAGGTCGGTAAAATGAGTCCCCAGCTTGCTGGGTTGAGGTGGGGGGGGGGCAATGTGTAGCCTGCATTACTGTAATTAAACTGTAAACCGCCCAGAGACTACTTGAAATGGTATGGGGCGGTATATAAGTGAAACACTTTTCCTTTACTTTCCACATGTGATATTAAGGATCAGGTTGTACACGCTTATCTTTGGGAATTTCCCCAGTATTAAAAAGACATTCCTCTTACCTTAACTTGTGGCCTCAGACTTTTACCAACCCGTGCACCTTTCTTCTCTCTCACCACAACAAAGCGTGGTGGTGGGCTTTGTGGCAATGTGTGTGGAGTTTTAGCACCACAGCGCTTTCCCAGCATAAGCCCTCTAAGCAACAGCCAACAACACCATGCATTGATGTCTACATAGAGCAACTAAGGGCCTTTTCACACGACCCCTAAGATCCGCTGGCCCCTTAAATTCGGACCAGAGATCTTGGGGGTTCGTTGCTGTTCCTCCGTCCCCACCCCTCCGCACTTCCTGGCTGCTGGCTGCGTGAGGGGAGGGAGGAAAAAAGGGGTCAAAAGAATAAAGGCTTACCTCCCGGTGCCGGTGGAAGCTGCTCCGAGCCTCGTCACTTCCTGATTCCTTCTCTTAAAGGGGTGGGAGGCAAAAAACAACAACAAAAAGAAGCGAGGAGAGCCCGGCACATCCGCATCAAGCAATTTTCACCTCCCAAGAGCAGGTACAAGAAAAGTGCGCTGGGATGCGCTAAAGTGGGCGTGGTCGCACTTAATTTCCTGTAAACTCCGGAGCTGGTGGGGAAACATTTTTAAGCTCCGGAGCTGGGAGCCATTTGCCCCGGAGTTTAGGGGTCGTGTATAAACACCCTAAATACAACTACCATAGAAGGACGGTGCTAGCAAGTGGATAGCGTGGGGGAGGGGGAATATCGTCAAGCGGAAAGTAATGTACAGCAGTACTGAAGCACTTGAGTGCCAGACAATTAAATCCCACAATCTCCTGGGACTGTCAGTTGCCAAGCAATTTTTTTTAAATACGAAGAGAAATCATGTGCCATCTAGAAGATCCCCTCGATGAAATTTCATTTTATTGGTTCCCAAACTTGGGGTCCAAGATAGACTGACGAATTTAATCCATTCCAAATGCATGCTCTTAAGTCGAGCTGCTCTTAAGTCAGGGTACTTATCTAAAACATTGAAAAAACAAGTTAAAAATCCAAAAAAAAATGAAAAAAAATTGTAAGTCGAGCAGACCATATCTAAAATTTGTAAGGCAGCAGTTAAAACACCAACAGTTTTCCGCTCTTAAGTCGAATTGCTCTTAAGTTGAGCTGCTCTTAAGTCGGGGTACCACTGTACACATATTTTATTTATTTATTTATTTTATTTATTATTGCATTTATATCCCGCCTATCTTCAAATTTGAACTCTAGGCGGCTAACAACGAGGCGACATGCGCCATCAACAGGCCAACAATCAACAATTAAATAGGACAGTGAAGTAATTAATACAAGGACAATATAAAAACAATATAAAAACATCTAAAAACATCTATCTAAAGCCCTCCTTGGTAGCACTGATAGTTGGGGGCGGAGGGGGGGCGGGTTGAGCTTCTGGCAATTGCAGTCCAAGCACATGTGGTTACCCCCAGTTGGGAAACTTGTCTGGAAAAGGAATTAATGTCACCATTACCAGCAATTAACCTGTTCCCATGCTTCACCAGTGCCACCAGTAAGCCTGATGCGGGCGGATTTTACCTACTCCTTTTGTGCCCAGGACACACCCCTTCCCCGAACACAGCTGCTGGTAGGCCACGCAATGCCAGCAGACAGGCTGCGGAGGGAGCCAAAGGACTGAATTCTTTTCATTACAGTTCCACCCAGAACAGCCACCTTGACAGAGAAAAGTGGTTGGCCCTGAGAAGCAGCCGAATGTGGCCTCTCTCCAACCCAGGCCCATGTGAAATCAGTCCTAGTGCTGCCCTTGCGCCGAGGGGCCAAACCAAAGGTCTCCCATCACCCTCCGCATCTCTAAGCCTTGAGGTTGGTCTCTTGTGCATCCTGGTGATCTTCAAGAATTGCAAGGACCTTGCATCTATTAAGTAATAACTCCTGGCAAATCCATCTTTTTTTTGCCATGTTATAACCTATTGGTACTGCTCTGAGGAAGGGGGTTTCGCCCTCAAAATATTAGCAACGTTTTTGTTAATTTTCTATTAGCCTAAAGGCCTCACCTGTCCCACTTTTGTATTGGGCTTTTGTGAAGAATTGCAGCGTTGACCAGAGGGAAAAGCTTCGTTTCTACAGGAGCAGCAAACAGACAGACAGGCAGGCAGGCAGGCAGACAAGAAGAAGAAGAAGAAGAAGAAGATATAGAAAAGGTCCACAACAGACACCCATTTAAAAAATTTAACCACAAACTGACTCCATGTGCCAAGAGTAAAACCTCCTTCAGGAAGGGTTTAAAAATGCAGCGAAGCAGCGAACATTGGAGATTCTTCTGGTTTTTGTAGCAGGCTTTCAGAGCCATTTTGTGGGGCAAAGCTGAAGGATTTTGGCAGCTCCGACAAGATTGCGCTGGGAGTCGAGGCATTGGTTTGGGTGCTGATGAAGAGTGGCAGAGTGGAAGGAGAGAGGGTGACGCCTGCACACACACACACACACACACACACACACACACACACACACACACACACACACACACACACACACACACCAGACACCATCTAGAGCATCCTGTGACGAGGCTCCCTCTGACCTCTGGGCCATGCACCTGTTCGAGCAGGAGGAGGGGAGATGCAAACCAGGAGGCCTCTCAGTACCAATTGCTGGGGGATGTGGACAGCAAGTTGCGTTGGAGGACCATCTGTTCGCTGCGGCCTCTTCCCTGATTCGAGGCCAGCTGGGGCTTTGAGAATAGCCCGGCCTCAGCCCAACGGGATCGGCCACGGGAAAGAGCAAGCCCGCCCTGCTGAGGTTGGAAGCTGGACTGGCCGGTTGCCCAGAGGCAGGAAGCCTGCTGCAGCTGAGCTGTTTCACAGGAGGACCCCTTGCCTTCGGGAGGGTCGGCCTACCCCTCTTTCCGCCTGCCCCGAGCCCACTTGGGTCCCCGCACGGCCTGGCTCCTTTTCAACCGCTTTCCCTCCACTGCAGAGACGTCCTGTTGTGTAGGGCACCCACTGATGTTCTGGAGCTGTCAGGACGAGTCAGAATGTGGTCCCATCAAGCGCCACCGAGCCCATCTCCCGGAGCGACTTGGATCAGATGCGCAGGCACCGGGGGGGGCAGGGGGGGAGCTGTCGACAAGAGTGTAGGAGCCCAACTCTCTGCTCGTTGCCCTCGGCCTTCTATGTGCAGAAGAATACACTGGGGGAAACGGATCTCGGGTTTTGGCAGTCTTTACCGAGCAAACCAAGAGGGGGATAAAATACACCCTGGTCTGACACTTTTGTTTATGGGAAATCCATATTGGAGTGGGGGACGCTTGGTTCTGGTCTAGCATGAGAGGGAGAAGAGCTTCTCTCTATCCACTTTATCCATCCCTTGCATAATGTTTGATGTTTCAATCATTCCCCCTCTCAGGTGCTTCTTTTCCAGACTAAAGAGCCCCCAAAGTTGTAGATTTTCCTCATAAGGGAGGTGCCCCAGCCCAGTCATCATTTTAGTCGCTCTCTGGTGATAGCTCTACTGGTACCCACACCTATTCCTGCTGATTTGTTTCTTCCAATTGGCTTGAGAGCAGTTTTAATTTTACTTATATGGCACCTGTGTCTCTGAAATGCACCAACCAAGAAAAATGACCAGTTCATGCCCCTCCTGGCCTTCAGAAGACGATCCTTGAGGGGGGGGAGTACAAACTCTGGAGGGAAGGGTGGCTGGTTACTTACATGCCCCTCCAAAAGAACAGAAGTCCAAGTTGCCTAAACTGGCATACACCGATTTTGAAGTCCCAGATGCAGCCAGAGATGGTTTTTGTAGTGTGGCCAGAATTCGATCACATCTTGCCCAAGCAAGGAAGATGGTGACCAGTTGGTTCGGTCTACCAGTGGCTCCAGGTGTTGCTACTGGGGGAGGCTGGGCAGTTTTTCCAGACCCAGGTCATCCTCCTTGCGGTTCCTTGCCTTTCTGCTTTGCTTGGACTGGGCAGCCCTAAAAAAGATGGTGGTCCCCCTGTCAGCCCTATAAACTGGAGACATTCCTCCCTAAAAGTGGACATGTGGTCACCATCCTGGAGTGAGACTCAGCTCCCATCTGCTGAGTGGCAAGGCATGGTAGGGGCAGACCACTGTTTTTGGGAAGGGTTTCTCTCCTCCTCCTTCTCCATGGAGGGATGGGAGGGAGGGGGCTGACAGCTTCCCTCCTACTTTTGTCTTTGCTACAACACTCTACAGCCTATTCAGGCCATTGTTCATCTTAAGAGCCTATTTCAGACCAGGGGGACAAGAGGTCAAAGCTGACTATAAGATGGAGGACTCGCCACTAGCTGTATTCAGACTGATGAAGCTGTTTGGATGAGCAGCGAAACGTTTCTATCTCTCAAGAAAAGGAAGTCCAGTAGCCATGACTCTACTTCCAGATAAACACTCCACAGAGGACAAAGTAAAAAGGTAAAGGTTCCCCACCACCCACCACCCTGCACATGTATGCTAGTCATGTCCGGCTCTAGAGCCAGTGCTCATCTCTGTTTTTAAGCCAAAGAGTCAGCGTTGTGCAAGTCCGTGGCTGTGTGGACGGCATGGCTGAACCAATTTCTGCCCATGGAACGCTGTTTACCTTCCCGCTTTTTATGGTGGTACCTCTTTATCTACTTGCATTTACATGCGTTCGAACTGCTAGGTTGGCAGAAGCTGGGGTTATCAGCGGGAGTTCCACTGCGTGGCACCTGGGATTCGAACCGCCAAGCTGCCAACTTTGCAGCCGACATTTCAGCGCTCTAGCCCACGGAGCCACCACACCCCAGCTTGGGTAGACAGCGAGCCACCAGAGGCCAGCTTGTGAGCTTTCGGGCTGTGCCGATTTCACGGGTACTGTTTTGTTTTTTGATCTCATCATGACTTGATTCCAATGTTACATTAAGCCTTAATGGAAGCCTGCACTTTGCTGAAGATTCCATGATTGCTTCACTGGATGAAGAACCAGCCGGGCACATTCATGGGAGACAACCTGCCCCCAAAGATGGAGGCCTACCAGCCCCGGATCAAAGACAGCCCCCACCTCCCAATCCATGAATTTAGCTCATGGCTTCTAGGCTACGAAAGCCACCCAATAACCCTTGTTTCTGTTGACAACAAAGGTTAAAACAGTCCATGCTTCCTGCCCTAGAGGCACGGGGGGGGGGCAGAGAAGGGGAGATCAGGGGGAAAAGACAGACCACAAAATATATAACGGGGGTGTTCCCAACAATTGGGGAAGGGCTGGAAACATACTCAGGGCCTTTTTACACGACCCCTAAGATCCGCTGGCCACTTAAATTCGGACCAGAGATCTTAGGGGTTCGTCGCTCTTCCTCTGTCCCCACCCCCCTCCGCACTTCCTGGTTGCTGGCTGCATGAGGGAGGGAGAAAAAGAGAAAGAAAAGCATGCCTCTGGTTCTGCCTCTCCTCTCTGTAAGGCCATCAAGTACAACCCCCTCGTCTCTGTAAAAGTAGCTCTTAAAGGGGCGGGAGCCAAAAAGCAGCAAACAGAAGCGAGGAGAGCCCCGCACTCACTATCGTTGCACCGCATCAATGATTTTTCACCTCCAAAGAGAAGGTACAAGAAAAGTGCGCTGGGTCGCGCTAAAGTGGGCATGGTCGCACTTAATTGTCTGCAAACTCCGGAGCTGGTGGGGAAACATTTTTAAGCTCCGGAGCTTGCAGCGGAGCTTAGGGGTCGTGTATAAATGCCCTCAGAAGATAGCAGAGGAAAGTGGAGCATTATCCAAAGAGAAAGAGCAACATGCATTTAAACTGAAAACATACAAAAATGGCGTTATTTACTAACACATACAGTCCAGAGAAGTGGATGGGTCTCCCATTCAGGGTTTATTTATTTATTAGACTTCTAGACTGCCCATCTGGAGGCGAGGCCACCTTGGGCAGGTGGCAACAACAACAATGAGATACAGACAATGGCAAACAGTAATACATTGTACATACGGTTATAAGAATTAATGAAATGAAATGACATTGGTCAAAACAGACATTTAAGCATTACACATCGCAACAATCCTGAAAAGTGTGAAAAACGAAAAACAAAAAGATGAACAGAAGGCAGGCTATGAGGAGTTCACCAGATTAGCGGAGTTTAATGGTCAAGCGCTGACGTTACATCCCGGTCTGTGGGAATGCCTGACGAAACATCAAAAATGACGATGATATTTTGAAGGATTCCCAGAGTTTTTTTTGGGGGGGGCAGGCAGATTTCAAGGGGGAGATTATTCCATTGGGGTGGGCCAGTTGCCGAAAAGGCCCAGTTTGGTGTTTTACCTTGACGGGCCAATCTTGGTGTTAACGCCCTGAGTCGCCTAGCCTGGGAACAGCGGGTATGACAGGCAGCTCAAGGGCTGCCTTGAGCACACTCATACCCACATATACACGCTGCCGAGAAAGACAAATGCAGAAATGAGCAAGGGAGGATTTTCTAGGACAGAGGAAAGCGCTCACCTGCTGCTTCTCTGCCGGCTGTGTAATTGGAAAAGGCCCAGAACCTTGGCCCACAAAACAAGAGCGCCTCCCTGTCTTTCTTGTTGTTGACGGTTGCTGCTGTCTGTCCGTCAAACAGCATCTCATTTATAGCAGACCTGAAATGCGTTTCTGAGGAATGTGAGATGCTTATGGTGTATCATAGCCAGTATATTTCATGTCTGGAAGAGGACTCAAACCCAGGTCTTTCGAATCCTAGTCTAATACAGTATTGGGAACCTGAATCCTTGTATATTTTAAATGTCTTTATAATTTTTAATGGTTGAGTTATTGTCATTTCTTCATTACTTGTTCTGTGTTGTGAACTGCTTAGAGTTGCCTTTGGTCACATGGGCAGTATATACATTGATTGATTGATTGATTGATTGATTGATTGATTGATTGGATTAATTAATTAATTAATTAATTAATAAACATTCCAGTTCTGGCTCACCTGCATTGGTTGCCAGTTGCATCCCGAATAAGATTCAAGGTCTTGGTTTTGATTTAGAAAATCCTCCATGACTTGGGACCTGAATACCTGGCGGAGCAGATCTCCCAGAGATCAAATGAGGCCCGACTTACTAGAACAGTGATGGAGAACCTATGGCACGGGTGCCAAAGGTGGCACTCGGAGCCCTTTCCGTGGGCACTCGACATCGCCCCTTCATAGCCACCTGTATACAGGTTAAACTACTGTATTGGCACTTTGCAAAAAAAAAAAAATTAGTGGGTTTTGAACTGCAGTTTGGGCACTCGGTCTCTAAAAGGCTCGCCATCACTGTACTAGAATGTCGCAGGCGTTTTCACTCCGGGTCGCCATGCCCAAGGAGGCTAGGAAAGTGATAACTCACAAACGAGCCTTCTCTGTGGCTGGCCCTTCGCTTTGGAACCATCTCCAGTGAGCTGCGCCTTGCACAGTCCCTGCCTGCCTTTAAAAAAGCCTTGAAGACCTGGCTTTTCCGTGAGAAGTTCCTCTGGAAGTCGGATGGTATAAAAATATATAAACAAATAAATAAACAAACGAATGAATGAATAAATAAATGAATGAATGCATTTTCAGTGTGCAATGTGAGTGGACTGCCAAGTCTTAGCGTTTGGCCTGCACTCTCAGAGTCTATTCTTGGTGGTGGTGGTGGTGGTGTGTGGGTGGGGGGGGCTACAGAATGCATGGGATGAGGCTCCAACTCTGACACAGCGAGCTCGGCCCGGATCTGTCATGTTCCAGGACTGCAATTGTCGATAAAGAGGAGAGTGAGAAAATCCCCACCTGCAGCCAATCCAGGTCAAGCTCTTTGGGCCGGGTTCCAAGTAGTGCCCAAGAACACAGTCAGAGATGAGAGCCCGTTAGTCAGGCCATATAAATCATGTGCATAACAACCCAGCAGGTCTAAGGGAGCAAACAGGATCAAGTCTGCAACAGACCAAAACAACAAGCAGGAGTTCCAGGCTGATCTGAGAGAGAAAGGGTGGCTTCTAGCAGCCGGATTACTTTTATCGACATTTTCCCTCCAGGTATGCTGTTCCTCCAAAGCTCCATGCCTGACCAATTAACATCTTGATGGCCCATTACACAGTGGAAGCAAGCTAATGTGCAACATCGAAAGAAGTGTAAGGATCCTAATAGGTCACATGGGTGGACCTGCTGTGCCCCTCAAGGAAGTGCCACTTCTAATGAGGTGGAATTGAATGGGATTTCAGGGGGGGGGGAGGCAGAGCTCCGTGGTAGAATCCAGAACACAAGTTCTGAGTGTTAGGCTCCGAGCTCTCTCCTGCCTTGAAACAGTGCAGGTAGAAAACTATATAGAAGTCAGTGGGAAAAACCCTTCCTTGCCAGAGACCCCACAGAGAGTGATCCTTATCAGAGTAACCAGGAAGGTTGGGCTCAGGAGACCAGTACGTGGTATGGTTGGAAGAAAACAGTAAGAGCCTCCAAAGGCCTTTTCCCCTCGCCGTGGCATTGGTCACTCTCTGCTCCTTTGGTGCAGAGGCTGACCCATAAAGGCTGACCTTATTTTCCTTTTTTATGCCCTAAGTACATCCAATCTCGCCTGGTTTCAGAAGCTAAGCAGGGTCAGCCCTGGCTAGTACTTGGATGGGCGACCACCAGAGAATACCAGGTGCTGTGGGCGCCTGGAGTAGAAACTGGCAAGCCACTCCAGTAATTCCTGCCAAGAAAACTCCATGGACATGGGGTCACGAAGAGTCGGTCATGACTGTAACAATGCAAAACACACACACACACAGACACACACAGACACACACAGACACAGACACACACACAGACACACACACAGACACACACACACACACACACACACACACACACACACACACACACACACACACACATGTATTTTTTGTCACATTCTGTTAACAAAAGTACTTGTAGCACAAGGGCTGAAGAGCTCCCTTGCAGAACTAAAAAAAAAAAGGGGGGGGGGTTGAGCCATGAACTCAGAAGCCAGAGGAGGCATTCCGCTGTTGCAGGGGCAATGATTGCATTAGCGGCCACTGACACACTGGGGGGGGGGCAGGCTATGTGCTATGTGACACGAGGAGGATCTTTGAACTTAGACCAGGCATGTCCAAACTTCGGCCCTCCTGATGTTTTGGAGCACAACTCCCAGAATTCTAAGCTCAGATTGCCAATGACAAAGGACTGTGGTAGATGCGGTCCAAAACGTCTGGAGGGCCGAAGTTTGGGCATGCCTGACTTAGACTTTGAACCTCCTTTAACTGGTGCGGCCTTGTCCTACAGAATCTTGGGATCCTTAGTTTAGCGAACTTTCTGCTGCCACCCAGGGACACAGGCGAGAACCGCCTAGGATTCCACAGGATGCAGCCATGACACCCAAAGAAGTGATGCATGTTGTCCACTCAAAGAAGAGGCAGCCCAGGCGGAAACCAGATGGGGAGGGGGCTTTAAGCAACAAGAGTGCTGGGGGCAGAGCTTAGAGATGCCACCCGCCATCCCTCACTCTCGGCTGCTGCAGATACGAACATAACCTAAGGAAAGCCCTGTTGGATCAGGCCCAGGGCCCATCCAATCTGTCTTCTTGGATCTCCCAGTAGCCCCACCAGAGATGCCTCTGGGAGCACATAAGGCAACTAGACACTTGCCTCCTGATGCCACTTCCCTGTGGTTGGCATTTTGAGAACACCCTCCTTTTAAGCCTGAAGATAACACGACTCCTCATCTTGGCCTGCCATGGACTTCTGCATCTTTTCCAGTTCCACAATGTCTTTTCTTGGGATGCAGCAACCACAGCTGTATGCGATGGCCGCTGCCAGAACTTTCTCCCAACCATTGCCCTTCGCCTTCATCCTCCATGCGCTCCTCTGTCAGCCAGGCAAACAGTGCCTCAGACTCAATGGTCCCCAGGGCCACGGCGTCGTGGAGGGCTCTTGCCCAATAAAAACTGCCTGCAGACTGCGGACAAGGGTTGATTCACACAGCTGGTCAAGGAGGAAGCAACATATGTGGGCAGCTGGTGGCATCCAGGGAGGCGTGTCACCATTGCCACTGCCACCACCTCTGTCCTCACAGAATCATGGGATCATGGAATCATGGGATCTGAAGGGGCCTCCAGGGCCATTAAGTCCAACAACAACAACACCCCACTCAAGGCAGGGATACGAATCAAAGGGTACCTGCAAGCTGGTGGCCCATGTTTCACTTTGACGCCTCCAGTGTCAGAGCTTCGCCCTCTCTCAAGCTCATGGGGTTCCATTGTTGTACTCCGCGAAGAGTTAGGAAGTTTTTTTCCTAGTAGTCAGCATGAATCTGCCTTTCTGTAACTTCAACCCATGATTGCAAGCCCTGGACCCTGGAACGATCAATAACAGATCCTGCCCCTCCTCTGCTGGACTACCTTTCAAGTACAGTGGTACCTTGTATAAAGGAATTAATTCATTCCAAATGAAATTATGTTAAGCAAATTTTCCTTTATGCAAATTCCCATAGGAATGCATTGAAAATGGAGTAATCCCATTTTTATGTTGTATGGATTTTCCCCATAGGCGATTATGTTAAGCAAATTTCCCGTATCTCTGGATTTTTTTATGTTGTACAAATTTTATGTTATACAAGCTGTTTGTTATACAAGGGTCCACTGTATTTGCAAACTGCTAGTGGATCATAGTTCCCCATCAGTCTCCTTTTTCTCAAGGCTAAACAGGCTCGGTTCTTTCAAAAAAGACATTGTGGAACTTGAAAAAGTGCAGAAGAGAGCGACTAAAATGATGACTGGGCTGGGGCACCTCCCTTATGAGGAAAGGCTAAAACATTTGGGGCTCTTTAGTCTGGAAAAAAGGCTCCTGAGGGGGGATATGATTGAGACGTACAAAATAATGCAGGGCATGAGTCAAGTGGATAGACGTTCTTCTCCCTCACAAAATACCAGAACTAGGGGACATCCACTCAAATTGAGGGCTGGGAGAGTGCGAACAGGCAAAAGAAAATATTTTTTTCACCCAGCGTGTTGTTAGTCTGTGGAACTCCCTGCCACAGGAGGTGGTGATGGCATCTGGCCTGGTTGCCTTCCAAAGGGGATTGGACAGATTCCTGGAGGAAAAGTCCATCCCAGGTGACAAACCATGATGGAGATGTGTCATCTCCAGACTTAAAAAACCAGGGTCCTTCAAGGGCCAGATGCAGGGGAGTGTTATTAGGAGACAGATATCTAGAGTATTGTGCACTCCCAGAGGCATTTGGTGGGGCCACTGTGACATACAGGAAGCTGGACTAGATGGGCCTCTTCTTATGTTCTTATGTTATTTGAATCTTTCCTTGTGCAATGGTGGGCTTCCAGCCACCTAATCATCCATGTAGCCCTCCTCTGAACTTGTTCCACTATGTCAGCATCCTTCTTCAAGTGCAATGTCCAGAACTGGATACAGTACTCAAGAGGAGGCCCAACCAGTGCCAAATAGAGGGGAACTCGTGCCTCTTCCTCTTCTCTTTCTTCCAGTGAGTGTTCCAAGGTACAAAATCCACAGCAAACACTTCTCTTCCCACCTCATGCAGGAGGAAAGATTGTGCTGGTGTTGACCAAAAGGAGCCTGAGATCCCTCTGCCTGATTCCTCCATATCTCCTTCTCCTCTCTTATTTGTTTTCCACAACATCCTTCTGGAACCTCCGAAACATAAGGCGGAAGGAGTAGAATAACCAGAGTATGAGGCTGGAAGTTTGGAACTGTAGTTCAATGAAAAACTCATGCCTCTCATTATTTTGTAACAGCCACGCTATCGTTTATTGCCTTTATTACACCATGCATACAATACATTGTATTGTATGGCGCAGAAAATATAATATATGATAAATATTTGTTTATCGTATATTGTCACCCCGCTAGCAGAAGGGAATTTCAAAGCTTCCAAGGGCGTTTATACACGACCCCTAAGCTCCGCCGCAAATGGCTGCAAGCTCTGGACCTTAAAAATGTTAGCCCACCAGCTCCAGAGTTTGCAGACAAATAAGTGTGACCCCGCCCACTTTAGCGCGACCCAGCGCACTTTTCTTGTACCTGCTTTTTGATGGTGAAAAATATTTGATGCGGAGAGTGCCTGAGCTCTCCTCGCTTCTTTCTGTTTCTGTTTTTTTGCCTCCGCCCCTTAAAGAGGAACCAGGAAGTAAACGGAGGTTGGAGCAACCTCCACTGGCACCGGAGGTAAGAATGCATTCTTTTGTCCCTGTCTAAGGCTTTTTTCCCCTCCCTCCCCTCACGCAGACAGAACAAAGAAGTGCGGAGCGGGTGGGGACGGAGGAACAGCAACGAACCCTCAAGATCTCTGGTCCGAATTTAAGGGACCAGAGGATCTTAGGGGTCGTGTAAAAAGGCCCCAAGCTTTTGAGTTGTTCTCTATAACAGAATGAGACCTGAAGGGAAATACTCTTAGGTTCCCCCTAGTGTCCAATTCTGATGTTGCACCTTGCAAATGCTTACAAAAACACTGTGAACCTCCTCCTCCTCCTCCTCCTCCTCCTGGTTTGGCCCCAGAGAAAGCCAAATGCATCAGTACAAAATCCATCAAGCAAAATGAGCAGCCGTGTGCAAATCCTCAACTAACCTAGCTTTCAGGATGCTCGGCCAAAGGAATGCCTACAGCTGCTCAAAGAGTGCCCATGTGGTGGCCCTAAGTGGCCCGAGGGATGTGGGGGGGGGGAAGGGAAACTTCATCTTTGCTGGGGAGATGGGGTGGAAGCAGAGGGAGGATGGCATCTCCGGCTTGGAGCTGGGGGCACCCAGCTGCACAGGCGGCTGCTACTGGCGGGAAGGGAGCCGTTCGTTCAGCTGCTCGAAGGACCCACGAATCAACGAGGCTCAGTGTTTCAGGCCTGGCCCTTCTGTGACCCAGTCCCGGGAGAGTGGAGGAAGCTCTGGGGGGGGGGGCAGCTAGACCTCCCTCTCGGATCCAGCAGAGCTGTCGATGCCTGCCCACGGCTGAGTCATGCCCACAAGGAAGTGAGATGATTGCATAGGGACACATGGGCTGGGATGAAAAGGGAGATGGTTGTTGCCTGACGTCACACACGCTTTTTGCAACTGGGGAAAGGCAGGGGAAAATGAGCCATGGGGGGGGGGCAGGAAAGCTTTTGTGGTTAGAGGCCAGAGTGACTCCTTGGGTGACAACCTACAGAGCCTCTCCCTGTTCCCGTCCTTAAGGACATAAGAACATAAGAAGAGCCCTGCTGGATGAGGCCAAAGGCCCATCTAGTCCAGCTTCCTGGATCTCACAGTGGCCCCACCTTACCCCGTGGCACAGCCTGTCACCACCTTGATCCCAACATTTGAATTTCTCTACTCCTTGCTTAAGGACAGACCCCCCCCTTTTAAAAAGGTCACAGGGAACACAGTTTATGTTGCAGGTTGTACAGCAACCAAAGAGTTCAGCGGGTTTTCAGATGTCACTCTTGCCCAAAGTAGGGTTAGAGGATGCATTTTTGCACCAGGGGTTGTGCAGCGGAAGAAAAAGGGGAAAAGAGCCTCGTGGCGCAGTGGTTAAATGCCTGTACTGCAGGTAAAACTGTGCTCACGACCTGGGGTTCAATCCCTGGTAGCCGGCTCAAGGTTCACTCAGCCTTCCATCCTTTCAAGGTCGGTAAAATGCGTACCCAGCTTGCTGGGGGGGGGGGCAATGTGCAGCCTGCACACTGTAATTAAAATTTGTAAACCGCCCAGAGATTACTTGAAGTGGTATGGGGCGGTATATAAGTAGAAGCAGAGCAGAAGATGCCTTTAAGCAAGGCGAAGTAGAGAAATTCAGTTTTTTGGGGTCAAGGCCACGTCGATGTCCACTCAAGCCCAAAGGGCAAGGTGCAGGGGCTAGGAGAACAAAAGGGGTTGTGCTCCCTGTTCGGTTGGTTGGAGCACTCCCGGAGGGAGTCCGGGTTCTCCACAGGCAGGGATGGCTGAGATCCCCATCCGTATTTGTTTGGCAGGGGAAAAGCCGCATGAAACGGGTGCAGCCGGAGAAGGCAGCGTGGGTGGGTGGCAGGCAGGAGTGAGCTGTGCCCTGCCGGGATCCAGCTGCCTTCTGCGTTCATGCCTCCCCCCCCCCATCACCATCCCCCACCCCCACCCCCAGCTCTGCCCTGGTTTCCCTCTTCCATATATTTTGCGACAAAGGCTGCTCAGCTGGCAAGCCAGCGTCTGGGCTGCTGCCCACCCCTTACAGGAACCACCTCTTTGAAATCTTAATCACATTATTTGTTTATTTTAAATATATATATGTATAAGTTGCAAATATGCTCTTGTGCCACCGAGGCTCCTTGGAGTGGCATTTTGCAGGGTGAGCCTGGGATGGGGGAGGCCTGGAGAGCCACCGGGCAGGAGAAGCGCGAGGGAGGGAGGGAGGGAAGGCGAGGCGAGGCAGGGATGCTTGCAGTTATTCTCCAGCCAAAGTCTTCCAGCCGATGGCAGCCATAGCAACCGGGATGGGTTGTCCCAGCCGGAGTCTGCAGCCGCGCAATGAATGGAGAGAGGGGGACAGGCCCGAGGAGAATGCAACCTCCTTGCCTTCCTGCACTTGGTCTCCGTACCGGGCAGTCTCCTTGGGGGATGGCGCTGGCACAAGCAAACAGCCTCTGGCAGCCCCGGCAGCACTGAGTCTCTCTCTCTCTCTCTCTCTCTCTCCTTTCTCCTTTCTCCCTCCTGCTCTCCCCACTCTGCCCGCCTTATAAATGCTTTCTGACACACATTTTGTTCAAGCCAAGGCTGACTTTGCAAGATTCCCCCGGCTTCCTCTCCCTACTTCCATGCGACTGAATTATACACGAGGGGAGAGAGACAGGCCGGGAAAGCAGAGCGCCACACCACCCGCCAGCCAGGAAGCTCTGCAGAGCCCAGTGGCCGAAGGGGCCCGAGCTGCCAATGGACCGACCTCTGTGTCCTGCCTTACAGGAGGCGGCTCTCTCGCTCTCTTGGGACCTCTGAAACGCAAAGGGAACAAAGCCGGGCTCCCTCAAAGGATGCTCGGAAGCACACCCAAGACCGTAGACACTCAACAGCGCTCAAGGACATGTACGTTGCCCGGGACATGCATGTCCTCCCCCACCCCCATCCATGGCCAAATAGGTGCTGCTGGGTTTCCAATTTAAAAACCTACACAAGGCATTTGTGTTGCCGAAAGCAGGACTTGGCAGCGTGGGATCGACTTGCTGGAAATTAGTTCTGATGCCCCACAGAGCAGCAGATCCTGAACAAATAGGCGCAAATTACAGTTTTCAATCTAATATTAGGGAGGTGGAGGTATAACCTTTGTTGCAGCTTATTCAGCCTAGGTTCCGTGGCCACCTGTCAAGGGTGGACTGGCGGAGGGTTTCAAGAATCTGCAGCCAATTGGATTCTATGACCTTTGGGGCACCTCCTAGATCCCATAAGAACATAAGAAGAGCCATGCTGGATCAGGTCAAGGGCCCATCTAGTCCAGCTTCCTGTATCTCACAGCGGCCCCACCAAATGCCTCTTGGAGTGCACGAGACTAGATCTCTGTCTCCTGATCACACTCCCCTGCATCTGGTCCTTGAAGTACCCCAGTTTTAAGCCTGGATATGACACATCTCCATCATGGTTTGTAACCTGTGATGGACTTTTCCCCCAGGAATCTGTCCAATCCCCTTCTGAAGGCACCCAAGCCAGAATCCATCACCACCTCCTGTGGCAGGGAGTTCCACAGACTATCAACTCTATGATTCAGTGGCATGTGTTAAATTAAACTGGTACTAGTATTCTAGCCCATAGTTAAGCAACACTAGGTTGTGTAATAAACAAAATGCAGGAGAGGGTCGATCTAGCTTGGGGTTCCCTGGTTAAGTCCTCCATCCAAATGGAGACTGGCAGCCAAGAGACCAGAAGGCAGCTAGAGATGGGAGGGCAGCAATGAAGGAATGAGGAGCGATTCCCAGGTCCACAGGGGTGTCGCTGGGAACCGAGGTGATGAACATGTATGGGCAACAGTATTTCTGATTACCACGCACAGATATGAAAGCTAGACTGGAAAGAAAGCCAACATGATATTGGCGGGTAGCCTGGATGATGTGGGTCCTAGAGACAACCCTGAACCCTCTCTAGAAGCAAAAACGAGGTACATTGTGATGAGCAGCTTAATAAAAGAAGTTATGGTGTTGCATTTTCAAGAACTGATTTGGATTGATGACAACAGAACTTTCTGGGGATCCCAAATTCCTTGGGTTCACCGTAGGTGAGGAGTGACTTGATGGCACATAACAACAGCAGTCTTGGGGTGCTTGGCACTTAGGAATTTAGGGATAAGGCCTGGGGGGGGGGCAACCCCAACAACCCACAAGACACCACAAGCCTGAACCAACTCACTTAACAACCAATTCACTTAATGACCTCGTCGTAGGAACATAACTCTCTGGGCGTTTATACACGACCCCTAAACTCTGGGGCAAATGGCTCCCAGCTCCGGAGATTAAAAATGTTTACCCACCAGCTCCGGAGTTAACAGGAAATTAAGTGTGACCCCGCCCACTTTAGCGCGTCCCAGCGCAGCTTTCAGGTACCTGCTTTTTGGATGTGAAAAATATTTGATCCGGTGTAAGGATAGTGAGTGCGGGGCTCTCCTGGCTTCTGTTTGTTGTTTTTCTGCCCCCCGCCCCTTTAAGAGATCTGAATGCTGCCTGGAACAGAACGGAGGTAAGCCGGCATTCTTTTCTTTCTTTTTTCTCCCTCCCTCACGCAGCCAGCAACCAGGAAGTGTGGAGGGGGGTGGGGACAGAGGAAGAGCAACGAACCCCTAAGATCTCTGGTCCGAATTTAAGTGGCCAGGGGATCTTAGGGGTCTTGTAAAAAGGCCCTCTGTTGTTGTGAGGAGTGCCTTTATCTGCCAGGAGGGGAATGTCTGAGTCAGATTAAATGCAGCGATAACTTGCCAGTTATTCCTTTTACCACTTGACTCCCTACTTTAGCATTCTAATCCCCTGTGATGAGAAGAACATCTTTTTTGGTATCAATTCTGGAAGGAGTTGTAAGTCTTCATAGAATTGGTCCTTCTCAGACTCTTCAGCAGCAGTAGTTGGTGCATAAACCTGGATTACTGTAATGTTGAAAGGGCTGCCTTGAAATGGTACCAAAATGATTCAATCATTTTTGAGGTTGTATCCTAGCACAGCTTTTCCCACTCTTTTTTTTTTACTATGAGAGCTACTCCGTTTCTTCTGTGAGATTCTTGCCCACAGCAGTCGCTGTGAGAGTCATCTGAACTGAATTCACCCATTCCTGTCCATTTAAGCTCACTGATGCCCAAGATGTCAATGCTTATTCTTGCCATCTCTCATTTGACCACATCCAGCTGGTTCATAGATCTCACATTCCAGGTTCCTATGCAGTAAAATTCTTTGCAGCATTGGACTTTCCTTTCTCTTCCAGGCACGTCTGCAGCTGAGCATCCTTTCGGCTTTGGCCCAGCTGCTTCATTAACTCTGGAGTTACTTGTATTTGTCCCCTGCTCTTCCTCAGTAGTATGCTGGACACCTTCAGACCTGAGGAACTCATCTTCCAATGTCATATCCTTTAGCCTCTTTGTTTCCGTTCATGGGGTTTTCTTGGACCACATTTAGTCAAACTTTCCACTGTGACCTAGGGAATAGTTCATAGCTTCTCTGACTTGCTTAAGCCCCTTTGCAGCAACAAGGCAGTGATCCATTGGGGGGTGGGCTTCCTTGTACTGACCAGCTAAAAGATTATGCACAATAGAACAATCTACTTGTGTAGTCAAAACACAATTGTCTGCAAAGTATTAAACCAGCAGGCTAGCAAAATTATACAGAAATACTCTCTAGTTTCTTCAAACTACCAATTCAGATATTGTACCTTGCAAATACTTACATAACCAGAAAATGCTTCTCTTGCCATTTAAATCTGACAAGAGAATGGCAAAGAATTGAGGGGGGGGATCCTTCTGAATTTTTTTAAAAATGATCTTTCAAAATAACATTTGGAAGCAACAAAAGAACATTATTCATCATAACCAAGAACTAATTTTGCAGGTACTGGTGAGGTTCCTGATTTTCTTCTAACACTGTAACTTTGTAATTACTAATTATGTCACATGTTGCCTGGAAAGTAACTAGTTAAGGCAGCAGTTGTAGTTTTAACTACCTATTTCCAGGCTTTGACAGACTCCCGGGGCATAAGAGGTACTTTTCTATGAGCTCCGATATTTGTTTCATAAAGCATGGTGCTTTCTAGACCAGGTGGTCTCTTGGGAATGTTTTAGCTCCAAGACACAGGTTCCGGGGCCCAATCTGTAAGTCTCGGGTTTGGGATCTGAAATCTCAAGGAACGGGTTATTTCCAACCTGGTTATTTTAGTTGTAGATTCACTTCTCACGACATCCAGACATGCAGTTTAGACCTGCTTGAAAGTACCTTCAAATCCCCCCCCCCCAATTATCTTGCACGCTCTAGTGCTGCTCGTGCAAGAGTAGTGCTGGATTTTTAAAACACCAATTGTAATGAAGTCAAAACAAGGATGAGTAAGATCCCCTGGCAGGAGACCCTAACAAGAAAAGGAGTCCAATAACGGTGTTATAAGAACATAAGAACATAAGAAGAGCCCTGCTGGATCAGGCCAAATGCCCATCTAGTCCAGCTTCCTGTATCTCACAGTGGCCCCACCAGATGCCTCTGGGAGTGCACGAGACTAGATAGATCTCTGTCTCCTGATACCACTCCCCTGCATCTGGCATTTCGAGGTAACCTCCTTTTAAGCCTGGAGTGAACACGCCTCCCATTCAGGTCTTGTAAACTGCGGGTAGACTTTTCCTCCAGGAATCTGTCCAGTCCCCTTTTGAAGGCATCCAGGCCAGATGCCATCACCACCTTCTGTGGCAGGAAGTTCCACAGACTAACAATGCACTGGGTGAAAAAATATTTTCTTTTGTCAGTTCTTACTCTCCCAGCCCTCAATTTGAGTGGATGTCCCCTAGTTCTGGTATTTTGTGAGAGGGAGGAGAGCTTCCCTCTATCCACTTGACTCATGCCCTGCATTATTTTGTACATCTCAATCATATCACCCCTCAGGCACCTTTTTTCCAGACTAAAGAGCCCCCCCAAAAGACTTTCTGAAGTCACAAGTACAAACAATTCCAGGAAGAAAAAAAGGTGCAAGATAGCAAAAGGGGCCAGTGTGGCTTCAGAAAAAAGCCAAGAAAGGACCTGGGGGGGAAATGGACAGGCATAGGAAGTAGAAAGATGGGCAGGCCACCAAAGAAGAGCGCACCTAGGTAGCAAGGAATTCCAGGGTTGTCATTAGGAAGGCAAAAGCAGACAATAAGCCATGGTTAGCTAGAGCCACTAAAAGCAACGTTAAGAGACAAGGAAAAGAGCTACTCAATGGAGTTGGGAAACTAATAAGAGATGATAAAGACACAGTAGAAGTGCTCAATTCCTATTTTAACCCAGTCAAAATCGTACTCAGAGAGTGATGATCAACGGCTCCATCTCTAAGTGGGGGGAGGTAGCAAGTGGAGGACCCCAAGGCTTAATCCTGGGTCCAGTGCTCTTCAACATTTTTTATTAAGGACTTGGACAAAGGAGCACAGGGCATGCTTGCCAAATGCATAGATGACACAAAATTGGGCAAATGTCTAATAACATGGAAGAGAGACACAAAATTCAAAATGCTTTTGATAGGCTGGAGCACTGGGCTGAAGGCCACAGAATGAAATTTAGAAGCAAATGCACAGTTACAAGATGGGGTCACCAGGCTCAGCAGGACTTACGAGCAAGAAGGATTGTGGAATCATCGCAGATCACAAGCTGAATATGAGCCAAGAGCTACCCCCCAAAAAGGCAAATGCGGTTTAAGACCGCAATCATAGAAGTATATCGCCCAGAGCCCCCTCTGGGGAGATGGGCGGTGACAAATCCAAACAAACAATATAGAGTATATCCAAATTCCATGAGGTACTAGATGCCCTCTGTTCAACACTGGAGAGGCTCCGTCTTGAGCACTGTGTCCAGTTCTGGACACTGCAGTCCAAACGATACTGGCAAATTAGAACAAGCTCAGAGGAGGACAACAAGGATGATTAGAGAGCTGGAAACCACAAGTCTTATGAGAGGAAACTGAAAGAACTGAGCATGTATAATCTTGAGAAAAGGAGACTGAGGGGGAATATGACAGCACTTTTCAAAGACTTTAAAGGCTGTCATTCAGGGAAGGGGCAGAATCTGATCTTGATCTCAATAATCCCTGAGCGCCGGGCATGGAGCGATGGGCTCAAGTTACAGGGTTTCTGTTGAATATCAGGAAAAACGTCCTAAGTGTTCGAGCAGGATGGCCATGGAACCATCAACCTCTAGAAGTGGTGAGTGCTCCAACACAGGAGGACTTCAAGAGAAATTCAGACAGCAACCTGGGAGGTATTTGTATTACTGCCTTGAGCAAGGGGTTGGACCTGATGGCCTTGTAGGTAAGAACATAAGAACCTAAGAAGAGCCCTGCTGGATCAAGCCAAAGGCCCATCTAGTCCAGCTTCCTGTATCTCACAGTGGCCCCACCAGATGCGTTTGGGAGCGCATGAGACTAGATCTCTGTCTCCTGATACCCCTCCCCTGCATCTGGCCCTTGAAGGACCCCGGGTTTAAGACTGGAGATTACACATCTCCATCATGGTTGGTAGCCTGGGATGGACTTTTCCTCCAGGAATCTGTCCAATCCCCTTTGGAAGGCATCCAGGCCAGGTGCCATCACCACATCCTGTGGCAGGGAGTTCCACAGACTACCAACACACTGGGTGAAAAAAATATTTTCTTTTGTCTGTTCTTACTCTCCCAGCCCTCAATCTGAGTGGATGTCCCCTAGTTCTGGTATTTTGCGAGAGGGAGAAGAGCGTCCCTCTATCCACTTTACTCATGCCCAGCATTAATTTGTACGCCTCAATTATATCCCCACTCGGGCGACTTTTTTCCAGACTAAAGAGCCCCAAATGTTTTAGCCTTTCCTCATAAGGGAGGTGCCCCAGCCCAGTAATCATTTTAGTCACTCTCTTCTGCACCTTTTCCAGTTCCACTATGTCTTTTTTGAGATGCGGTGACCAGAATTGTACACAATACTCCCGGTGGGGCCTTACTATCGTTTTGTATAATGGCATTATAATGTTGGCTGTTTTATTTTCAATCCCCCTTTTGATAATCCCTAGCATGGAATTGGCCTTCTTCACCGCTGCCACACATTGGGGAGACACCTTCATGGAGCTGTCCACCAACACACCAAGATCTCTTTCCTGATCCGTCACGGATAGCTCAGAGCCCATGAGCTGATAGATAAAGTTTGGATTTTTTGCCCCAATATGCATTACTTCTCCTACATTGAAACGCAATTGCCATTTGGCAGCCCATTCCCCCAGGTTGGAGAGATCCTTCTGGAGCTCTTCACAATCTTTTCTGGTTTTTACCACACGGAAAAGTTTTTTGTCATCCACAAACTTGGCCACCTCACTGCTTATCCCTGTCTCCAGGTCATTTATGAACAGATTGAAAAGCACCAGTCCCAGGGCAAATCTCTGGGGTACACCGCTTTTCACCTCTCTCCATTGTGAAAATTTCCCATTGACACCTACTCTTTGTTTTCTGGATCTCAACCAGTTCTCAATCCACAAGAGAACCTGACCTCTTATCCCCTGACTGTGCAATTTTCTCAGCAGCCTTTGGTGAGGGACTGTGTCAAAAACTTTCTGAAAATCCAGATAGACTATATCCACCGGTTCACCCAAATCCACATGCCTGTTGCCTTTTTGAAGAATTCTAAAAGGTTTGTCAGACAAGACTTACCCTTATAGAAGCCATGCTCTCAGCAAGGTTTGTTCTTCTATGTGTTTTAAGATTTTTCTTGGATGAGGCTTTCCACCAGCTTCCCTGGGACAGATGTAAGGCTCACCGGCCTGTAGTTTCCCGGGTCCCCCCTCCTTCCTTTTTTAAAAATTGGTGTGACATCCGCTATCCTCCAGTCCTCCAGCACTGTGGCCATTTTAAGAGACAAGTTGCATATTACCGTTAAGAGATCCACAATTTCATTTCTCAGTTCCCTAATAACCCTTGGATGAATGCCATCTGGGCCCAGTGACTTGTTGATCTTTAATTTGTCAATTAGTCCTAAAACATCCTCTCTTTTAACCTGTATTTGATTTAATTCTTTAGTCAAGAGGGGCCGTTCAGGCAGCGGAATCTGCCCAAGGTCTTCTGTCGTGAAGACAGATGCAAAGAACTCATTTAGTTTCTCTGCAATTTCCAAGTCCTCCTTTATCTCCCCTTGTCCTCCCACACCATCCAGAGGGCCAACTGGTTCTCTGGCAGGTTTTCTACTTCTAACATATTTAAAGAAGTTTTTATTATTTCCCTTTATATTGCTAGTCATGTGTTCCTCAAAGTCTTTCTTTGCCTCTCTTATCATCTTCTTACATTTCTTTTGCCAGAGTTTGTGTTCCTTTTTATTTTCCTCATTTGGGGAGGATTTCCATTTACACAAAGACCTCTCCTTGTGCTTTAGAGCCTCTCTAACTCCACTCGTTAACCATGCCGGTGCCCTCTTGGACTTAAATGAGCTCTTCTTTCTTTGTGGTATGCACTTGTGCTGGGCCTCTATTACCGTCATTTTAAACAGGCTCCATGCACTCTGGAGAGATTGAATTATTTTTACCCTCCCTTTCAATTTCTTTCTAACTAGTTTCCTCATCTGAGGGCGCTTTACACGACCCCTAAGATCCACTGGCAACTTAAATTCGGACCAGAGATCTTGGGGGTTTGTCACTCTTCCTGTGTTCCCACCCCTCCACACTCCCTTGCTCCTGTCTGTGTGAAGGGAGGGAGAAAAAAGGGAGAAAAAAATGCAGGCTCACCTCTGCTCTGCCCTGGGGAGCTGCCCCGGGAAGCATTCCAATCTCTTCCAGTCTCTTAAAGGGGTCAGGGGCAAAAAAACAAACAAACACAAGGCGAGGAGAGCCCAGCACTCACTGCTTTACATCCGCATCAGAAATTTTTCACCTTTCGAGACCAGGTACTTGGAAAATGCGCTGGGACGCACTTAGGTGGGCGTGGTCGTACTTAATTTTTTTAAAAATCCAGAGCTGGTGGGAAAACAATTTTAAACTCCGGATCTGGGAGCCCTTTCCTTGGATTTTAGGGGTCGTGTAAAAGCACCCTGCGTGAAGTTTGCCCTTTGGAAATCAAGGGTTTTTGTGTCTGATTTGCTTGACACTCTTCCCCTGACATGCATGGCAAAGGAGACTGCAGCATGGTCACTGTTCCCCAGAGGCTCAGTGACATTCACATCCCTGACCAGGTCCTGAGTATCACACAGTATTAGATCCAGAGTTGCCTGTTCTCGGGTTGGCTCCATGACAAGTTGCTCTAAGGCACAGTCTTTCAGCATGTCGAGAAACCCGGTTTCTCTTTCTTGCTCCAAGCTCACATTGGCCCAGTCAATGTGGGGATAATTGAAGTCCCCCCGATGATTATTATCCTGTCCCTCTTAGACACCCTCTTAGTCCCCCTCAAGTTTTTGATCTGGTGGACGATAGCATACCCCAACTATCACATCGCTCCTTGGACCTGGTAGTTTAACCCACAGTGATTCTTCGGTGGAGTGAGACCCACTGTCAACCTCCATACTGCTGGATTTCTTTGACATAGATGGCCACTCCCCCTACAACCCGCTCCTCTCTATCCCTTCTATAGAGTTTATAGCCTGGGATTGCTGTATCCCACTGGTTCTCCACATTCCACCAGGTTTCTATTATGGCTATTATATCTATGTTATCCTTAGCTGCCAAATGTTGAAGTTCTCCCATCTTTGCTCAGAGGCTTCGAGCATTGGCGTAGAAGCACTTGTAGAAGGGCTGCTTCTTTTTTTTGTCCTCCCCCGCCCTCGCAGCTTTTAATTATAGTAGACAAACAACCACACCCTATTGTTCTCCCAGTGCTAATACCTACTAGGTCATCACTTGGTGGTTCTCTGTCCTCCCCAACCTCATTCCACGGTGATGAGGAGTTCCGAACTGGATGCCACTCAGATCCTGTCGGCTTTCCCCCAGTTATCAGTTTAAAAGCTGCTCTGCTGCCTTTTTGAGGTTGAGTGCCAGCAATCTGGTCCCATCATGATTCAAGTGCAACCCATCCCTCCTGAACAGGTTTGGCTTGTCCCAAAATGTTCTCCAGTTCCTGACAAATCTAAAGCCCTCCTCTCGACACCATCGCCTCATCCACGCATTGAGGCTTCTGAGTTCTGCCTGCCTGGTGGGTCCTGCACGAGGAACAGGCAGCACTTCTGAAAATGCTACCTTGGAAGTCCAGGACTTCAATCTTCTTCCTAACAATCTGAATTTGGCTTCCAGGACTGTCTGCTTGGCCTTCCCAACATCATTGGTACCAACATGTACCATGACCACTGGCTCCTTCCTGGTTCTCTCTAACAAGCTATCTAGATTTCTTGTGATGTCTGCAACCTTTGCACCTGGCAGGCAAGTGACCATACGGTTATCATGCTCATCACAAATCCATCCCTCTGTATTTCTAATTATAGAATCCCTTAGTACAAGGAGCCTCTCTCTTGCAGCATGTTCATCTACATGCACCTAATCCTGTATCTCATCAATTGTGATGAGGAAGAGATCCTCAGGTGGAACCAATTGTTCCTCTGTGCATTCATCTTGTGCATTCGTCCTGAGGTGTGCTGATTGTGCAATATGAGACTCTCTGAGCGATCCCTTGGCCTTCTACTCCTTTGAGTCATATTCCTCCACGCATCTACCTCCTGAGTTAGTGAAGAGAGCGACTAAAATGATTACTGGGCTGGGGCACCTCCCTTATGAGGAAAGGCTAAAACATTTGGGGCTCTTTGGAAAAAAGGCGCCTGAGGGGGGATATGATTGAGACGTACAAAATAATGCAGGGTATGAGTAAAGTGGATAGAGGGAAGCTCTTCTCCCTCTCCCAAAATACCAGAACTAGGGGACATACACTCAAATTGAGGGCTGGGAGAGTAAGAGCGGACAAAAGAAAATATTTTTTCACCCAGCGCGTTGTTAGTCTGTGGAACTCCCTGCCGCAGGATGTAGTGATGGCATCTGGCCTGGATGACTTCAAAAGGGGATTGGACAGATTCCTGGAGGAAAAGTCCATCACAGGTTACAAACCATGATGGAGATGTGTCATCTCCAGGCTTAAAACCCGAGTACTTCAAGGGCCAGAGGCAGGGGAGTGGGATCAGGAGACAGATATCTAGTATCATGCGCTCCCAAACGCATCTGGTGGGGCCACTGTGAGATACAGGAAGCTGGACTAGATGGGCCTTTGGCCTGATCCAGCAGGGCTCTTCTTATGTTCTTATGTTCTTATGTTCTTAAGTGACTTCTTCCTCAGACGTGTGCCCTGTCTCTTCTTTGTCTGGGATAGTCTGCTCCACTCTGTCCAAGAAGAGCTCAAGCTCCTTGATTTGCTGCTGGTTCGCTATGCGGGCCTCTAGTTCCCTATTGGATTGGTCACATTAAAATTTTGCACCAGATCTTGTATATTACTCAGAATCAGGTCAAGGATTCTTGTACCTCTAGTTGGGTCCTCAACCATCTGTTCCAGGGAACAATCATTTTGCATATCTAGGAACTTTTATCTCTTTATCATGTGCTAAACAATAGTTCACCTATTCTATTTGAGGGTAATTGAAGTCCCCCATTATAACCAGGCTTCCCTTCTTGGATGCCTCCTTTACAACATTCTCCAACTGCCAGTCCCCCTCAGGGGATTGGGCCAGAGGCCAATAGCATATGCCTATTGTTAGGCCCTCCTTGTGGTCTGATACTCTTACCCACAGAGTTTCTAATGATGACTCCAAATCACCTAGATATTCCAATCCGTATGATTTTATCAGTAGCAAGGAGATGCTACTGAGCTGGTAATTTGTCAGTGTCGTTGGTAAAGTTCCAAGGACAGAATCCTAGGCCATTGCCATGGCTATCAGCAGGTGGTGCTGCCCCTTGACCAGCCAGGTGCACGTGGCCCCTGCATCTTTGGAGCTGTGGTTGATGGAGCACCCATGGCAAGCAAAGTCCAGCCGAGGTGCCCTCTCTTATGCCATGGTTAACCTGGGCTGGACTGCAGTTGCCTTATCTACCTCTGGCAGTTTTGCCATTGACCTCTGTGCTGAGGCCCTTCTGCCTTATGGAAAGATGGCAGCTGAGACCTTGGGTGCAGCTGTTTCTTAACGGCTGGCATAGCTTTGCCTTACACATTTGTGCCCACTGGGCTGCTGCCCAAGAGAGAGAGAGAGAGAGAGAGAGAGAGAGAAGGAAGGAAGGAAGGAAGGAAGAAAGAGAGAAGGAAGGAAGGAAGGAAGGAAGGAAGGAAGGAAGGAAGGAAGGAAGGAAGGAAGGAAGGAAAGAAAGAAGGAAGGAAGGAAGGGAGAGAGAGAAGGAAGGAAGGAAGGAAGGAAGGAAGGAAGGAAGGAAGGAAGGAAGGAAGGAAGGAAGGAAGGAAGAGAGAGAGAAGGAAGGAAGGAAGGAAAGAAGGAAGGAAGGAAGAGAGAGAGAAGGAAGGAAGGAAGGAAGGAAGGAAGGATGGACAGAAGGAAAGAAAGAAAGAAAGAAAGAAAGAAAGAAAGAAAGAAAGAAAGAAAGAAAGAAAGAAAGAAAGAAAGAAAGAAAGAAAGAATAAATACAGGTGTACCAACAAGGTCGGCCCCCTCCCAATCACCACCATTCCCAGGACTTTGCTGAGTCTGGCCAGGGTTATTTTCAGGAACAGACCCGGACAACTGGCACGAGAGCGTTAATTTCACGCTGGCATAAAGGAGAAGCTGGCACGATGCCTCCCCTTTATCCCCCGCTGGGGGACCCTGCAGATGAATCCGACATCTTGCCGCACCATCAGAGGGAGAGATGGGCTCTCGCTCTCTCCCCATCTTAGCATTCAGTTCTCGAGCGTGGCCGCCTGGGCCTTGGAGGCGGAGGCTTGGACAAACGTGGTGCCAGGGACCCCGCCGTGGTCCAGGGAGGATTCTCTCCATTCCCCCATGCCCTGCCCTGAGCCATCTGTCCCCTTGCCTCTTGTCTGGGCGAGGGAAGAGGGCCTGAAAGGAGCAGGATGGATGCTGTTGCAAACATTAGCCAGCCAGGCCCTTCAAGTGTAGTGCAACCATAGCAACAGAGTCATGTTCTGTCCCAGCCAGAGTTCGCAACCCAGCCAGGAGGAGATACACACACACACACACACAAAAGAGGGAGAGCAGGGGGGGGGAGAGAATTAACCTTTTCAGGGCTTTAGATCCCCAAACCATTTTTTCTTCCTTGACCCCGAAAGGGTGACCGTGTTCCCCACCCCTAGGGAAAATGCTGGCAAGCTCAAACGCAAAAGCCTTTGGCCTCCTGTAGCTGCTCTCACCGCATGGTCCCAGAGGGGTACCCGACGTTCTCTTCCCGCCCCCCGCCCCCACAGCCCCCGCTGTCTCCCGTGCCACAAGAGGGTGCCCTGCGGGGCTGCAACCTTCAGCTCCCTCTGGAGAACATTCAGGGGTGTTCCCTTTAGGGAAGCCAAAAAAGAGAGAGAAGGCAGCCGCCCAGCTCTTGCCTGGAGAAGAAGGAACGGTTCCTTGTGAGTCTCCATCCTTGGGAATCAGGGAGGTGCAGCCCCTAAACCCACCCTACCAAGCTAACCCTAACCTTTGTGGTCCACGCACTGACTCCTTTGCTTACGTGGCTCACCAGGGTCACAATCGGGAAGCTACAATCCTGAGCAAGCCTCCTCCTCGCTTTTTGGTGCTGGTGCCTCCGGATCCCCTCCGGGGCTGTCCCGCTCGGACAGCCTCTCCTCCCCTGGCTGATCTGCAAGCAGACCCATAGCTCCCCCTCAGAGAAGAGAGGTGCTGCCTACCCTCAGCCATCCCTCCCTCCATCAGTCCCGCCTGCATCCTTACCATGCCGGTACAGAGGGAGGCTTTTGGAGAAAGGCAGCCTATAAATAAAACCCACCCACCCACCAACAAAACATGCCGCTGCGTGAAGCCCTGCCCTCCTGACTCTCTTAAGGCTGATGCTTCACGTGCATCTCATCGCTGTTTGCGGTCCCGCTTGGGACCGGTACGAAGTAATCTTACCGCAGGTCCATTGCGGGACGAGGGGAGTTCGTCCCAACCACGCCCCCTGAACTGCGATTTAAGCGGGTTGAGAGATTCCCCTCCCTGGCCTCGGGAACCTGCTCATCACGCTTCTCGTTCCGAGACGAGAGCCCGTGAAGTCACACTCGTTGCGGAACGAGTGACAATTTTTGCTCGTTGCGGCGATGCAATTTTTTTTCTTTAGACAGAGGAATCTCTTTAAAAAAGCAAAAAAATAAAAAAAAAAGAGAGGCCTGGCCTGGACTACAGACAAGGTGAGGCATGAGGGGTGCCAGGAGATCCCTCACAGAAGAGCCCTGGCAAAAAGAGAGAGAGAGAGAGAGCAAGTGATGACACTGCCTGGCTTCTGCAGCACCCGTTTCTGGGCACCGTCAGCCAGAAATTTGCATTCAGCCCCTCCGATTTAACATCTGGCCGCCCTGGGAGCACTTTCAAGCAGGCAGGCTGAAATGTTTGCTGTGCTAGGAGCAGAGAGGCTGAACGATCTGCTCTTTTAAGGTCATCCTTGTGTTTTCGTCCCTTTGTAACACACAGCCATTCTGCGTCTGTGCATAAGCCTGTATCCTGCTCCCGTGGCGCACGTGTGCAAAGCTCCGGCTGCGGAAGCTGCCAGGGCAAGTCGACAAGGTGCCCCATGCATAGAAAATTAGAAAAATTGAACAGGATAGGGTTCTCCCTGTGTGCAAGTTAACTCTTCTTTATTCGTGTCAGGAGCACCTGCAATTCATATCGATGTATAAACATACACTACTGAGCAGAATATAAATAAGTAATACAATTATTACATGTAAAAAGGTATATAAAATGAGAAATATTTTTTTAAAAAACCAAAAACTAAATTAATAAAAAAACACCTTTCTTCCAAGGAGAAAGGCGGGGTAAAAATACTCAAATAAAATAAAATAAAATAAAATAAAATAAAATAAAATAAAATAAAATAAATAAATAAATAAATAAATAAATAAAGTGTTACTGGTGACTTAGGTTGTCTCAATCCATCACTGCCTTGATGCCTCTTCAGCCTTCCCTGTCTTAGGATTTACAGCATATTCCAATTCCAATTCCATTTTTGATCGTTTGGAGCAAGCTGCGTTTCTCCAAAATGTATGCCCCACCTTGTGATTGCAGAATATTCAAAATGTTTTAAGAGAGTAGGCACTTCAGACAAAGGGGCAGGGCAGGGCAATATGCACTCTTGCCTGTGACTGGGAGATGAGCCGAAGAGGTAAATGAAGGAAGCAAGCTGGGCCTGGTGAGTGGCTGATCAGCTGAGGAAGCAAGGGTGGGGAGCACCTTTACAAACTGGCACAAACTGGGATAAACTGGTTGATTCCGTCTCTAATTCTGAGTCACAAGGCATGGGAAAGTGGGGGGAATCTGGGTCGTCACCAGTGCAATTTAAGGGTGATCATGAGTTCCATGACCTGGGTCCCCAACCTTGGTGAGTTGTGTTCGGTGGATCCTGCAGTGTTGGCCAGCATGGAGGGTTTTCTGAGGGCGTTTATACACGACCCCTAAGCTCCGCCGCAAATGGCTGCAAGGTCCGGACCTTTAAAATGTTTACCCACCAGCTCCGGACTTTGCAGACAATTAAGTGCGACCCCACCCACTTTAGCGCGACCAAACAGCAGTTTTCTTGTACCTGGTCTTTGATGGTGACAAATATTTGATCCGGTGTAAGGATAGTGAGTGCGGGCCTCTCCTGGCTTCTGTTTGTTCTTTTTTTGCGCCCCGCCCCTTTAAGAGATCTGAATGCTGCCGGGAACAAAACGGAGGTAAACCAGCATTCTTTTCTTTCTTTTTTCTCCCTCCCTCAGGCAGCCAGCAACCAGGAAGTGCGGAGGGGGTGGGGACAGAGGAAGAGCGAGGAACCCCTAAGATCTCTGGTCCAAATTTAAGTGGCCAGCGGATCTTAGGGGTCGTGTAAAAAAGCCCTGAGTCAGAAAATCCAGAGAGGAATCCAATTGGGCATGCTGCACTAAACAGCTGAAGGAATTGTGTGAAGTTATAACTTTAAAAATAGGAACGACCAGGTTTCAGGGAGGTGATAGGAGTGGGATTAGAAGGAAAGACTCTTAATGGGTGTTGGGAAAGATTGCATAGGTGGGACTTTCAAACACCTTAGACCATTACCCCCCTTAACGATCCTATTCAGGCCTCTGTCCACCTAATGAGCCTATTCAGACCAGGGTGATGTGAAATCAAGGCAAACTATAAATTGGACGTCTTGCCACTAAGGGCCTTTTTACACGACCCCTAAACTCCGCCGCAAATGGCTCCCAGCTCCAGAGCTTAAAATTGTTTACCCACCAGCTCCGGAGTTTACTGAAAATTAAGTGTGACCACGCCCACCTAAGCGCGTCCCAGTGCACTTTTCATGTACCTGCTCTCCGAGGGTGAGGGCGCTTTTACACGACCCCTAAGATCCGCTGGTCCCTTAAATTCGGACCAGAGATCTTAGGGGTTTGTCGCTCTTCCTGCGTCCCCACCCCTCCGCACTTCCTGGCTGCTGGCTGCATGAGGGGAGGGAGAAAAAAAGGGACAAAAGAGCGCAGGCTTACCTCCGGTGCCGGTGGACGCGTCCCCGTCGTTGTGATTCCTTCTCTTAAAGGGGCGGGAGGCAAAAAAACAACAACAAAAAGAAGCGAGGAGAGCCCGGCACATCCGCATCAAGATTTTTCACCCTCGGAGAGCAGGTACATGAAAAGTGCGCTGGGACGTGCTTAGGTGGGCGTGGTCACACTTAATTTTCAGTAAACTCCGGAGCTGGTGGGTAAACAATTTTAAGCTCCGGAGCTGGGAGCCATTTGCTGCGGAATTTAGGGGTCGTGTAAAAAGGCCCTGAAAAATCTTGATGCGGATGTACCGGGCTCTCCTCGCTTCTTTTTGTTGTTGGTTTTTTGCCTCCCACCCCTTTAAGAGAAGGAATCACAACGACGGGGCCGTGTCCACCGGCACCGGAGGCAAGCCTGCATTCTTTTGTCCCTTTTTTTCTCCCTCCCCTCACGTAGCCAGCAGCCAGGAAGTGCAGAGGGGTGGGGACGCAGGAAGAGCGACAAACCCCTAAGATCTCTGGTCCGAATTTAAGGGACCAGCGGATCTTAGGGGTCGTGTAAAAGCGCCCTAACTTTCCTCAGAAGGACGAAGCTGTTTGGATGAGCAGCGAACTGTTTCAATCTCACCAAAAAAAAGTCCAGTTGCCAGGCTTAAACTTCCAGGTGGAAGGAAAGTGGTTTTCTTTCCCCAGTGTCACTGCTTAAGGGCTAAAAGTGGGTCTATGGATTCTAGGAGGGCGACCCAGGGTGGTTGAAGGTCTGGAATAAATGTCTTACCAGGACCGGCTTAGGGAGCTGGGAATGTTTAGCCTTTCAAAAAGAAGGCTGAGGGGGGATATGATAGCTATGTTTAAATATTTGGAAGGATGTCATATTGAAGAGGGAACAGGTTTGTTTGCCATGGCTTCAGAGACTAGGACTCGGGGCAATGGTTTCAAACTATAGGGAATGAGATTCTATTTGATCATTTGGAAGAACTTCAAGATGGTTAGAGCTGTCCGAAAGTGGAATATGCTGCCACGATGGAGGGTGGTGGAGTCTCCTTCTTTGGAGGTTTTTAAGCAGAGGCTGGATGGCCATTTGTCGGGAGTCCTGTGATGGGGGTTCCTGCATGGCAGGGGGTTGCACTGGATGGCCCTTGAGGTCTCTTCCAACACTTTATGATTCTATGATTCTAGCCAGCATTTCAAGGGGCAAAGCAACACAGAAATCCAGGCTTGGCAAAAAGTGCCAGTTTGGCCCTTGAGTTTTGACCTCCAACGTGAAGTGGACAAACTGGCCATGGGCTAACCACCTTGTCTGTTGCTTATGAGAAAGAACTGGCGTTTATACACGACCCCTAAGCTCCGCCGCAAATGGCTGCAAGGTCCGGACCTTAAAAATGTTTACCCACCAGCTCCGGACTTTGCAGACAATTAAGTGCGACCCCGCCCACTTTAGCGCGACCAAACAGCAGTTTTCTTGTACCTGGTCTTTGATGGTGACAAATATTTGATCCGGTGTAAGGATAGTGAGTGCGGGGCTCTCCTGGCTTCCGTTTGTTCTTTTTTTGCACCCCGCCCCTTTCAGAGATCTGAATGCTGCCCAGAACAAAACGGAGGTAAGAAGGCATTCTTTTCTTTCTTTTTTCTCCGTCCCTCAGGTAGCCAGCAACCAGGAAGTGCGGAGGGGGGTGGGGACAGAGGAAGAGTGAGGAACCCCTAAGATCTCTGGTCCGAATTTAAGTGGCCAGCGGATCTTAGGGGTCGTGTAAAAAGGTAGGACTCAGTCTTGTCTCTCAGAGGAACGCCAGGTGACACACGGGTGGGGTGGGGGGAGTTGAACATCTGGGCAGATCTTTTCCTTCCTTCCTGAAAGCAACGTGATCTATGCAAATCAGTTGGTGGAGCTGGTGAAGGTAATTCTGATAATGGTTATCACCCGCAGATGTTAGATGAGCTGCTTAAGAGTGGCATGTGGGACCAATAAAATAAAAAGTTGGCAACCCTGGTTTTGATCACTGAGCTTCCGTTCCTGTGCTTCCTGACAATGAGGGTAGAAACCCAAGGGGTTTATGAGAGGGTGAGTGGAGAGAAGTCATTATGGGGAAGAGCAGCAGATAAGTGAAAGTTGAGGTGTGCAGAGCTGGGGCGTGAGATGGACTGCAGATCTCAGATTGCCCAGGGACAGAAAACACCAAACTAAAAATCTGTATTTAGTCACTGTATGACTGGGACCGTGCGTTGGGGGGGGTTGTTGCTCTGGATTGGCAGATTCTAGTAGCATCAGTTTGTTGCTGTCACTGTCTCACAAAATACCAGAACTAGGGGACATAGGGCCTTTTCACACGACCCCTAAGATCCGCTGGTCCCTTAAATTCGGACCAGAGATCTTGGGGGTTCGTTTCTGTTCCTGCGTCCCCACCCCTCAGCACTTCCTGCTCCTGTCGGCGTGAGGGGGGAGGGGAAAAAGGACAAAAGAAGCCTTTACTAACCTGCAGGTGCCCGTCGAAGTTGCCACGAGCCCCGTTACTTCCTGGTTCCTTCTCAAGGGGCTCTTAAAGGGGCGGGAGGCAAAAAAACAACAGACAAGCCAGGAGAGCCCGGCACTCTTATCCGCATCAAATTTTTTTCACCTCCAAAGAGAAGGTACAAGGAAAGTGCGCTGGGTCGCGCTAAAGTGGGCGGAGTCGCACTTAATTGTCTCCAAACTCCGGAGCTGGTGGGAAAACATTTCTAAGCTCTGGAGCTGGGAGCCATTTGCAGCGCAGCTTAGGGGTCGTGTATAAACGCCCATACACTCAAATTGAGGTCTGGGAGAGTGGGAACAGACAAAAGGATTTTTTTTTTACCCAGAATGTTGTTAGTCTGCAGAACTCCTTGCCACAGGATGTGGTGATGGCATCTAGCCTAGATGCCTTAAGAACATAAGAAGAGCCATGCTGCATCAGGCCAATGGCCCATCAACTCCTGTATCTCACAGTGGCCCCACCAAATGTGTCTGGGAGTGCACAAGACTAGATATGTATCTGTCTCCTGTTACGTATCTGCCCCTTGTAGTACCCTGGTTTTAAGCCTGGAGATTACACATCTCCATCATGGTTTGTAACCTGTGATGGACTTCTCCTCCAGGAATCTGTCCAATCCCCTTTTGAAGGCATCCAGGCCAGATGCCATCACCACATCCTGTGGCAGGGAGTTCCACAGACTAACAATGCGCTGGGTGAATTTTTTTTTCTTTTGTCTGTTCTTACTCTCCTAGCCCTCAGTTTGAGTGGATGTCCCCTAGTTCTGGTATTTTGTGAGAGGGAGAAGAGCTTCCCTCTCTCCACTTGACTCATGCCCTGCGTTATTTTGTACATCTCTATCATACCCCCCTTCAGGCGCCTTTTTTCAAGGCTAAAGAGCCCCAAATGTTTTAGCCTTTCCTCAGAAGGGAGGTGCCCCAGCCCAGGAATCATTCCAGTCACTCTCTTCTGCACCTTTTCCAGTTCCACTATGTCTTTTTTGAGATGCGGTGACCAGAATTGTACGCAATACTCCAGGTGCAGCCTTACTATCGTTTTGTACAATGGCCCCTGGTAGTTTCTGCAGCTGAACTTGCTGTAGTCATCCATAGCTATATGATCAATTACTGTACACCTTTGCAATTACACCGCACTGCATTTTCCCCAGTCTGTTCCCTTTCTATCCAGGAACACAACCCTACCTTATGAATACTGTCATTTCCCAGTTGTCCTTTTTCTTAATTTTAATTTTAATTTTCAGAAGCAATATAGCACTTATCTGGTACGGTGCTAAACTTTGACAAGCATCCTTTAAAAAACAATAACAGCAGGAAAACTTTTGGAGGAAGAGAGAGAACAGTCACTCCATTGAGGAAAATTCTCTGGTTGTAATAGTGTAGCCTAATAAAGATGTCCACTTTATTTATTTATACAAATGATATGCCACCCACTACCCAAAAGTATACCTACACACTTTAGGAAACAGGTCCACTGAACACCATGTGTGTGATTTCTCAATAGACTTCTCTAATAGTGCTACATTAGAGGTGAGCCTTAGATATTCAATTTTTCCTACAGCCCACCTGAACCTTGAAGGCACAGGTCTGTCTCTTCTGCGTAAGCCCCACAGATGTGATCGGCACATGTGCAGGAACACTCATGCAGGGGAGTGCTATCAGGAGACAGATCTCTAGTCTCATGCCCTCCCAGAGGCATCTGGTGGGGCCACTGTGAGATACAGGAAGCTGGACTAGATGGGCCTTTGGCCTGATCCAGCAGGGCTCATCTTATGTTCTTATAATTTCACAACAGCTTCATTCCAAGGACTGGTCCAGTGACACAAGGCAGCATCAGTCAAATTTCTTTAAATTAGGAGGGGGATTAACTTCCTATGGCAGTTGGATGTCAGAAGGGAACCCAAGCAAGGCGAAAAAAGGATTCAGGAATAGGAAGAGCTAGGGGTGGGGGAGGGAAGGAGGGAGAGATCCTGAAAGTGATGGTGGGAATCTCCTTTCTTCCATACACACATGGATGTCCTGCCGTCATCTGTAGCCTTGAGTCCTTCTAAAAGGGGTCGGTCTTGCAACTTTTATGGAATATAGGATGGGAAGAAAACAGGATTTGAATAATTGTCAAGAGAAACTGTGCTGGAGGGTTTGCCCTTTTCAGGAGGTCACCTCTTTCAAATATTGTTTTGTACATCCTTCTTGCCTAAGGGGTTCCTTAACCCTTCCAGGTTTTTTGTCTAGCAGCTCACATCTCGGAAAAAAAATATTCAATTTTAAATTTGAGCACACAATTGATTGCAGATCCTTGGTGGCAATTTAGATGAAATATCCCCACAAGGAAAGAAAGTTAAGGCAAGGTGAGACGTCACAACTTAACAGGCTATAATTCTGGGCAGGATTTCAATGAGGAATAAGTTGCAGTTAATATGGTGGGAATTAATTGTGAGTAAACATATACATATTTTTATCTCCTATATTGGGCATCAACAGAAGTATGGTCTTCAAATCATGTGAGGTGCTAGTTCCGCTGTATTCCGCACTGGGTCGACTTCATCTCAAGCTCTGTGTTCAGTTCCGGACACTGCACTTCAAGAAGGATACTGACAAGCTGGAACAACTTCAGAGGAGGGCGTCAAGGATGATCAGGGGGCTGGAAACCAAGCCCTTGAAGGAAATACTGAATTAGGTGTGCTTAGCCTAGGGCCTTTTCACACGACCCCTAAGATCCGCTGGCCCCTTAAATTCGGATCAAAGATCTTAGGGGTTCGTTGCTCTTCCTTCCTCCCCACCAGAGAAAGAGAGGAAAAAATGCAGCTCACCTGGAGGAGCTTCCCTGAGCTCCATTTCTCTCTTCTGCTTGCTTTTTTCCCCTCCCACCTCTTCTCTTAAAGGGGCGGGAGGCAAAAAAAACACAAGCAGAAGCCAGGAGAGCCCCGCACTGACCAGATTAAATCCGGACCTGGGGATTTTCACCCACCTCAAGCAGGTACAAGAAAGTGCAGCTGGGTCGCGCTTAGGTGGGCGGGGTCGCACTTAATTTCCTGCAAACTCTGGAGCTGGTGGGAAAACACTTGTAAGGTCCGGAGTTTGCAGCCATTTCCTGCGGAGTTTAGGGGTCGTGTATAAAGGCCCCTAGAGAAAAGGAGACTGAGGGGAGACAGTGTGACCCAGCCAGAGTGAGTCCATTTTGAAAAATGTACAGACATTTTAGAGTTGTTAAGTTCTCTCTCTCTAACGCACTTCAATGGTAGTCCTACAGAGGAGGGCAGGAGTTGTTCTTGACCAACCCCAAGGGAAAGATACATCATAATGGACTCAAAACTACAGGAAGTCCAATTTAGGCTGAATATCAGGGAAAACTTCCTAACTGTTAGAGCAGTACAACAATGGAACCAGTGATATTTGGGGGGGGGGAGGTGCTGAGCAGTCCAGCACCAGAGGCGTTGAAGAGAAAACTGGACCACCATATATCAGATCTGCCTTGACTTTGAATTTCAGCATTGAGCAGGGAGTTGATGATTTATTTTCTGCACACTTCCCAATGATCCTTTCTTAAAGCTGTCAAGGCTGACAGCTTCTTCTGGCCAGGAGTTCGAGAGACCAGTAATCCTCTGGGTGAAAAAGTACTTTCTCTTATTTGTTTGAGATCTAGCACCCCAAAGTTTCATGGAGTGCCCCCTAATTCTAGTGTTGTGTGATGGGGAAAACAGCTTTTCCTTATCTACTTTGTCCACACCGTTTATGATTTTATAGACTTCTATCAGGTCATCTCTTAGGCGCCGTCATTCAAGAGTGAAGAGGCCCAGCCGTTGCAGCCTCAGATAGTAAGGAAGGTGTTCCAGTCCCCTAACCATTCTGTACCCTTCGTAAAGATCCCCAGCATTGATTTTGCTTTTTTCACTGCTACGGGACAATGGGTTGATACCTTAACTGAGCTGTCCACCAGACACCAAGGTCCCTTTCCTGGTTTGTTGCAGAGAGTTCAGACCCCATCAGTTTATAAATATAACTGTGTTTTTTTTTGCCCAAACATGCACCACTCTGCACTTACTAATGTTGAAGCTCATTTGCCACTGGTTTGCCCACTCCCCTGGGGTCAAGAGATCCCTCTGGAGCGCCTCACAATCTCTCTGTTTTTACTATCCTGTATAATTTAGTGTTGTCAGCAAATTTGGCTACCTTGCTATTTATTCCTGCTTCTACATCATTTATGAAGAGGTTGAAAAGCAGGAGTCCCAGTACTGGACCTTCGGGGACCCCACTCTTTACCTCCCTCCACTTGGAAAAGTAACCATTTAGTGCTACCCTCTGTTTCCTGTCCCTTAAGTCAGTTGCTGATCCAGGACAAGACCTGTCCCTTGATTCCATGACTGGCAAGTTTATTCAAGAGCCTTTGGTATGGGACCTTGTCAAAAGCCTTCTGAAAGTCCAGATAAACAATGTCAACTGGATCTCCCTTACCCCCATCCACACTCTCAAAAATCCCAACAGATTATATAGCAAAAGCCATGTTGGCTCTCCTTCAGCAGGAAAGAGAGCACAGAGCACAGAGAGAACTCCTAGTTCCCTGAGCATCTTGCCCTCTGAAGACGCCAGCCACCGAGTCTGGCAAAACGTCAGGAAGAAAAATGTCCAAAACATGGCCAAACAGCTCAAAAAACTAACAGCTATTGTATTTAATGTTGTTGGTAGGTGTTGTCTACTCTTGAGACATAGAAAGCCATGCTGATCAGCAAAGCCATCTAGCCAGCTTCCGTATCTCACAGTGGCCCCAAATGCGTTTGGACCATGAGACTAGATACTGCTCCTGAAACACTCCCGCATTGGCCTTGAAGTACCCTGTATAACCTAGATTAACATCACATCATGTTTAACCTGTGATGGACTTTTCCTCCTGGAATCTGTCCAATCCCCTTTTGAAGGCATCCAGGCCAGATGCCATCACCACCTCCTGTGGCAGGGAGTTCCACAGACTAACAACGCGCTGTCTCCAACATTGTATATTGCCCACCCACTGATGGTTGTAGGCCGCCTTGGGTCCTTTCCAAGGAGAAAGGCAGGGCAAAAATATTTTAAATCAAATCAAGTTAAAAAAAATTCTAAACCTTTTCTTCTTCAGTCTCATCTTTGGCTCCTGCTGAACGTTTGAGTCCCAAGCAAAGGTAGGAGTGGAATGCAAGGTGCCTACTTAATAGTCCGCCTGTTGAGAGAACAACTGAGCCCCGTGGTACCTTAAGGACTGAGGCATTTAGTTGGCAGAAAAGTTTGGGGACTTCAGCATATTACATCAGAGGCTGCGGCGGGTGGTGTTATCAGGAGGAAAGAGCAGGGATACATGTGGCTGAGCAGGAGTCACCTGTGAAGCCAAAGGAAAAGATTAACACCTCCCCCCCCCCAGGGCCTCTTCTCTGCCCTGATTGATGGATGACATCTTTATTGTTAAAACAACAGTTGAGTGGCTGGGCACTTTAAGGACTTAACCGGCTTTGTTTGACATAAGTGTTTGTGGACAGCATTTCACTTCATCAGATACCCACCAGGGTGGGGAGCCTCAGGTGGGAGGTAAGACTCCAGGGCTGCAAGGAGAGCAAAGGGATCTTAAGGTGCCATTCAACCATTTGTCATTTTTAACATAAGAACACAAGAAGAGCCCTGCTGGATCAGGCCAAAGGCCCATCTAGTCCAGCTTCCTGTATCCCAGTGGCCCCACCAGATGCGTTTTGGAGCACATGAGACTAGATATCTGTCTCCTGATACCACTCCTCTGCATCTGGCCCTTGAAGTACCCTGATTTTAAGCCTGGAGATGACACATCTCCATCATGGTTTGTAACCTGTGATGGACTTTCCCTCCAGGAATCTGTCCAATCCCCTTTTGAGGGCATCCAGGCCAGATGCCATCACCACCTCCTGTGGCAGGGAGTTCCACAGACTAACAACGCGCTGGTCGCCAAAACAGGGGTTCCAGCGCATCGCTCAATGTGTGAGATGTTCAAGTAGTACATGTGTGTGCATGCATGCAAGCAAGTGTGCACAGACACACAGAAAAGGGGAAGTTTTTGTCCACTCCAAATACAGCGGACCCTCGTATAAGAAACGTATAAGCAAACACTTTTTTATTTTTGCTTTATGAAGAGCACGGCCTTGAGGGCATGACTGCAGATGGCAGTTTTTGAGGCATGATCCGGTTGGAAGTGGGAGGCCTGCAAACGTAGGTCACAGGGTGGATGTTTCTGCTCTCATGTGGTCATCGTGTTGTTGCCAGGTAGTGCTTAGGCAGGGCAGCTGCTGCACGGACTCATTTGATCCTCAAATCCTAGTGGGACTGTGACCGGGCTCCCTGCCCCTGAATGCCGACCTGGATCCTCCCAAGGGGGGACCTGCCTTCATAATCTGCCCACAACTCCCTGCTGCTTTTCACACAGAACAAACAGGTTGGCCTTTGTGGGAAAGGATTAGCAGCAGCTGAAAAGCTTAAAAGGGGTTCTCTGGGTCATCCAGACCGACCCCTGTCCAGGAGGCCCAGTGGGAGGAATCAAACTCTCAAACTCTGGTGCCACAGCCAGAGACCTCAAGCACAGAACTATCCAGATGAAACGGAGGTGAAGTGAACATCAGAAATCGCAGTCCTTGAAAGCCAATGGGAGGATCCTTCCGTCTGCTGGGGTACTTTTGCCTAAACTTGCCATCCTTGAGTAGAAGGGCCTTTTCACACGACCCCTAAGATCCGCTGGCCACTTAAATTCGGACCAGGGATCTTGGGGGTTCGTTGCTCTTTCTGCGTCCCCACCCCTCCACACTTCCTTGCTCCTGTCTGCGTGAGGGGAGGGAGGAAAAAAGAGAGGAAAAAATGCAGGCTCACCTCTGAAGCCGGCAAAGCCCAGTCTATTGTCCTGATTCCTTCTCTTCTGTTTTTTTTTTTTTTTGCCTCCTGCCCCTTAAATGGGTGGGAGGCAAAAAAAAAAAAAACAGAAGTGAGGAGAGCCCCGCACTCACCAGATTAAATCCAGACCTGGGGATTTTCACCCTCCTAGAGCAGGTACAAGAAAAGTGCGCTGGGACATGCTTAGGTGGGCGTGGTCGCACTTAATTTCCTGCAAACTTCGTAGCTGGTGGGGAAACAATTGTAAGCTCCGGAGCTGGCAGCCATTTGTTGCGAAGTTTAGGGGTCGTGTACAAAGGCTCAAAGACAAGAAGTCCAACGGAAAACAGCTGGACAAGAATTCCTCAGGAGGTTCCATCACATCTCCTGTGGCTTGAATAGGGATAAAGGCTTCTTAACTCTTTGTGCACGTGCATAGGTTAACCCAGTGGTTCTCAACCTGTGTGTCCCCAGATATAAGAACATAAGAAGAGCCATGCTGGATCAGGCCAAAGGCCCATCTAGTCCAGCTTCCTGTATCTCACAGCTGTTTCTGAACTGCAATTCCCAGAAATCCTGGCCAGCTCAGCTAGTGATGAAGACTTCTGGGAGTTGCAGTCCAGAAACATCAGGGGACCCACAGGTTGAGAACCACTGGGTTAGCCAGGTGACCTACGTAAGTCCTTGAATTTCATCAGCCTCCTCTTGTCTCTTACGACCCTACTTTTAGCATTCCTGGTCCTGCCAGGAGATCAAATCCACTTTTCATTTACAGTGGTACCTTGTATAAAGGAATTAATCCGTTCCAAATGAAATTATGTTAAGCAAATTTTCCTTTATAGAAATTTCCCATAGGAATGCATTGAAAACAGAGTAATCCCTAATCACGACCATTTTTATGTTATACGGATTCACCCCATAGATGATTCTGTTAAGCAAATTTCCCCTATCTATGAAATTTTTTATCTTGTACAGATTTTAAAGCAAAGCAAAGCAAAGTGTTTTGCTTATATACCACCCCATACCACTTCAAGTAGTCTCTGGGTGGTTTACAGTTTAATTACAGTATGCAGGCTACACATTGCCCCCCGCCCCAGCAAGCTGGATACTCATTTTACCGACCTTGGAAGGAAGGATGGAAAGCTGAGTCAACCCTGAGCCGGCTACCTGGGATTGAATCCCAGGTTATGAGCATGGTTTTAGTTGCAGAACAGGCCTTTAACCACTGTGCCAGCAGGGACTAGAGGTCTATCACTCCGAAACAGTACCACATGGAACAATTACACCCCCCAAAATATAATATAGGGCAGTGTTGGAGAACCTATGGCACAGGTGCCAAAGGTGGCACTCGGAGCCCTGTCTGTGGGCACCTGGCATCGCCCCTTCGCAGCCCCCTGTATTCAGGTTAAATCAGCACTTTGCGAGAAATTAGTGGGTTTTGAATCGCAGTTTGGGCACTCAGTGTCTAAAAGGTTCGCCATCAATGATATAGGGCCGATGATCTGCCCAAACGCCGGGAGGCAGATTTGACCAAACGCCGGGAGGCAGCAGAAGACGGGAGGGCCTGGCGTGTTCTGAGTCCGACGCAACGTCTGAAAAACACCACCACGTTCTGTAGTCTAGTACTTACCTTGCCAAGGTCAGGTTGTCAGCTGTAGTGAGGTGAGATGTTGACATGCTTTTGGGAGGGGACCGAAATGCCCCAAAGCCCTGCCATGGGTTAATATGTCCCTGCATGCTCTAAGAGGTAAACACATGCAAAACTGACTCCCAACTCAAGGATTCAAACCAGACATTTCTCAGGCTACAAGACCCATTTAATTTGGTAGGGGTGTTTGCAAGCCTGCTTGGTCTCTGGGAATAACGTATTTCAGGAAAATTCCAAAAGGCATAACAAGAAGATAGCATTTCGCATCTCCCACGGCCCCCATCCTTAAACCATTTAAGAGGTATCCACATTGGTCTACCCTCCATACCGGACAAGGACCTCTCCCTCTCCGGGGCCTTCAGTTATCTTCAGATCCTTGGTGACACAGAAGTAACACAACTTGACTGTTACATGACCAAAAGCGTAAACTTGACCCTGGCATCAATGCTGTGCCCATGCCTGCTTTGGCAGCCCTACCACGGCATCACCCACACCTCTGCGGGCTCCTAGACCCCGTCTGGCATTCAGTGTGTGAGAGCAACAACGCAAGGCGGCCGGCTCCTACACGGAAAGGCTACAACATGGACACTAAAACTGACCCTGGCAGCGGCCATGAGGTCGGTCCCTTGGGACAGGCTGACCTTGACGGGTGAAGGAAACAGCTGGATGGAGTCAACTCTCTCTCCTGTGGCTATGAGAGAGATAAGGGCTTTTATCATGCGCCATGTGTTAATCTGTTCGCCTAAGAAACAGAGCTAGCCAAAGTGACTAGATGGAGCTTTTTTTGTGTAGTGAAAAATGCAACACAAACCCGGAACCGGTCTTGAATCTTGGACAGGCATCCTCAAGATTTGTGCTGAATTTTTAAAGGGAAAGGCCAGCCTGTTTCTTAAGGCTGTGACCACCCAGCAGCGTACCCACCCACCCCACCTCCGGCTGCCCCAGGGGTCTTTGGTGCCCCCACCCACGCCTTTGCCTTGGGAGGAGACCTGGGATGCCTGGAGGCAGGGGATGGCCTTGTGCCCCAGCGCCAGACATTCCCACTCCTCTTCCAACACACACACACACACTGCCACTGCCCCCCACCCCACCCCCGAAGAGAAACCAAGTGCAGACTGGTTCCAGCCAGATGGCGAGAGACCCTGCCCCTCTGAAAGGGAAGCTGAGTGGAGAAAGGAAGGACAGTGGGGGACAGATAAGGCTGGCCTAATGGGCTGGGAGGGTTGGTGACCTTTGGCCGTTTGAGACCCAGGCAAAACCTTTGAGCAGAGGCAGCTCTTGGTAGTGGTGGTGGTGTGGGAGGGGGTGGGGGGGCAACGACACCTTCACTACCTTCCCAAGATAGTCTTGGACATTCAGAACACGTCATCTACCAGCTCCCCTAATCTCAGGCTCACCAGGAAAGGCAAAGCACTCTGCACATGCCCAGAGATGCACCTCTCCTGTTGGTGTTTCCATCCACAGCGGCACTTCTGTGCATCCCATGAAACAAATGGCACAGTTTAGGGGAGACTTCTCTGCCTCCAAGAGTGTTCCTGGGAGGGTTTTTATTTTTTAGGGCACCTTAAAAACTTCTCCGGCCTGTAAAACGCCTGGCTCAAGGCTGCGGTGCCCTCTAGGTGCCTGGCCGGGCGTCAAGGTCGACCCTTTTGTCCTCCGCCGAGTGGCAGCGGCAGCACTCTGTCCATGCTCAAGGACCTCGCCTTCTACGGTGCCACGGCCGCCGATCCCTTCCCCCCCCCCCCGCGCCTTTCCCCGCTTCTGCAGCTTGAACCCGGGGCCAAGAGGAAAGTCCCACCAGCTCGGCCGGGGGGATGGGGGGGGGGTAAGGCCGGGCGCATTATTTCTGCGGAGGGGGCCCCCTCCCCTCTCCATCCCGCCGCCCCCGATTGCTGCGGCCACGTGCAGGCTCGGGAGAGGGCGAGCGCGGCAGAAAGGAGGCGGCGGCGGCGCAGGCGGGCGGGCGCGCAAGGGTGGGTTGGGGGCGGGAGGAAAGCGCGCACCTGGCGCCTGCCCGCCTTCCCTCTCCGCCGGTCGGCCCGTCCGGTCCACCGGTCCGCTCCTCGCCGAGGAGGTCCCCTTGGCCTCCTTCGGTAGGACGGTGGGCGGCGTTCCGAGGCGCCAGGTCCCCCCTTGGCCACCAGCCGGCCTCTCCGGCTTGGGACACCGCCCCATCATCGCCCGGCGGGCCGGTGCCCCCCTCCCTCCCTCTCCGGCCGCTTGGGGGCTGGGAGCGCCCCCTCTGGCAGCAGGCGCGGGACCACCACCACCGTCCCCCGCCCCCACCCCCGCCGGCGATCCCTCCCTCCTTCCCTCCTTCTCCTGCTGGCTGCCTCCTGCCTCCTGCGCCCGCCCTTGCCTTGCCCCGCCGCTGCTGCATCCCGACCCTCGCCCGCCGCCCCCGCCGCGCCCCGCCCCAATTCCTCCCGAGGGGGGGGCACCCCTGCCGCCGCCGCCGCCGCCGGCAGAAGCAGCAGCCGAAGCAGCAGCCGAAGCAGCAGCAGCAGCAGCAGCAGCCGAAGCAGCAGCAGCAGCAGCAGCAGCAGCAGCAGCAGCAGCAGCAGCAGTAGCCACAGCCGCCGGCCGGCCGGCCGTCCTTGCGCGCGCGCGGCGCCCGGGGCGAGGCCAAGCCCTCCTCCTCCTCCTCCTCCTCCTCCTCGGCCAGCGGCTCTAACAACAGGTGGGATCCCGCGGCGAGGGAGGGGGGTCCCGGAGGAGGAGCAGGAGGAGCCCGAGAGAAGCCCGGGCCGGCCAGTCGAGGCACGCGGGGCCAGGAAGGAGCCGGCGGCGGCGGGAGCAGCAGCAGGAGGAGCAGCAAGCAGGAGGAGGAGGAGAAGGAGGAGGAAGGGGCGAGGGGGCGCACGGCCCGGGCATCCCCATCCCGAGAGGGAGCGCCGGCGGCGTGGGCGCGCGCGCGGCGGGGAGGAGGAGGTGGGCGAGTGCCCTGGCCGGTGCCGCCCGCCGCGGGGCTGTCCCGGGCGCCCCCGCCGTCCCTGCTAGTGCTGGTGCTGCTCCGGCCGGCCGGCGGCTCCTCCTCCTCCTCCTCCCCACCGCCTCCTCCTCCTCCTCCGCCGAGCCAGGCACCAGGAGCAGCCGGAGCCGGAGCCGGGCGCAGCGTGGTCTTCGCCGGCGCCCGGTGGTGGTGGGGGTGGTGCGGGGGTCCCGCCGGCCACCGGCCGGGACAGGGGCTCCTCCTCGCCGGCCCGCCATGCCGAAGCCTCCTCCTCCTCCTCCTCCTCCTGCTCCTCCTGGTCCGGGGTCGGCGCTGCTGCTGCGCTCGGCCACCGGGAGCCGCCCCGGCGAGAGCGAGCTGGGGCGGCAGTTCCGGGACTGGTGCCTGCGCACCTACGGCGACTCGGCCAAGACCAAGACGGTGACCCGGAGCAAGTACCAGCGCATCGCCGAGGTGCTGCAAGGAGGAGGAGGAGGAGGAGGAGGCGGCGGCGAGAAAGGCAAGTTCCAGTTCTGGGTGCGCTCCAAGGGCTTCCGCCTGGGCAACGGCGCCACCCCCGCCGCCAAGATGGGACCCGCCGTCGTCTATGTGCCCGTGAAGACGGGAACGGTGAGTGCGCCCCAAGGCAAAAAACCCCCTCCCGGTGTCTCCCTCTGTGTGTGTGTGTGTGTGTCTGTCTGCCGGCGCGACCCTCCCCCGGCCCCCGGCATTGCAGGGTCCCGAGCGCGGTGGGTGCAAGAGGGGGAAGGGATGGGGGTGGGCGGGACCGTCCCGTCGCAGCCCGTCCCAAGCCCGATCCCGGGGCGCGCGTGCCTGCCTGCCTGCCTCGCCCGCCCCCGCCGGGACATGGCCGGGAGGTTATTGCGGGTGGGTGGGTGGCTTGGGTGGGGTGGGGAGGATTGGTGGCGGTGGTAACGGGTGTGTGCGCGCGCGCGCGCGCGTGTGTGTGGAGGCTGTGGTCCCTCCTTGGAAGCGGAACCCTCTCCTATGTTAGCAGGATCGCCCCCCCCTCCGATTCCCCCCCCCAACCGCCGGAGGCATGTCGGGTGGGTGCATGGGAGAGGGAGGGAGGGAGGCGCCCCTGCTTGCCTGCCCTGCCCCCGGCGGGCCGGCCAGCCCTCCTTCCCACCAGCCCGGAGGAGAGCGCCTCTCTCTCTCTCTCTGTCTTTCTGCCCGTCCCGCCCCCTCGCCCCCCCCCCCGATTTGTCCCACTTCCCCCGGGCAGAAGGGGAGGCGTGGTGGTGGTGGGGGCTCCGGGGCGCGACGGTCCTGGCGGAGGAGCCGCGCGCTCTCCCGGGGCTGGCTGGGTGGGTGGGTGGGGTGGGCTTGCGCGCGCCCCGAATTTGGGACGAGGAGAAGGCGCCTCGTCTCTCTCCTCCCCCCTCCCGCATTGGGCTGGGCGGATGGCAGGACGCTGGGGTGGTGGTGGTTTTGGTGGTGTGTGTGTGTGGGGGGGGGAAGAAACCTTGGCCCATGCCGCCGGCCTCCGCCCCCTCCCTCCCTCTCTCCCTGCCCGCGCGCCCCGTCCTGTGGGGCAGGCGGGCGCAGCGCTCCGCCACTTGCTCGCCTTCTCTCGCTCTCTCCCCCCCCTTCCTTCGGCCGCCCCCCCCCCAGCCCAGCCCAGGCGAGGCGCGGGCAGCGGACGCCCCCCCCTCCCTCCGTCCCTCCCTCCCCAAGACGGAGGCGGCCCGGGAGCGGCCAAAGGCGACGGGCGGCAAGAGCAGCAGGAGCAGCAGCCGCGCTGGGGCGCGCCGTTCCGCCTCCCTTTCCTCGTCGCCCTCTTTTTCCTCCTCCTCTTTCCCCGCAAGCGCCCGGAGGGCAGGGGCGGGGGGCGGCGGCCGTCTGGCCAGCCGGGTCCCGCGGGCAGGCTGTGCCCGGCAAACGGGCTGAGCAATCCGGTCGGGCGCTTGTCCCGCTGCCGAGCGGCGCCCCCGTCTTTATTGTTGTTCGGCCCGGGCTGCGGCTCCGTGGCGGGCTGCCCGGCCGGCTTGCCGGGCGAGGCGGAGAGGAGCCTTCCTCCTGCTCCTCTTGCTCCACACCCCCTTGGGGCCTGGCCGCGTCCCGGGCCGGAGAGGGGCGCCCCAGCCGCCGCGCCCGGTTCCCCTCTGGGCGGGCACGGAGGGAAAGGAGGGCGCGGCGCCCCGCCGCCCGGCGCACGCTCCAACTTTCCTCCCGGGGGCAGGCGAGGGGAGCCGGGCGAGGGGGGGGGAGGGAGGATGCCCTCCGGGTGCCTCTGGCAGTTGGCATGCTCATCTCCCTCCCTCCTCCCCCCCCACCGCTTCTGCCCGGCCGATCGCCTCGCTGCCCTCCTCCCTCCAGCTGGCTGTGCCAAGGTGGGGTTGGGCACCCTGGGAGTGAGGCGGGCGGGCGGGCGGGCGGGGGCAGTTGGGGGGGAGGGGGTCTCTCTACTCGCCAGCCAGCTCGGCCCCGGGCTGGATAGCTCGCTCCTCGCCATCATGCACACCCCTCCCTCTTTCCCACCCACCGCCCGCCCGTCCTTTGCACCATCTGCCCAGGAGATTGGGTCCCGGGCAGACAATTGCGAGGAGGGAGCCTTGCCGGGAAAGTGCACGTGTGTGTGTGTGTCTGCGCGCGCGCGCGCGGGTCTGTGCATGTGCACGCGCAGCCAACTCCACCACCACCACCACTACAGAACCACCCCGGCGCGCGCGCTCTCGCCCTCCTCTCCCCTCCCCAGGAAGGAGGCACCACCAGCTTAGCTCTTTGCTCGGCGGTGGCGGCGGGTTCTGCCAGCCGGGAGGTTTCCACTAGGTCGGGAGAGAAAAAGAGAGATCTCTTTTTTTTTCCACGGGGAAGAAAAGTCCTGCCCAGCCCAGCGGAAGGAAGGAAGGAAGGAAGGAAGGGGGATAGACCTCTGATCAATGCCATGCCTGCCTAGCCTTCTCACCCACCCCCACGCCCACCCCCATCCCTTGCCCTCCGCCCCCCTCTCCAGCTTCCCCTTTGCTGCCATCAGGAGGGCACCGGAGGGTTTTTCCCTAAGCATAGTGGATGGGAAAGGGGGGGTGGAGGTTGAGGATGATGCCATTGAGGGCAGCCCATCTGTGGCAAAATGGTTCCAACGCCCGCCTGCCCGCCCGCCCGGCACAGCTTCCGCCCATCTGGCTCTCTCTCTCTCATTCTCTCAAAGACGGGCAGGAGGTTTTATCCGGGACTGGGTTGTCTTCTCTGTGTCTGTATGCAAGGTTCGTGTGTTTTCAGAGGATGTGTGTGTGTTTGGGGGTGGGGGGTGTATGGAAAAGAGAGGCAATCTGTCAATGCATTCACACACCCGTGCTGTTGATCTGCACAAACCGGCCCGTGGGGTACATTTCTGCTTGTTTTCACCTCCGGCTCCCTGGGCGCATCCTGCCTTATCAAAAAGGAGAGATCTGTTTCAGGACCCTCCAGAGACCCCCCCCACCACCCTCCTGCTTTCTCTTCCTCACCCCCCCCCCGGCTGGCTTGCTGTGACCTTGTGTAATGTGAGTCCCCACCCTACCCCACCCTGGGGTCCTGCCGCTGTCGCTTGGGACATTGGAGGGTCTCCTGGCCTGTGACCAACGAAACCACTCAATGGGAGGGAGGGAGCGTGTGGGCCAGGGAGCGGCTCCCTCCCTCGGGCACCTGCCCTCCATCAGCAGGCCTGGCTGCAGCCACTTGGGGGGGGGCAGGAGGAGCCCCTGTAACTCATTGAAATCCCCAGAGGTTTCTGCTGGTGAGAAGACAAGCCACAGGGGAGAGATGGGAGCAAAGGGCCCTGGGGGAATTTGCAATGGCCTCAGCCCCCCCCCAGCCCAGCCCAGCCCAGAGCCTTGCCTGGGGAGGCTCTCAAACCCACCAGACCTGTTCCGGCAGGGGAGGCTTTTGTTTTTGTTTTTGGGACTCCACCTGAGGGCCTACCACCGTCTCGGTCTTCCGCAGTCACTGACGAAAGACGTTGCCCCACATGAAGGACAAAGCCCCTCTGTTGGGCTCGGAGCTGTGCCTCGGAGGTCCTGGGTGGGGGAAGTGCCAGTGGGCCCCCCTCCCTCTTCCTCCTCCTGCCAGACACGGGGCACTGGTCACACTTGCTCCAGGCGGAAGGGGGCAAGCCCTCCGCCCATGGCGACCGACCGGCCCGTGAGCCACTCCCTGGTGGGAGGAGGGCATTCGCAAAAGCTGCAGGCTGTTATTTCTGCCACGGAGCTTGAGCCCCGTTCCCCAGGTCGATCATGTCCGGCAGGTCAGCCCCGATCCTTTCCAGTGTTGGCATCTTTTGCTGCCCCCCCACCCCCGCAGGTGCCTCCCGGCCCTTGCCGCCAAAGCAGCGAGTGGACAGAGTGGGTAGGCACGGGGCTCACCTCTCCGGGTGTGCCGGACAAAGTTCTTTCTTGGGGGAGGGGTGGACCTGCTAGCCCGAAAATGGGTTGCCAGGTCTCTCTCTGTGTGTGGGGGGTGTATTTTTTTGGGGGGTGTGTGTTGGTGTTGGGATAGTTTAGTGTTGCTTCTTCCCTGGGGAGGGGGCCAGGTTATATGTGGGGTCTGGTTTTCAGCATAAGCATTTGAGCTAGGGAAGAGGAGTGGAGTGTGCGGGCTGCCAGCCGGGCCCCCATGCTACAGGGCTCGGCGGTTGTGCCCGGGGGATTTGGGTGAGCTGCTCTACCCGCCCACCCACGCCTTGCAGGACCCTGTCGTGTGCTTGTCACTCCCCTGAGATGTTCTTGATCTGTGTGGAGGAAGGAGGGGGTCTCCCCATGATTTTGGCCACCCACTGGAAGGAAGGAAGGATGGATGGATGGATGGAAGGAAGGAAGGAAGAGGGTGACCTTGCAGAGAGGTTGCGGTGGGTTTCCTTGCTCCAGCGGCTGGCCCTGCCTTTGGGTTCTCGGAGGGGCTTCCAAGCGGAGGAGGAGGAGGAGGAGGAGGAGGCTACGAGGGGCAAAGCGCTCCAGAGATGCTGCTCCTAACGGGGGCAATTAACTCTGCCAATTAGCCACACACATGGTACTCCTGCACAAGGGGTTGCCATGGAGTTTTCCAGCCAGCGGTCTCCCTTCCCTTCTCCTGCCTAACTCTCACCCACCCACCCACCCACCCCGCAACGCTCTCTATGACTTTGCTCCGAGGTAGGCCAGTCCTCCTTCCGTGCCCTTACTCCTCCTCCCTGCAGGATCTTCCGAGGAAGAGTGTGTGTCTCTCTCTGTGTGTGTGTGTGGGGAGCCCTCAAAGCCTGCTGCAAACGCCCTTGGGCTTGGCCAGCGGTGTGTGTGTGGTGTGGGGAGGCGAGGGCTGACTAATGGCAAAAGGGGGTTTGCTCTGCCAGGTTCTCAGGAGAAATGGGCGGTCTGGGGATAGAGAGAGAGGAGGAAGGGAAGAATGTGGAGAAAGGTGCGGGGGGGGGGCGAGGAGGAAGCTAGGGAAAAGATCCTTCCTAATGACGGTGCTGGCTTGACTGGGACAGTGTCTCTCTGTGTGTGTTTGTGTCTCTGTGTGTGTTTGTGTCTCTGTGTGTGTGCTTGCTGGTGGAGGCACTTGCTGGGGGGCTTTGCCTCTGTCCCTTGGGCCAAAAACATGTTTTCCACCTCTTGACATGCGGCTGAGGCAAGCCATCCCCCCCTCCCACCGCCACCGCCGCTGCCCCCCAGGGCGGTACCTGTTTGTCCTGGCCTAACTTTCCCCTTTGTGCTGCTGCTGCTGCTGCTGCTGCTGCTGCTACTGCTGCCTCTGCCTTAGCGGACGACCACGCCACCTTCCCTCCCGCCCCCTAATCGGCTTCAGGTGGATTGGGATGTGCGGGCGAGCGAGCGAGCGATGGGCGCTGGGGGCAGCAGATGGCCGTGCTTGGGGAGAGCGGGGCGGGCCGCCAGGACGGGCCGTCCGCCAGGGCTCTGTGTCTGGCTTGGAAACTCCCTGGATGTGACCGCATCCCAGGCAGAGGTCTGCGAGGGTTGGAGACAAAGGCCAGGCCGGGGCTGGAGCCTGCCTGTCTCCCTCCCCCTCTCCTTTCTCTCTCTCTCTCTCTTTCTCTCCCCCCCCCAGCCAATGTGCCTGGTATCTGGTACAGAGAGGCCCGAGGGAAGCCCCACCCCACCCACCCCCCAAATTCTCAGCCACCTTCGGCCAGCTGGCCTTGTCTTCGGAGACAAGCCCCCGGGGCAGCCGAGAGGCAGGGTCACTACCTCCGGGTGGCTTTTCCGGTTAATTCCGGAGGAGCAACGGCGGCGTGGTCAGATCTGTGATATCACTAGGGCCACATGTGGGCTGGCCCCTTCCGTGTGATCCTGGGAGGCCCCCCTGCCGTCTTGCAAGATAAAAACACTTCCAGTGCTATGAAAGGCAGTGAAAGCTTTTGTTGGGCCAGTTTAAAAAAACAAAACAAATGGAAGGAAGCAATAGCTTTCCACCTGAGCCATTCCCCCCACCCCACCCCCCCAGCAGGTGCACCTGTATTGTGCAGGGAGAGCAGGAAGAAAAATGTATGCAAAAAGCAGCTTGACACAAAACCCAACCAAGGGCTACCAGAGGGTGGAGTCTGGAGCCTTGGCTTTTGAAGTGGCCCAGGCATCGGCCAAGAATAGTCAGGACTCCCCGTATAAATTTTATTCCCGCCAGGGGCGTGGTGGCTCAGCGGACTAAGGCTCTGAAAACTGTCGGCTGCAAAGTCGGCAGATCGGCAGTTCGAATCCCGGGTGCTACGCAGCGGAGCGAGCTCCCCCTGATAACCCCGGCTCCTGCCAACCTAGCAGTTTTGAAAGCATGTCAATGCAAGTAGATAAATAGGTACTGCCATAAAAAGCAGGAAGGTAAAACAGTGTTTCCTTGCAGCCATGCCAGTCACGTGCCCATGGCCTTGCACAACACTGGCTCTTTGGCTTGAATTCGGAGATGAGCACCGCCCCTAGAGTCAGACACGACTAGCACGCATGTGCCAGGGGAAACCTTTACCTTTTGCTTTTTGCACACAAAACACGTGTCTGAGGAAAACTGGTTTGAGTCAAAAGCTTGCTGTTTACTGCGTTATTTTAAAGTGGCCCATTAAAGGCACTGCCTGCCCTTTCTTTTGTTGTGTAAGGACCACATGGATTGGTTGTTGTTCTCTGAACATCTTGAGATGACCTTTTCCAATCCTGGGGGCCTCCTGGAGTCATGAGTTTGCTTTCGGAGGGGACGCAGACCTTAACTAAGGATAAGAAACCAAAAGTGGGCCTCCAGCCGCGTCCGGCTTTGATGCTTCCATGCATTTTGCTTGCTGGGGGAGGGGGGGATCAGTGTGGTCCATGTTGAGTGGGTGGGGTGTGGGTGCCTTCCCACCAAGACCCTTCAAAGTTGGCCTGAGCTCAGAAGAGCTGTCTTCATGAGCTCATGGTTGGATACAAAACCTGCGAGTTTCGCTCAAAACGGATGTTTCGGAATGGATTTCAAATCATTTAGGGCTGAACTCTTAGGGCCTTTTCACACGACCCCTAAACTCCGCGGCAAATGGCTCCCAGCTCCGGAGCTTAAAATTATTTCCCCACCAGCTCCAGAGTTTACAGATAATTAAGTGCGACCACGCCCACCTAAGCGCGTCCCAGCGCACTTTTCAGGTACCTGCTCTCTGGAGGTGAAAATTCCTGATGCGGATATAACAGTAGTGACTGCCGGGCTCTCCTTGCTTCTGTTTGTTCTTTTTTTGCCCCCCGCCCCTTTAAGAGATCTGAATGCAGTGCCGGGATGGCAGAACGGAGGTGAGCGGCATTCTTTTCTTCCTTTTTTTCTCCCTCCCCTCACGCAGCCAGCAGCCAGGGGTGCGGAGGGGGTGGGAACGCAGGAACAGTGACAAACCCCTAAGATCTCTGGTCCGAATTTAAGTGGCCAGCGGATCTTAGGGGTCGTGTGAAAAGGCCCTTAGAAACCTCGCCATAAACTAGGTCCTCTTGTGCATGCTCAGAGGTGCTCTTGCATGCAAGGTCATCAAGGCGCAGGTTCATCGCTTACCATCTGTTTCGGTTTCAACTTTTGATGTTCATGCCCCAGCTTTGAGAAAGGTGGGATTGATGGGTCTTGCCTGCGATGAGCCTGGTTTGCTGAAAAACTGTGGCTATACAGTGGTACCTACCTTGTATAAAGGAATTAATTCGTTGCAAATAAAATTATGTTAAGCAAATTTTCCTTTATACAAATTTCTCATAGGAATGCATTGAAAACAGAGTAATCCCTAATTGAGGCCATTTTTATGTGTACGGATTTGCCCCGTAGACGATTCTGTAAAGCAAATTTCCACTATTTCCATAATTTTTTATGTTGTACAGATTTTATGTTATGCAAACCGTTTGTTATATGAGAGTCTACTGTATTTCACCTTGTGTGTGTGTGTGTGTGTGTGTGTGTGTGTGTGTGTGTGTGTGTGTGTGTGTGTACACACACACACACACGCGGTGTCAGCTTGTCAGGGTTACAGAACCCAGACCGGCATTGGCAGGAGCACAGGTTCCTATAATGGTGGCAGCTTGCGATGCAGGCTGGCCGGGTGAGTCAAACTGGACGGCAAGATGAGACAAAAAAAAAAGGCCAGGTGCTTTGAGGGCACCAAGCCGGCTTCAGGGGCAGCGTGTTGACCTCTTCCTTTTTTCTTCTGGGTCTCGTCTTCCAGGCTTCAGAATTCAGTGCAGCTGCCACAGATCAGTGAGAAGGGAGGTTTGGTTGGTGATGCTGGTGGTTGGAGAATGTTCAGGAGAGTGGTCGGGAATAATGCCCTTTCGTAAGCACGGAACTGCAGAAGACTCTGGATCATGGAGTGTAGCCCCGCTCCTAAGGAGACCTTCTGGGGAACAGAATGCCCGCGACCTCTGGCTCAGCCAACAGAAACCACTGAGCGATCCAGCATTTCGAAACTCATTTAGCCAGAAAATGCCAGAAATGGTGCTTCCTGCCTGTCTTTCTCAGGAAACACTACAGTTCCCAAAATTCCCTCCAAAGATAATGGATTTTGTTCTCTGAGGGCGTTTATACACGACCCCCAAACTCCGGGGCAAATGGCTCCCAGCTCCGGAGATTAAAAATGTTTACCCGCCAGCTCCGGAGTTAACAGGAAATTAAGTGCGACCCCGCCCACTTTAGCGCCAGCGCAGCTTTCAGGTACCTGCTTTTTGGATGTGACAAATATTTGATCCGGTGTAAGGATAGTGAGTGCGGGGCTCTCCTGGCTTCTGTTTGTTCTTTTTTTGCGCCCCGCCCCTTTAAGAGATCTGAGCATTCTTTTCTTTCTCTTTTTCTCCCTCCCTCACGCAGCCAGCAGCCAGGAAGTGCGGAGGGGGTGGGGACAGAGGAAGAGCGACGAACCCCTAAGATCTCTGGTCCGAATTTAAGTGGCCAGCGGATCTTAGGGGTCGTGTAAAAAGGCCCTAAAAGGAGTATTGCCCATCGTGTTGTTAAAAAGCATTATTTGATGAGTTCATTGGACTCAAATTATGCATCCCTGTGTTGATCTTGGGTGAAAGCATAGAATCATAGAGTTGGAAGAGCCCTCAAGGGCCATCTAGTAGCCCAGTTTATTTCATGGGAAGTCACACCTGATAAGGGGCTGAAAGGTGAAGAGGGTGGGTTTTCCCACCTACTCACCCCTGCCACCTCACAAATTGGTCTGGGGGGGGGTTCTCAGGAGCCTTACCCCTCTCTCTAGCCTCTAAAGTGACCTTGTGCCTTGAATTGCAGCCAGAGGAGGAACATTGTATATTGGTAATTGAAACTGGCTTAAAGTTTTGCTGGATTGTTCAGTGCTTTAGGTTTCTTAGCCAGAAGTTGGAAGTTTGAATCCCACCCAGTGCCTCCTTGGCAAGAACTGGGACTCAGTGATCCATAGTGTTGTTGTTGTTGTTGTTGTTGTTGTTGTTGTTGTTGATGATGATGATGATGATGATGATGATGATGATGATGATGATGATGATGATGATGATGATCTATGGCCATCTATGTCAAAGAAGGGGTAAAATCCAGCAGAATGGAGATTGATAGACGGTCTGACTCCACCATAGAATCACTGTGGGTTAAACTACCAGGTCCAAGGAGTGATGTGATAGTTGGAGTATTCTATCGTCCACCAGATCAAAAACTTGAGGGGGACCTTGAAATTAGGAGACAAATCATGGAACTGTCTCAGAGGGATAGGATAGTAATCATGGGGGACTTCAATTATGCCCACATTGACTGGCCTGGTAGGTGCCCTCAGACAGTTTTTGCCTACTTTTAGGGCCGGGAATCGGTTTTTTTTTAACTTTTAAAAACTTTTTTTCTGTGCCGCTTGGCATTGCGCGATCGCCGCGATGCAAGTAACGAGCACGACAAATCAGACCAAATTGTTCGTTCGTCGGTTCGAGCTCGAATTCTGGCGGAGTAATTCCCGTTACCGTTTCCATAGAGTAACGGATACGAGTAACGGAAACGGGAATACCGCTAAGTCGTGCCCATCTCTAGTAAAAATAATCTAATCTCTCCAGAGTGCATGGAGCCTGTTTAAAACAACAATAATAGAGGCCCAGCACAAGTGCATACCACAAAGAAAGAAGAGCTCATCTAAGTCCAAGAGGGCACCGGCATGGTTAACGAGTGGAGTTAGAGAGGCTCTAAAGCACAAGGAGAGGTCTTTCTGTAAATGGAAATCCTCCCCAAATGAGGAAAATAAAAAGGAACACAAACTCTGGCAAAAGAAATGTAAGAAGATGATAAGAGAGGCAAAGAAAGATTTTGAGGAACGCATGGTTAGCAATATAAAGGGAAATAATAAAAGCTTCTTTAAATATGTTAGAAGTAGAAAACCTGCCAGAGAACCAGTTGGCCCTCTGGATGGTGAGGGAGGAAAAGGGGAGGTTAAGGAGGACTTGGAAATTGCAGAGAAATTAAATGAGTTCTTTGCATCTGTCTTCACGACAGAAGACCTCAAGCAGATTCCGCTGCCTGAACGGCCCCTCTTGACTAAAGAATTAAATCAAATACAGGTTAAAAGAGAGGATGTTTTAGGACTAATTGACGAATTAAAGATCAACAAGTCACCGGGCCCAGATGGCATCCATCCAAGGGTTATTAGGGAACTGAGAAATGAAATTGCGGATCTCTTAACGGTAATATGCAGCTTGTCTCTAAAAACGGCCACAGTGCCGGAGGACTGGAGGATAGCAAATGTCACACCAATTTTTAAAAAAGGAAGGAGGGGGGACCCGGGAAACTACAGGCCGGTTAGCCTTACATCTGTCCCAGGGAAGCTGGTGGAAAGCCTCATTCAAGAGAAAATCTTAAAACACATAGAAGAACAAACCTTGCTGAGAGAAAATTAGCATGGCTTCTGTAAGGGTAAATCTTGCCTGACAAACCTTTTAGAATTCTTTGAAAAGGTCAACAGGCATGTGGATTTGAGTGAACTGGTGGATATCTTCTATCTGGGTTTTAAGAAGGCTTTTGACACACCCACTGCACCAAAGGCTGCTGAGAAAATTGCATAGCCAGGAGATAAGAGGGCAGGTCCTCTTATGGAATGAGAACTGGTTGAGATCCAGGAAACAAAGAGTAGGTGTCAATGGGAAATTTTCACAATGGAGAGAGGTGAAAAGCGGTGTGCCCCAGGGCTCTGTCCTGGGACCGGTGCTTTTCAGTCTATTCATAAATGACCTGGAGACAGGGATAAGCAGTGAGGTGGCCAAGTTTGTGGATGACACAAAACTTTTCCGTGTGGTAAAAACCAGAGAAGATTGTGAAGAGCTCCAGAAGGATCTCTCCAAACTGGGGGAATGGGCTGTGAAATGGCAAATGCGTTTTAATGTAGCCAAATGTAAAGTAATGCATATTGGGGCAAAAAAATCCAAACTTTATCTATCAACTCATGGGCTCTGAGCTATCCGTGACGGATCAGGAAAAAGATCTTGGTGTGTTGGTGGACAGCTCCATGAAGGTGTCTACCCAATGTGTGGCAGCAGTGAAGAAGGCCAATTCCATGCTAGGGATTATCAAAAAGGGGATTGAAAATAAAACAATCAACATTATAATGCCATTATACAAAACGATAGTAAGGCCCCACCGGGAGTATTGTGTACAATTCTGGTCTCCGCATCTCAAAAAAGACATAGTAGAACTGGAAAAGGTGCAGAAGAGAGCGACTAAAATGATTACTGGGCTGGGGCACCTCCCTTATGAGGAAAGGCTAAAACATTTGGGGCTCTTTAGTCTGGAAAAAAGGCGCCTGAGGGGGGATGGGATTGAGACATACAAAATAATGCAGGGCATGAGTCAAGTGGATAGACGTTCTTCTCCCTCACAAAATACCAGAACTAGGGGACATTCACTCAAATTGAGGGCTGGGAGAGTAGGAACAGACAAAAGAAAATATTTTTTTTACCCAGCGCGTTGTTAGTCTGTGGAACTCCCTGCCACAGGATGTGGTGATGGCATCTGGTGTGGATGCGTTCAAAAGGGGATTGGACAGATTCCTGGAGGAAAAGTCCATCACAGGTTACAAATCATAATGGAGATGAGTAATCTCCAGGCTTAAAACCAGGGTACCTGAAGGACCAGATGCAGGGGAGTGTTATCAGGAGACAGATATCTAGTCTCATGCACTCCCGGACGCAACTGGTGGGGCCACTGAGATCCAGGAAGCTGGACTAGATGGGCCTTCGGCCTGGTCCAGCATGACTCTTCTTATGTTCTTATGTTCTTATGATGTTATAGACATTTCATGGGAGGAATGACTATTCTCTCCCCTCACCACATACCATCAGCGGAAGTATGTGTGTTGTCATGGTGTTAATGATATGGAGATTGTGCCAGTGAGAAAGCTCTGGTATCCTCAGCAGAAATTTTTTCCTGACATTCAGGATCAGAACTTTCTGAAACACTTTGAAAAATGAGATAGAAATGAGGGAAGCTGCATTCCTTCTGCTGTTCCTATGTGCTACTTTTTCAGTAAATATTAAACAATCAACTGAGAGAGAGAGAGAGAAGGGCATGGCATTGGATGTCTTTCGGTAAATTGCAAAATTTTCCCAACTCTTTGAAAACATTTTAGATATTTTGCAATCACAAGGTAGGATATACATTTTGGAGTAACTTAACTTGCTCCACACCTTAGAAAATGGAATTGGAATATGCTGTAAATCGTAAAACAGGGAGAGTTGAAGAGGGATCAAAACAGTGATGGATTGACACAACCTAAGTCACCAGTAACACTTTTATTTATTTATTTATTTATTTATTTATTTATTTATTTATTTATTTATTTATTTATTTTAAAGTATTTTTATCCCACCTTTCTCCTTGGAGAAGGACCCAAGGAGGGTTACAGTAAGGAGGGACAATATAGAGTCCAGTACAATTAAGACAATTAAGACAACCGCCTAGATGCCCTCAGCACATCCAATCTCACCTGATTTCGGAAGCTAAGCAGGGTCGGCCCTGGTTAGTATTTGGATGGGAGACCACCAGGGAATACCAGGTGCTGTAGGCGCCTGGAGTAGGAACGGGCAAGCCACTCCAGTAATTCCTGTCAAGAAAACTGCATGGACATGGGGTCACGAAGAGTCGGTCACGACTGTAACGACGCAACACACACACACACAATTAAGACATATTCAAGTATTGAGAACAGGGAATTGAGGGACATCTTACAGCATTAACAGACAACATTACATTAAAGCTACAAGAACACGAGCAGTTAAAGAGAGATTAAAAATTCCATGTAAAACTTATGAGGGCTAGAAAGTAACATTGAAAACATAATAGTGTCAATGCAATCAAACAAGGTTGTAAGCGGTTATAAACACAAAGTCTAAGTGAACCTATAGATTCATATAAAAGACACATAATGGTAGTCCATCATTCAGGGAAAGCTTGCCTGAAGGGAAAGGTCTTTGCCTGTTTCCGGAAAGACATCAGAGATGGGGCAGTCCTGGCCTCTAGTGGGAGGGAGTTCCAGAGTCTGGGAGCAGCCCAGTTATATTGAAAGTTACTTCTGTTTAAAGGCATTGTACAGGTGTTTTGGCAGCATTATATTTATGCTGTTTTCTTATCACTCCTAAGGGGTCTTTTGAATTTTTATAAAAAATTTCCACAGTGCAATATAAGAATTAGCCATAGAGGGAACCAGAGAGGGGTTCCCCTTGCTTTTTGCTAAGAGCAAGGCAGTGTGGCAAATATGATGGGACCCAGTGAATTACTTGTGCCATCAGAGCATTTGGGAGCAGTAGGGATGGGTACTGAGCAAAACCCCATAATGTAACAAATGCAGAGTTCAGCTTTAGGTATCTGCTTGTTTTCTCTTTTCTGCTTGGCTTTTTAAAAAAGGGTTTCCTCCCCTTTAGGGGTGGTTTGGCTATACTTTTGTAATTTTAAAAATGGAGTAAAATGTTTGTTTTTAAATGTCGTGTTCCAGGCTTTTGCCAAGGAGCTTAAACAGATTGTCATGACGTGTACATGGCTGACGTATGGCATCATCCCTCTTTGTTGAGGCTTCTTCTTCTATCTATGCTGGGCACCATTCGTCTTACCAGGGCACTCAGGGTGGTGATGTTTAGCAGATTGGTTGATTTAAAAACAGATTAAGTGGGATGATACTTCCCAGTGTCTGAAAGAAACTTCAGTCAGGGGGTGACAAGGCATCCCTCTGGAAACACACCCACCCACACCCACGAACATGGCAAAATGTGTTCTTGGAGACAAAGGAAACTACTTCCTCCTGCAAAGTTGGACCGTTTTTCTACCAACTTAGCTTTTCCAACTCCACCTTTGGCAGTCAGGGGGCTCTAGGGGGGAAAAAGCAAAGTGTTCTGCTTATATACCGCCCCATACCACTACAAGTAGTCTCTGGGCGGTTTACAATTTTTTAATTACAGTGTGCAGGCTACACATTTGCGCCCCCCCCGCCCCCAGCAAGCTGGGTACTCATTTTACCGACCTCGGAAGGATGGAAGGCTGAGTGAACCTTGAGCCTGCTACCAGGGATTGAACCCAGGTCGTGAGCACAGTTTTACCTGCAGGACAGGCATTTAGCCACTGCGCCACGAGGCTCTTCTAAAGCATCGTAGCATCGGCTTTTATGCTTAGGTCGGGGGAAACTCTTCACCATCACCACCCGTTTTCCAAATGATGGGTGCTAGGTGTGGGAAATCAACCCAGGGAAGCCGGTGGTCTGCCACTGATGGCCACATGATGAGCAGCTCACGTTGCCTTCCTCCAAAGATGGACGACCACCTGTCAGAAATACTGTGATGGGGGTTCCTGCATGGCAGGGGGTTGGACTGCATGGCCCTCGAGGTCTCTTCCAACTCCTGTGATTCTATGATTCTAAAAAAATAACCAGAGGTCCCCATTCCTCCTTCAAAACTAATGTTTTCTTCAGATGGAGATTGGTGCAGGTGATGGCAATTTGAGGCATTAAAACCTAGTTCTGAAAATTAGCTGAGGTTTCTTCTGAGGGCTGCCACTCAACTCTCCTTTTTCCGTTCTCACTTTGGGGCCTTGCGGAACTGAGCCTCCGAGGCAAGCGATTGACGCAGAGATGGAGATTTTATGCCCTTGTGGGGTCGCCAGGTAATGCCGTGGGGTGGGGACGTGGTGGATTAAAACCAAGGAGCCTAAACCGTGAGGCAGGGCAGGATTACTGTACTGGTCAGGTGTGGGGCACTTGCTCTGCCCAACTCTCAAATTCAGTATTTTTTTTGGGGGGGGGTGTTATTTGTGTGTGGGATTCCAGTCATGGGTTAGGCGAAAAGCAAAGGCTTAAAGCTCTCATGTATGCTCTGGGGGTAGCAATCTGTCCTTTAATGCTTGGGTTGGGGAACAGACAGATAAAAGCGGAGAGGGGGGTAATGGGGATTTTGGGAAAGGGGGTTGGGTGTCTGAGATTCTGTGAGGACCCAACAAGGGACCCTAGGAAGTCTAGATGTACTCTCAGGGGCTGAAGTTTAAGCGGCCTCTGGTTTTAGGAGTGTTGCTCAACTGCTTGGCATTGGTTCTTCTGGGGAGGGCAGATGCCGAAAGGTGATGGGGGAAAGGGTCAGGTCTGCTTTATTTACACCAGGGGTGCCCCAACTTTTTGTAAGGAGGGCCAGATTTGGTGGCTGAGAATGTGTCAGGGGCCGGTTGCTCCCCGACCCTGCCACCCCACTGCAAGCCCCACCCACGGACCCATAAGCCCCACCCACGGACCCCTTGCAACCCCACCTTCAGGAAGGAAGGTGGGGACGAAGGGAGGGAGGGAGGGAGGTGGAAACCAAGAGAGGAAGGAAGGAAGATGGGGGACCAAGGGAGGAAGGAAGGAAGGTGGGGACCAAGGGAGGGAGGAAAGAAGGAAGGAAGGTGGGGACCAAAGGAAGCACAGGGAGCCGTGACCACAGGTCGCCCCCTTGGAAGAGGCGATCTGTGTGACCTTGCACGGCCCCAAGCTCCCCAGCGGTGGCGACGGCTCGCCCGCCAGCCCACCCCAAAGCTCCTTGGCGATGGCAGAGGCCCGCTGGCCTGCCCACCCCCACACATTCCCCTGCGGTGCTGGTGGCGGCAGACCGCCCGTCCACCCAGCTATCCAAGCTTCCCAGCGGTGCCGGTGTTCCTGAGCTTCACAAGGTTCCCAGCGGTGCCGGTGGCCCGCCCACGTGCCGAGCTTCACAAGGTTCCCGGTGTTGCCGGTGGTGGCGGCCCACCCGCGTGCCACCCTCTGCGCGCTCCCAGCCTCACATGGTTGCCGGTGGTGCCGGTGGCAGCAGCCCACAAGCTTCCCGGCGGTGTCAGTGTTGGTGGAAGATTTAAAAAAAAAAATGGGGCAAAGGAGGGGGAGGGAGGGGCTGGCCAGCCAGCTGTGGGCCACTCAGAATGACCTGACGGGCCAGATTTGGCCCCTGGGCCGGACTTTGGGTAGGCCTGATTTACACCCTCTGCTGAGACAGTCAAATTCCTCCTTGGCCCGACCTGTGGAAGGCAGAGATGCTCCTTCTCAGCAGTCCTTTTAAGCATGCAAAACTTGCCCATTTGCAAATTACATGTCCAGCATTTATTTGAAGAAAAGGAGGGGGGTGTCACTGTTTGCTTTTTAAAAATGCAGGGAGGAAAAATCAGACACACGATTCATCCGTAGAAACAAGTCCTGGATCGGGGAGAGGCTGCATTGGATGGCTGAAAAGTGGTTCCCGAAACAGACTTCAGACTTCTGAATATTCCAGAGCAATTTGTCCAGCAAAGATGGTATAAAAATTGGGTGGGAAGGAGAGAACCCAGAGAACTGAACCAGATGTGAACAGGTGGCAGATTCAACATGAAACCAAAGCTTCCTTCATTTTTGAGTTTTCAGTGATCTGATAATGGCATGCGAATCATAAGAGTCGTAGAAATAGGAAGGGACCTCTAAGGTTGAAGTACATTAGGCACGTTTCTCAATGCATCCGCAGACAAGATTTGCCGAAGACCTCTTGTTAGCAGAGCTGGTACCCACGCAGAAGAGCAGAGACAATCCAAGAATCCCGTGGCCCCTTAAAAGATGGCCACCTTTTATTGGATTATCATTCTGAATGGTTCACAACTTCACAGCCTGCCTTGGCATCCCCCAAGCATACACCAAATAAAAGGTACAGTGGTATCCCGACTTAAGAGCAGCTTGACTTAAGAGCGGAAAACTGTTGGTGTTTTAACTGCTGCCTTACAAATTTTAGATATGGTCTGCTCGACTTACAATTTTTCCCCATTTTTTTCATTTTTTAAATTTATTTTTTTCAATTTTTTAAGATAGGTACCCCGACTTAAGAGTAGTTTGTCTTAAGAGCATGCATTCGGAACAGATTAAATTCGTAAGCTGAGGTACCACTGTAATGATCTCTGCATAGCTGTTCCTGGAAACTGACACAGGAAAGGTCCTTCTTGGTACAGCCAAGTTACTTTTTCCTGCGTTGCAGTTCCTGAGATCTTTTGAGTCCCTTGGGGTGCCATTTGGGGGATTCTGGAAGTAGCAGTTAAGAAAAGGGCTTTTATAAGTGTTTGCTTCACAGGAGTTTCGGGGCCAGATTGTGGAACCTGTTTCCTCCCTCCTGGAAGCCTAAACGAGTCATTTTTCCATTTGGTCCTCCAGGATCTTCTTTTAAGAATCATCTTCTTAAAGTGGGCCTTGAGTATTAAAAGGATCTCTGCTGGCTGACGTGTTTGGGATCATTATGACCCGATTCTAAGATTGTGCCCCCTTGGTTTATTTTCATATTCTTGTCTTGAGCAGGGGTTTGGATTCAATGGCCTTACAGCCCCCTTCCAATACATTGATTCTGTGATTTGGTTTATTTATTTATTTATTTATTTATTTATTTATTTATTTATTTACTTACTTACTTACTTACTTACTTACTTACTTACTTACTTACTAACTAACAAGATTTTTTAGCCGCCCCACTACCAAGAGGTCTCTGGGCGGCATACAACAAGTATTAAAAACTATAAAACAATAAATAAATAAGATAAATAAATAAATTACTGTGTGCCGCCTTGGAGTCGGGTTTGTGAGGGTGTGTGTGCATGCATCCATGCCAGAAAAATAAGTTGATATAAAATAAAAGTTGATTCATCACAAAAAATGAGCAAATTGCTTGTTCAGAAGCACACATATAATCCTTAATATTTATTACTGTGCCTAAACTTCACAGGCTTGGGTTTTTAATGTAATGATTAACCTAGCACAATTGCTTAAGTTTTGGGGAAGATATAAATAGGTATTTCATTGGTTTCTGAGGTAGATGCTCTCACCCACCTGCTCTTGGGTTGGGGGTAGAATTCATGTCTCCTTGCGGAAGGGCCTGGGGTGGGTTCTTAATATCACTGGATGAAAGGATCAGGTAGCAGGTGATTGGTGATGGGGGGGGAGAAATAAAATCTCTGTCAGGGTCCCTGGAGATCAGCTGTCAGTTAAACCTGACTAGGCTGTGGGTGGGCAAGGAACCCACCCGATCCTAAGGCAGAATATTCCAAAATTCAAAAAACAAACAAACAAACAACGACAACCAGGGATTGGGAAAGGTGTGGCAGAGCGTGGCCCTCCAGATGCTGTTGGACTACAACTCCCATCATCCCGAGCCAAGGTTGAGCTAGGCTGGTAGCTGCATTCCCCTAATACCAGGAGAGCTGTGGCCCCCTATTCCCCATCCCCACCCCAAACCTGGCCTGCCTAGAAAAGGAAAAACGACAAGATGGCCCAGAGATCTTGCTTGTTGTTGTTGTTGTTGTCGTTGTCGTTGTCGTTGTCGTTGTCGTTGTTGGGTCGTCCCCCCTCACCCCACCCCCGCTGCTTATACCCCCTGAAAACCACACTGGCTTTCTTTTGCTCAGCCTCAGCGTCTTGCTGGTGTTAAGAGCGGCCATTCTCACTGTCCACCCGGAACGGCCCTGGAACACTGGTTTAAATTTCCTCTGCCTGCAGGCAGAGCCGGGTTGTCCAGGAAGGCCCTGGTGCCGGCTCTGCTTAAGCCATCTTTTTTTTCTCTTTCTCTTTCTCTTTCTCTTTCTTTTTTGGCTTGGTAAGGGTGAGAAAAGGGAGCAGTCAGGCAAGGAGCAAAACCTTGCAAGATGGGGTTGTTTTACAGGGTGTTTTATTTTTTTGCAAGGATGCCTATGTGTACAAAATTACAAGGGTCCACGTTGTGGCAGTGTGCTTTGTTGCACTCTCTCTCTCTCTCTCTCTCTCTCTCTCTCTCTCTCTCTCTCTCTCTCTCTCTCTCTCTCTCTCTGTGTGTGTGTGTGTGTGTGTGTCTGTGTGTGTCTGTGTCTGTGTGTGTGTGTGTCTGTGTCTCCTGCCTGAATCTCAAGAAAGACATAGTGGAACTGGAAAAGGTGCAGAAGAGAGCGACTAAAATGATTCCTGGGCTGGGGCACCTCCCTTATGAGGAAAGGCTAAAACATTTGGGCCTCTTTAGTCTGGAAAAAAGGCGCCTGAGGGGGGATATGATTGAGACGTACAAAATAATGCAGGGCATGAGTAAAGTGGATAGAGGGAAGCTCTTCTCCCTCTCACAAAATACCAGAACTAGGGGACATACACTCAAATTGAAGGCTGGGAGAGTAAGAACTGACAAAAGAAAATATTTTTTCACCCAGCACATTGTAAGTCTTTGGAGCTCCCTGCCACAGGATGTGGTGATGGCATCTGACCTGGATGCCTTCAATAGGGGATTGGACAGATTCCTGGAGGAAAAGTCCATCACAGGTGACAAACCATGATTGGGGGTGTGTCATCTCCAGGCTTAAAAAAAACCCAGGGTACTTCAAGGGCCAGATGCAGGGGGGTGGTATCAGGAGACAGATACCTAGTCTAGATGCATTTGGTGGGGCCACTGTGAGATACAGGAAGCTGGACTAGATGGGCCTTTGGCCTGATCCAGCATGGCTCTTCTTATGTTCTTATGTAATCTTGTCACTTTCCCTCCCTGCCGAGGGGTGTGTGTGCTACTTTAAATCAGGAGTCAGTAACTATGGCCCACTAGACACAGTTGGACTGCAATCCCCCTTGTGCTTTATCCCAGGTGTGCAGATTAGAGTTGATAGGGGTGCAGGCAATCACCCACCTGCTCATACAAAATGGGAACTGCCCTGTTTTTCTGCAGCCCAGTGACTGCTAGTCAGAGGTTATCTTGTTCTCCTTCTTAGCCTGAGTATGGGCAGTATTATGTCTGTGTCACAATGCTCAGAGAAATTCCTGCTATCAAGGATGCAAAATGTCATCGCTTGACAATGCGCAGGGGACTTTTCCAAGCACATGTAGTCTAACTCAACAGAGGGAAATGCAGGGTGCTGCATCTAGGTAAAAAGAATGAATTGCACAGATATAGGATGGGGAACACTTGGCTGGAAAATAGTACCTGTGAAAGGGATCTGGGAGTCTTGGTGGACCACAAATTGAACATGAGTCAGCAGTATGATGCGGCAGCCAATAAAGCCAATGCGATTGGTTGCATCAACAGAAGCATAGTGTCTAGATCAAGGGAAGTGATAGTACCACTCTATTCTGCTCTGGTCAGACCCCACCTGGAGTACTGTGTCCAGTTCTGTGCGCCTCAATTTAAAAAGGATGTTGACAACCTTGAGCGAGTACAGAGGAGGGCGACCAGGATGGTTGAAGGTCTGGAAGAAATGTCTTAGGAGGAGCAGCTTAGGGAGCTGGGAATGTTTAGCCTTACAAAAAGAAGGCAGAGAGGGGATATGATAGCTATGTTTAAATATTTGAAAGGATGTCACATTGAAGAAGGGATTGGTTTGTTTTCCATGGCTTCAGAGACTAGGATGCGGGGCAATGGTCTCAAACTACAGGAAAAGATATTCAATTTAAACATTAGGAAGAATTTCTTGACAGTTAGATTTGTGATAGGGAAAGTTGGGAGGCAGTAGGAAGAGACAAGCGTTGGGATATTCCATGGATCAGTTCCAGAAAGGAAACCACAGCTTTGAGTTTGCAAGGACTGAGCAAGTCTGTTAACAAGAGGGCATTTTACAGGTCATTAATTCACGGTGTCATCAAGTCAGAATTGACACGACAGCATCTAACACCAACACCACTGATCGTGACCTGATTTTCATGGCTGGTGACCATCAGCAGATCCCGCCACAAGAAATTCCAGAGGTGGAGATCTTAATAGCACTGGGGATTATTTCTTGTTTTGGACTGGGACTCCCCAAACCCTTTGGACCTGAGGATGGGTTTCCTTCTTGTTTTCCTCCAGGAAAACTCCTGAAGGGTTGTTCCTGAATCCTTGCGTCTGGAAAGTGAAAGCTTTCCACCTGTTTGCTTTGCTTTCGTCCACACCCCGCAATCCTTCGGTCTCATTACCTTGCAAACATCAGAGACACCCCTGGCAACAATCCAGTGGTAGAAGCTCTATCCCCTAGCTTCTGGCCGTCCCGTTTCCTGTGACTCTCCTTCAGACTGGATGAATGCTGATGAACAGAGCAACCATTGGCATAATGTGTTTGTGATATTTTTGATCAGGCTGGTTGGTCCAGCTGTTATGTACCTGGTGTGGAACAAAGAACAATTAATCTGAGAGCAGAAATCATATGTGTAGGCTGAAGGTGTGAGCTGGGGAGAAAATCTTAATGGTCAGAGCAAGAATTATTTCTGAGCAAAGGTACTTTAGGCTTGCATTGTTGGAAGCCTCGAGAGAACCCCAAAGATGATCTAGTTAAATCTACTTCAATTGGGTTCCTGGCAGATATGTTGGACTTCAATTCTTGGTGACTGGGAGTTGTAGCGTAGCACCTCTGGAGGTATCCATAGGAACATAAGAAGAGCCATGCTGGATCAGGCCAAAGGCTCATCTAGTCCAGCTTCCTGTATCTCACAGTGGCCCCACCAAATGCCTCAGGGAGTGCACAAGACTAGATCTCTGTCTAATGATACCTCTCCCCTGCATCTGGCCCTTGAAGGACACCGGTTTTAAGCCTGGAGATGACACATCTCCATCATGGCTTGTAACCTGGGATGGATTTTTCCTCCGGGAATCTGTCCAATCCCCTTTTGAAGGCATCCAGGCCAGATGCCATCGCCACATCTTGTGGCAGGGAGTTCCACAGACTAACAACACGCTGTGTAAAATTTTTTTCTTTTGTCTGTTCTTACTCTCCCAGCCCTCAATTTGAGTGTATGACCCCTAGTTCTTGTATTTTGTGAGAGGGAGAAGAGCTTCCCTCTATCCACTTTACTCATGCCCTGCATTATTTTGTATGTCTCAATCATATCCCTCCTCAGGTGCCTTTTTTCCAGACTAAAGAGCCCCAAATGTTTTAGCCTTTCCCCATAAGGGAGGTGCCCCAGCCCAGTAATCATTTTAGTAGCTCTCTTCTGCACCTTTTCCAGTTCCACTATGCCTTTTTTGAGATGTGGTGACCAGAACTGTATGCAATACTCCAGGTGCGGCCTTACTATTGTCTTGTTTAATGGCATTACAGTGGTGAACTAGAAGGGAAGAAAGGAAAGAAATATGGCTGCACTGGTGTCCGAAGGAACCATACATATCAGAGACCACGGCCACGGACAAGCCACGTCTGAAAGTGGATGCTCACAACCCACGCGTCAGCCAAAGAAACTCTTCTGTTTAAGTGGAATCCAAATGGAACTCACCCACACCCCACCAGAGCACCACATCCAAAAAACCCCGATGCACCAGACATACACGACTAGATCCTTCTCTCTCTTTTTATTTGCCATTGACTCATAATGCTCCCTGAAGCAGGAGACTTCATCTTCCTGCTCAGCAAGGGTGACCAGGCTCACAACTTGGCAGTGCCACTGTTTTCCAAAATAGCCAGAGGGGGGAAAAATCACAGGATTAAGAAAACACAGAAATAAGAAAAACAGGACACGGTGAAAACAGGAAAGTGAACTGCTTTCCTTTGAAGAAGCATAGCCCCTCTTGAAGGGCGAGGCTGAAGGTGAGGACCTTTTTCAAGATGGCGGCAGGACCACTCTTGAGGCTGGTCGTTCACTGTCATGGTTACTAAAACCCTTCTTATTTCTCTCGTATCAGTGACAACATGAGCCCTGAGTACAATGGACAAGGATGGGGGCCCTACAAGGACTGAGGTATCATACACCCATCTTCCGTACCCTGGATATCAAAAAGGGGATTGAAAATAAAACAGCCAACATTATAATGCCATTATACAAAACGATAGTAAGGCCGCACCTGGAGTATTGTGTACAATTCTGGTCACCGCATCTCAAGAAAGACAGTGGACCTGGAAAAGGTGCAGAAGAAAGCGACTAAAATGATTACTGGGCTGGGGCACCTCCCTTATTTATTATTTTTATTTATTTATTGAATTTTTACCCCGCCCATCTTCCGAAGCGGAACTCTGGGTGGCTTCCAAATAGCTGAGCAAGTCAGCAAGCAGTACAATATAAAAATTATGAGGAAAGGCTAAAACATTTGGGGCTCTTTAGTCTGGAAAAAGGCGCCTGAGGGGGGATATGATTGAGACGTACAAAATAATGCAGGGCATGAGTCAAGTGGATAGAGGGATGCTCTTCTCCCTCTCACAAAATACTAGAATTAGGGGACATCCACTCAAATTGAGGGCTGGGAGAGTAAGAACAGACAAAAGAAAATATTTTTTTTCACCTAGCGTGCTGTTTGTCTGTGGAACTCCCTGCCATAGGAGTTGGTGATGGCATCTGGCTTGGATGCCTTCAAAAAGGGATTGAACAGATTTTTCTTATGTTCATCTGTTCTGTTTGGTCAAGGGTGTGCAGAGGACTTCCCACCAGATTGTGCTTTCTGATACCATGGGCCGATCCTAAGGCTCCTCCTGCACACCTCTGGCATATTTAGATTTAGTGGAAAATAGGTCACGGCAAGGGTGTCCCCAAGTAGAAATGCTGTTGGCTTGCAGACTGCTGCAGCCTCTCCTCTTCTTATGGGCTGAAGCAAAACAAAGCTGGCATCCTGCTGGAGGAGTCACTGGGAAATCGGTCAGCTTCCCATTCCACTTACCAAGGGGAGTAAAGAAAGAAAGGGACAGAGCGAATTTGAGAAATGTCCAAAGAGTAACCCTGTGTAGTCTTATAGAATCATAGAATCATAGGGTTGGAAGAGACCTCAAGGGCCATCTTGTCCAACCCCTTGCCATGCAGGAACCCCCATCACAGTATTTCCGTCAGATGGCCATCCATCCTCTGCTTAAAAACCTCCAAAGAAGGAGACTCCACCACCCTTTGGGGCAGCATCTTCCACTGCCAAACAGCTCTAACTATTATGAAGTTCTTCCTGATGTTCAAATGGAATCTCTTTTCCTGTAGTTTGAAACCATTGCCCCGAGTTCTAGTCTCTGAAGCCATGGAAAACAAACCAGTCCCTTCTTCAATATGACATCCTTTCAAATATTTAAACATAGCTATCACATCCCCTCTCAGTCTTCTTTTTGAAAGGCTAAACATTCCCAGTTCCTTAAGCCGTGCTACTCTAATTGAGGAGGAGGGTGGGGAAGAAACCAGAATTTGTTGGGCCTGCTTCTACCTGCTCATGGCTGTGACTTGGGTTTAGCCCTGTTCAAAGCACTCTCTACCTTTTTAATTTTTGAACCTTGTGGGTTTGCAGGGGGCAGGTATGACTGGATGCTCCATGGTTCCAGGAACTTATGGGATAGACCTGCCAGTGGCCAGTCCAAGGACCTGTTGGTGGTAGATGTCCTATGTGTGCATGACCAAACCCTTGCACCTAGACCAGTGGTGGCGAACCTTCGGCAATCCAGAGGTTTTGGACCACAACTTCCACAGGCCTTTGTCATTGGCAGTCTAGGCTCGGAATTCTGGGAGTTGTGGTCCAAAACATCTGGAGTGCCGAAGATTCACCACCACTGACCTAGACCCTTGCAGAGAGAAATGCCACCCCTAACTCCTCTTTGCATCACCCAAATGTCCTTGGGGAGATGCACCACTATTTGCCATGGTGGAGAAATGTCCAGCACCTGGTGTGAGAAATGACCTTTTCCTGACCTCTAAACCCCAGTGGACCTTTGCTATGTAGAACAGGCAGGGCCAGTTTAGAAGAGCAGAAGGTTGGACCAGGTGTAGAACAGGTGCCTATGTACCTAACAGAGCTTAGAAAAGTCACATTTTGGATTACAACTGTCAGGATCCCCTGTAAGACCCATAATGAATGCTCCTGAATGCAGGACTGTTAAGTAGAGTTACTTCATGCATTCAGTTCTTAAACACCACACATTGTGACATGTGGCATGCGTGAATCATCGTTCCAAATACTTTCTATTCCAGCATCTTCTGAAGGCTAGGGTGAGGTGGCTGTGGAGCTTAAATATTGATTTTATTGCATTTCCCCGTGGTGTACACACTTTTCTCTCTCCCCCTCCTTTGCTTATCCTCACAACAGCCCTACAAGGTAGTCAGAATATAGCAAATAAGCCCAGGGCCTCAAAGGGTGAGTTTCCTAGTCGAATACGAATCTAAAACCAGAGTTTAGTTTCTGCTCCACCGTGATGCTTGTTTCCTTTCATGGAGCCTTGACCCATCTTTGTAGAATGTGGTGTGTGTTTGGAAAAGGTTCTTTCCCTGTGGCCTCGCTGGTGTACGTTTTGCCTCGCCAACAATGGGGGCGTTTTGAAGCTCGCAAAGGGAAGGAGAAAACCCAGCAGTGTGCGTCTGTGTGTGTGTGGGGAGGGTGGATCGTTCAGCGTGTGCGCCATGCCACGAGACCTGTCTCTTCCTTGCTTCCTTTGTCTAGCTTTCCGTGGCCTTTTTCTCTTCCACCGCTGCTCTGCTGCTGCTGCCGCTGCTGCTGCTGCTGCTGCTGCAGGCATCCCTCCCTTTGTCGCCGAGATGGCAAGGACGGGCAGCGATGCCATGTTGCATCTCCACAAGCAGATGCTATGCAGCAAGCTGCCCTCCCCACCCCACCCAACGGCCATGCCCTTTTCCCTTTGCACAAAAAGAGGCTGGCTTGATTGTCGTTCTCCACTGCTGCGCCCCCCCTCCCAAACCGCTAGATACCCCTGGGATCTCTCTCTCTCTCTTTCTCTCTCTCTCTCTCTCTCCAAGTAGAGGTCTTGACAGTCTGCACTGGGACCCAGCTGGCTTCACGGCAGCAGAGCGGTCCCTCCTTGCAACTCCAGTCACCTGCATGCAAGCACACACATGACGGCACACACGCACACGCACACACACACACACACGCACACGCACATGTATGCGACCACACACCCCAGCAGAGGCCCTTGAGCTGGCAGTGGTGACAAAGGTCAGTGTGGGCCGGGGAAGCACAGCCCTGTCTCTTAGCAACCGGATCCTGCTGCTGAGCTGTGTGTGTGTGTGTGTGTGTGTGTGTGTGTGTGTGTGTGTGTGTGTGTGTGTGTGTGTGTGTGTGTGTGTGTGTGTGTGTGTGTGTGGTGGGGGAACGGGACACCGAGGGAGAGCATCCGTCACAGGCGGCTGCTGTACCAGGAAAATGCTGACGAGGAGGGGGTGGATGGCGAGACCGAGCTGCCCCCCCCTCTCCATCTCTCCCCCCCTCCCCGCCAACCCAGCCTTCCAGCCACTTAAAGAAGCTACGGCATGAGTCCTAATCAAAGCTGCTGTTTAATTGCTTCTCTCTCTCTCTCTCTCTCTCTATCTCTGTTGCCTGCCCAGCTTCTTCAAGGTAAATAGATAGCCTGTTGGCTGGCAGCAGGTGGCCCTGTGCCAGCTACCTGGAGAGGAGCGAGCGTGCATTATTGATGCCCCTAGTGCCACCCACTGAGCCCCGTCGGTCGGGTCGGTCTCCTTCCAGCCACCTCCCACCTGGAAACACTCCCCCACCCCGCCTGTGCGCGCACCCTCCACATCCCTACAAAGCCGTGCATTGGGCTTCTTGGGGGGGGGGGATCCGTTTTCTCCAGCGACCCTGTCCTCCATTTTAGAACCATGTTCTAAATTTAATATTAAAGAAATGCCTTTATTTTAGCCCAGCTGCAAAATCGTGTGCTGTCTTTCAGTGGCCTTGGACCCGCCCCCCTTCATCAGGAAAGGGGTGGCCCAGAGCAAGTCTATCCTGACACACCTGAAGCATTTGGGGGCTGTTTTTGGTCAACAGGACTGCCTTTTGCATTTGAGGTTCTGGATTCCCTTCCCCCCTTTTAAAAATGGCTTCAGTTTCTAATTAATAACCCCGAAATTGGTCCCATTGGAGGCGCTGCCAATGTTTGTGCAGAAGTCTTAACCTGTCGGCTGCCAGGTTTTCCCCTTGGGTGGGAAGGGAGGAATAGAGGCAGGGAGGAGGGCAGAGGAAGAGAGGGCATCTCTGGCAGACGGCTGGACCGCCTCTCTCTCTCTTTTTGGATCAGATGCTTTCTTGTAGCTGCTTCCCCCTTTCTTCCAACAGTTTAATGTTTTATTACATTTATTCTGCTAATTAAATGCCAGTGTTTCTTGAAGGTTTGGGACAGAAATTGTACAGCCAAACCAGAAAACAAGCCCCACTCCCCCCATGCAAATAACTGAGCAAACAGTAGAGGAAAATCCCCCTGAAAAACAAAGCTGTAAACCTTTGGCTCAAATTCAGCAGAGCCTCTGGCCACTAAAAGTGGTGGTGGTGGTGGGGGGGGGGGTTGAACCAGAAAGGGGTATTTTAAGGGGTTGCCGGAGAGGCTGTCACCTGGGGCCACGTGGTAGGTGCTCAGTGTCCTAAGAGCCATCCTACTGAATCTGCTATTGCGCAAAAGTGTTGCCATTATTTTAGTTCGATCATTGTTCTTGGTTAGATTGTATAGGCTAGCTGGTTAGTGGGACCAAAGGATTGGGAGTTTAATTCAGCACTATGCCTCCAGGAAGAAGAGCCAGCCTGGGTAACCCTTGAGCAAGCTGCACCTTCGTTGGAAGAAAGGAATGGGAAAACAATTCTGAGTACCTCTCTACCTGGGGAACCCTGAAAAAGCATCGCCACAAGTCGGAATTAATTGAATGACACATGATTATTATTGACCTGCTGGATAGCTCCATTAGTTTAGGCCAGTGGTGGCGAACCTTTGGCACTCCCGATGTTTTGGACCACAGCTCCCACAGTCCTTTGTCACTGGTAATCTAGGCTTGGAATTCTGGGGTGTGTGGTACAAAACATCTGGAATGCTGAAGGTTTGCCACCACTGGGCTTAGACATTTGACAGTGGACTCAGAGGTTGGGAGTTCGATTCCCTAGTGAGCCTCTTGGGAGAAGAGCCAGCCTGGGTGGCATTGGGCAAGCTGCACAGTCCCAGGACATTCCCAGAAGAACAGAACAGGAATCCACTTCTGAATATTCTCTACCAGCAAGTAGACTCAGAGGTTGGGAGTTTGATTTCCTAGTGAGCCTCTTGGGAGAAGAGCCAGCCTGGGTGGCCTTGGGCAAAGCTGCACAGTCCCAGGGCATTCCCAGAAGAACAGAACAGGAATCCACTTCTGAATATTCTCTACCAGCAAGTAGACTCAGAGGTTGGGAGTTCGATTCCCTAGTGAGCCTCTTGGGAGAAGAGCCAGCCTGGGTGGCCTTGGGCAAGCTGCACAGTCCCAGGGCATTCCCAGAAGAACAGAACAGGAAACCACTTCTGAATATTCTCTACCAGCAAGTAGACTCAGAGGTTGGGAGTTCGATTCCCTAGTGAGCCTCTTGGGAGAAGAGCCAGCCTGGGTGGCCTTGGGCAAGCTGCACAGTCCCAGGGCACTCCCGGAATAAGGGAATGGGAGACCACCTCTGCCTGTTCTCTTTCTGGAAAAAGGTCACCATAGGTCAGAACTGATGGCCCATGATAACAATAATTAGATTATATAATTTTTGCAGTGATCCTTGATGATGAAGAGGGTCACAGGCGGCCAAGAGGTCAGCAAAGGCTACCCCCATTCCTAGTTTCAAAGCTGTCCTCGGAAGGTTGTGTTACATGTGGGATTTGTCCTGTGTGTTGCTTTGTCGGTCTGTTGTGGGTTGAGAAGCAGTTTCCCTACTTTCATTGGAATAGATCTTTCCAGGAATTTCTGAAGATGACAAAACAGTGAGCTCAGCCTGAAGTATTTTGGGTCTGTCATTTCTTGAACAAATTTCAAAACCAAAATCACAGGCGCCTTTCTCCAAATTTTCAGAAATCTAAAGAGAGTCGTGAAAATGATTGAAGAAATTCCGGAGTCACTCTTTTGTTACAGTGCCAACATACCTTAATAGCAGCCCTTTCAATGCAATAAATAAATAAATAAATAAAATTTCCTTTGACCATTCAAGGACAGTGCCATCGGCAGAGGCCTCCAAAATCTGTTCTGCTCCAGGGCGATCTCTTGAGTCCTGTTTTGTTTGACCTCTACAGCACAATCAACCACACCCTCAAAGCACCAAAAGTTTTGTTAAGGCTGCCAGTCTCGCACTTGCGGCTCAGTCGGACAGCTTTCAGATGATGGAGTGCCTCCTAACAGACCCATCCAAGGAACTTGGCACATGTTACGATGCAAATCAACTTAAATCCAACCCTGCTAAGACGCAAGTACGTGCCTGTCATCTGAGAAATAAGCAGGCGTCTTGAAAACTTCAGGTTACCTGGAAAGGGTGTCCAACTCAATCGTTGTTTTGCTCCCAAATGCACAGCCGCAAACATTGAGAATGACAACCTGTCCAACTGCACGGGCAAATACATTAGCCCAATATCATATCATTCAGCCCATGCAAAACAGGTAGATACAGCACTCTGTGAAAGCAATGGGATCATTTCTGGATCCCTTGGGGCCAATCCTCTTATTGGTAGAATCATCCTCCCTTCCTGGTAGAGAGAGGTGTGAACCGCTGGTTTGGCTTTTCGGTGTGGTTGGTTTCCTGGCCAAACAGCTGAGCTGTGGTTCAGCCCCCTACCCCTTCCAGAAGGCATCCACACACACACAGAGAGAGGGAGACCATAGGAGGTGAAGCAGGCACCACCGCCAGTGGTTGCCGTGGTGGTGGTGGTGGTGGTGGTGGGGTGGCATTACACTGTGGAGCAACTGTCCAGCCAGGAAGTGAATTGCACTGAACCAGCAGTTCGTGCTCCTCTCTCCCTGTAGCCGTCGCACCTAGTGATCTACAGAGGAGGCAGCAGTCAATAATGAAGGGAATCAAAGCATCCACCTCCTGCGTGCATCCACTCTTGCACTGCCGCCTTGACCCTCCCAGATTAAAACCAAGGGAAAGGCATTTCAGAGCAGCTGGGAACTTTGAAGGAGCAGCAGGGAATACAGGGACTTGAACGTGGAAACAAAGAATTGCTCGCTTCTTAAAGTGGGCGGGACTCCAGGCATGTCTCGCCGTCGATCACGCAAAGAACTGGGTCACTTGGAAGTCCCTTAAATAGGCAGCGGAGCTGAGTTGGCAAGACCCAAGCGAACCTGGGCCCTCTCTCAGCCCCTCGACGTGTCCCGTGGAGGATTAAATGCAAGCTGCCCCAAATGCTCTTCCTGTTGCCTGTCATTGGGTGAACAAAATATCTGTGATTCTTAATTGCACTGTGGTGCTTCTGACACGAACAAAGGCAGACACAGCTGAATGTGTCAGGGCTGAGCCAGGACACAAAGTGGAGCCGTTCCTGTCCGTCACCAGGCACTTTCCCTATTCATTTGGATCGCTCTGACAAAAGCCTCCTCGGAAAGACGTCCCCATTCATCTATTTCTGCTCTATGTAAATTTAGTCAAGGCCTTGGAGCTTGTGCCCGCGTTCTCGTTGCTATGATTTCTTTTTGCACAGAAGAATCTTGCATCCTAACCTGGCTGTGAAGGAGCTACGAAAGATCTTGAAGGAGAGAGATGTTTTTGCTGGAAGACCGAGGCCAAGATCATCCATAGGATAGCATTCCTAATGGGTGTGAACGATGGAAGCGGAGAAAGGTTGAGTTCATGTTGAGGTTGGGTTCTGAAGAAGACCTTTCAGGATACCTGGTTGAAACATAAGATGGACTGACTCAGTAAAGCAGGGGTCCTTAACCTAAGGCCCCGGGGCTGGATGCGGCCCCCAAGGTCCTGAATCCGGCCCCTGGGACCAATTGCAACCCCCCCCCACTTACCCCCTGTTTTGTGAGCAAGCCAACCTCCGCAGCTGCTTTTGGACTGTGATCCGGCCCCCAGTGGTGTCTGGGTGGTGGAGGACCGGCCCGCTGGTTGAAAACTTTGAGGACCCCTGCAGTAAAGGCTTTAGATGGCCAGAGCTGAGCTGGGCTGTTTAGGAGGGGGTGGGGCTGTGGGGAGGTCACTCAATCTTCAGGTTGCCATCAGCCGGAAGCAGATTGGTGGCACGGAACTTGTTCTTTATTATTTATTTGTGTAGCCTGCATAATTAAAAGCTGTAAACCGCCCAGAGACTACTTGAAGTGGTATAGGGCGGTATATAAGCAGAACACTATTTATTTATTTATTTTTGCATTTATAGACCGCGCCGTTTTCCCCAAAGGAACTCTGGGCTGTTTACATGAAAGCAAGCAAAATACGACGATTAAAAGCACAGAGACAATTAAAAACATAGCAAGTAATAACACAATGGAGACCGGCAAGAGGGTAAAGACTAAAGTGTGGTGGAAGACAGTCAAGTACAGGGGAACAACAAACATTAGCAATCGCTATATGCTTCTTTTAAAAAATGTTTCCTTGTATTTCTGGAACCATGTCCTGTGGTCCAGTGAGGTCAACTTATTTGGTTCAGATGGTGTCAAGCATGTGTGTGGACGCATCCAAGGCTCCCCGCGAGCAGAAACGGAGTTGCCAACTGCCTCGTTGCCAATCCAGGACGTGCCATTGCAGAAGTTATAAGAGCAAATGGGTCAAGTTAAAAATGGCGACAGCAGCATCAACCAGCTTTTCAGTTAGGTGGTGCTTTCAGGAAGTGTGAAACAGAGAGAACTGAGGTGCATAGAGGAAAGCAGGAAAGAGCATGGCAGGTGTTTTACTGAACACCCGAGGAAGTGGATTCACAACAGCTCACCTTGAAATATAAGAGTTGTTCTGTCAGGTGCCACAATATTTTTGTCTCCTCTCAGGAGTATAAGAGGAGCTCAGCTGGATCGGACCACACATGGGATGGAAAAAAATGTTCCTCTCTTGGACCACAATTCCCAGAATTCCACATTCAGCGAGGCCAACTAATGGTTCAATAAAGGCAGGTTTCCTCTCTCTGCCAGAGACTTGACGAACTGTCTGGAGGGCATTTGCATTCTCTTAACGTTCTTCTCCTGCCCTTGATCTTGATGGAAGCATCTCACCACAGATGGAGGTTGGACTCTGACGCAAGAGTGTGGGGTCCTGTGGGGTCTAGCCAGCAGTACCTTTACTTTGGCTGTTAATTCACGTCCCTCTCATCGCTGTTCACGGTCTTGCTTGGGACCGGTACGAGGAAATCTTACCGCACGTCCATTGTGTGATGATGGGAGTTCGTCCTGATTACGCTCCCTGAACTGAGATTAAAGTGTGATGAGCCATACCCCTCCCTGGGCTCGGGAATCTGCTTGTCTCGGTTCTTGTTCCGAGACGAGTGCCCGTGAGGTAAGGCTTGTCACGCAACGTGCCATTCTCCATCTAATGGCAGGATTGCGAAGTGCTATTCGCCAGTACATTCCCTGTGGAGTCAGCAACACCGTGCAGAGAGATTAAAAGACAAATTACTTGAACTTAGCTCCGTAATGCATTGAAGGCAAAGTTGAGGAGATTCGAAAGATCGAAAAACGGACGGTTGGACCAAAAAACAAACCCCGAGAACGAAGGCTGAGAAGTTCAGATGTTGTCACGAAACAAGGACATGCAATAATAATCATGACGGTACTGTCAATCACGCCCATGGGTACACGGGAACAGGGACAGTACCGGGACAAGACCACGTGACTGCGAGCAACGTGATCACAAAACGAACGTCAACTCGGAACGAGGAAGGACGTGAAGTAACTGTCTTTGTGTGGCCTACTTAGGTTAGCTTCTTGGCTTAGGGGAAGCATGGTTTAGCCTGTGGAGGCTGGACCCCACCCCCAATCTCCCAGCAAGCAGTTTGGGCTGACTTCGTCTCAAAGTGGTAGACCTAATAAACAGATTTCCATTCAACTAACTCCCTGGCTTGTAGCTAATGAAATTGATCTACTGAAACTAACATTTATGTATTGGAAAATCTCTGTGAAGGTGTGAAAACATACTTATTCTTTAAAGATTCACGGTGCTCTTTCTGCTGACGAATACTGCTGATCCACAGGAATGCATTTGATTAAATTTGTTTCCTGTCCCTGTAAACAAACCCCATCCATCTCTTCCTAAGTACGACAGTTCTATGTAGCAGCTCCTGGCAAGATGCAATACAGTTCAGGTTGGACATTTGGAACTGTCATCACAGTTTGCTAATTAAGAGCACTGTGATTATTTTGAACTATCAACGGAAATTATTTTTGTTTGTCTGGCTTAACATATAGTTACCATATTTTTCAGTCGGTAAGATGCCTCCATGTATAAAACAACCCCCACTTTTCCAGCCCAAAATTACAGTTTCGCATCTGTGTGGTTCTCTTCTCATCTTATTTCCATGGATAAGACGACCTTCAATTTTTAGTCTCTGAATATCCTCAGTCATCCAGGTGAGTTTATCTGGAAGTTGAGTCATAGCAACTGGACTTCTTTTCTTGAGACATTGAAACATTTCGCTGCTCATCCAAACAGCTTCGTCAATCAGACTGATGAAGCTGGATGAGTCGCGAAACCTTTTAGCGTCTCAAGAAAAGAAGTCCAGTTGCCATGACTCAACTTCCAGATTCAACTTTTAGTCAAACATATAGTCTTATGCATGGAAAAAATAATGCACTAATGTAATTCCCTCCCCTCCCATAAGTGTTCAATATAACTTCCAATTAGCTATTAACATTGAAACGTGAATTTCTAGGACTTGGGTTATTTGATGGAGTGAATGAGAGGCCATAATATATGGAAGACAGAGAGCCACTGTTTTACTATCACAGTGCTTATATCAGGGGTGTCCAAACTTTTTGCAAGGAGGGCCAGATTTGGTGAAGTGAAAAATGTGTGGGGGCCAACCTTTCAGCTGCATTTGGCTCCCGGGCCGGACTTTGGATAAGTCTCTATAACATGCAGGGAGGCAGGGATGCTGCTGCAGCAACGGAGCTGGGGTGGGTAGGCTGGGCAGGTGGCTGGGGGGATGGACAGAGGCAGGGAGGGCAGGCAAACCATAAAACTGCAAGCTGACACCTCCATCCAGAATGGGGAGGGGCCAGGTGGCGCAGATGTGTGACAGGTGAGGAGAAGAAGCCGCGGGCCGCTCAGAATTTGAAAACGGGCTGCATTTGGCCCCCGAGCCTGACTTGCCTGGCTTATATGAAATTATCACACCTGTGCAAGTAAGTGGTGCAGTGGTTAAATGCCTGTACTTCAGGTAAAACTGTACTCACGACCTAGGGTTCAATCCCAGGTAGCCGGCTCAAGGTTCACTCAGCCTTTCATCCTTCCTTCCGAGGTCGGTAAAATGAGTACCCAGCTTGCTGGGGGGGGGGAATGTGTAGCCTGCATAATGTAATTAAACTGTAAAGTGCCCAGAGATTGCTTGAAGTGTCATGGGTTGGTATATAAGCAGAACACTTTAAGTAATAGAAATCTAGCCATGGAGTTAATGTACAAAAAAAAAAAATCTGGTTTACATTCAGGTTTCATAGCCAGAAATTCTGTATTGTTTTAGAATTTCAGCCGCGCGAAACAACTTGGATTAAAACACACGCTACCGACTACATTAACACACAATTCATGACCTTCCTGCCAGGCACGTTCATTTAAAGCTTGATTTTTAATGTAAACACCGAAGCCCTGGGAAAAAAAAGTATTGAATTTACTATGGCTTAAGTAAGTTATTTAATGTTGTAGGAAGTTATGAATATTTATAACTCGAAGACAAACAATGTGGAAATGAGGTCCCGTTTCCAAAAAGAAGCGCAGTTGTGTCTAGTAATAGCCAGTTTTGCCTATGCAGTGTTACGGACAGGTTGTGTGTCGCACTGGCCCCTAATTTCCAGGCAAGTACGCACAGGATGGGGCTGTTAACCCACTGCCATTCTCACCAATTCCTCTCCTGGTTTATATTATCCTCACCACCACCTGAAAAATCCCCACACCCTTCAGTGGGCTTCACCAAAGTTACGGTATGTGTGCTTCAGGATTTCATAGGGCAGAATCATGATGGTTTCTGGAATTGTGCAATAGAAAGGTATAACTAAGGCCCCGGTCTCACTACCATTATCTGTGCATCTTAATATGATGCGGACTATTTTGGGGGGTGGTCACGTGATGTTTGATGCGCAGTTAGCACCTCAGCAACGGGAGTATTTTACTTCTCGGCGTCCGTCCCGACTCGCTTACTGTGCATCTTTTACTTGTTTTTCCCCTTAAGGCGAATACCTGCGTTGCAGCCAGGTAGCAGTTTTTCGTCTTAAAATCGATTGTAATTGCAGGCGGAAAGCCAGTAAAAATTGTGCCGTCATGCCACCAATTCAGTAGCATAAACAATTACCAAGGCAGAACTACAGGAAATGGCAGAAAAAGGGGTACGAATCTAATTGGTGCGAATTTTCTGGGGTCACACCTCGTTTTAGCCGTTAAAAAGTGTGCCTCAATAACAGAAGTATTTTAACACAACCCCTAGCAGTGGTACAAAATGCTGCGGTTAAAGTGCGCTTCCGGGGGCACGGTCGACCGGGGTACCAAAAATACTGCTCTTCGGAGTGAAGGCACAATCTTTTCGCAGCAAAAAGAGCAGCAAAATCGTCGTGAGACCGGGGCCTAAGGTCACCTGTCGCAATTTGCACTTACAATATCCCCAATAAATGTCCACCCATTTTTTATTTTTATTTTTTTTGTAAACCGCCCAGAGTCCTCCAGGAAATGGCGCGATATATAAGTGCAGGAAATAAATAAATAAATAAATAAATAACTCTTGACAGAGATATGTCCCGGTTGATCTTTGTGGTCCTGAAATTGGAACTGATTTGGTTAAGGTCTTCTCCCCCTCTGGAAGCTCTGGTGATTCAGGTGCCAGCTGTAAACACGTTTGAAGATGGCCGCCCTCATAATCAACTCTCAATTTTTCTCTTCTGGCTAAGCACAATCAGCTCCTTCCACTACCTCCTTGCAGGGTTTGGTTTCCAAATTGTATCCCATTTTTTTGGTGCTCGCCTCTGGGCACGTTCCATTTTCTCCTTCTTAAATATGGACTTGGTGCAGCAGCAGCAGTAGTTGTTGTAGTAGTATTAGTCTCGTTACAGTCATGACCAAACTCTTCGTGACCCCATGTCCATGGAATTTTTCTTGGCAGGAATACTGGAGTGGCTTGCCAGTTCCTACTCCGGCACCTACAGCACCTGGTATTCCCTGGTGGTCTCCCATCCAAGTACTAACCAGGCCCGACCCTGCTTAGCTTCTGAAATCAGGCGAGATCGGATGTGCTCAGGGCATTTGGATCTGAATAAGGTTACCTGGACTTTATTCCACACGAGGTCTGACCAAACCAGAATAAGAGTGCTGTTGCTCACAACCTCTGCTCCCCATACGTCTCTTAGCAGCAGGCAATTTTGTGATGCGCCATGCACAAGGGTGGCATGACAAAAAACAAAGGGTTGCCCTGTGATTTGGTGTAGTGTGAAGTCACCATTTCATTGCAAAAAGGCGAGCTTTAATCATGCAGCCGAGAGAGAGAGAGAGATTCAGGAAATGCATTTATTATAGAATGGAGAACTTAATTAAGATAGGTCTTTTTAGTTTAAATCATGATTGAAAACATCTTGATTTCAAAGAGTCCCACATGTAGGAGAGCAAATGATGCTGAAGTTCCCGTGGGGCCCCCATGCTCTGAATATTTTTGACCGTTGCAAAATGCAAAGCTCAGCAGACATCCATCATCTAGCAAGGGCCGGGGGGGGGGGGAGAGAGCCAGCCAGATGTGTCCCTTTGCACAGAGGATGCTTCCTTAGTTACTGGGTCTACTTGGCACCCTCTCCCTGGAGCTTAGCACACCTGAGCTTTTCTGCTTCTTTCGCCGTATCACCCAGTGATCTCAAGTGTGCTGCTGATCTCACAGGAATACCTTGAGTAAGCATGGATGTTACCCGGAGCTGCACTTTTTATTTATCGTTGCTAGCAGAGCTCGCAAGGAGATGGAGGAGTGAGGATTTAACCCAGAGTTAGGGTGGCTCGTTCTTTTTATGCTCCACCAGGTTGCTTCTGGTTTATGGCGGTGCTCTGGGTGGTAACCTCTAAAGCCCTTAACATCCCTGTTCAGTTCTTTTTAACTCAGTGGCATCATTGGTTAACTTAACCTGTCTCGTAGTTGATCTTTTCCCGCTAGTCAACTTTTTTAGTGTCATTATCTTTCCCAGTGAGTCTTGTCTTCATAATGTGGCACTTTCAATTTCATTATGTTGGTTTCTAGAAAAAAGTTCAATCTCAGTTTTGATCTAGGATCCATTTGTTGGTCTTTCTGGCAGTCCAGAGTATCGCCAAAGTACTCATCCAGCACCATATTTTATACTAATCCTTCCCCTGTCGGCTTTCTTAACTGTCTAGTTCTCACACCTGTACATAGTAATTAGAAATATAATAGTGTGGATGACTTGGGCCTTGCTTATATACCAGGAACATTAAGTGCTGAGGCACACCCATTTCTGCTCCTAGTCTTATTGTGGCAGAGAGAATATAGCTTCTCTATCTCCTGCTTCCAATTATATAATCTGATTTCTGTCCATCTGGTGAGGTCTGCATGTAACATTGTCTGTCTGGTAGCTTGAAGTGCGTATTTTGCAATAAACAGATGGCTGGCTTCACATCATTCTGTGAATCATTCTCCTTCTTTGTTTCCAACTCCTAGGCCGAATGGTGTTTGAATTCTGCTTTGTTCCTTTTTTGCCTTCTAACCACCCAAGATTCTTGGTACATCACATTTCATTGTACGGTTACCTGGGCAGTGGCATAAAAGATTTTGATTCCTTCTGCGTCAGCACCTATAGTTGGAATAGAGATGCAAATGGTGGTTATGGTGTCAGGCTTTACAAGAAGTCTGATTGATACTGTTTGGTCAGACTTTGCATTATAGCCTACAACTTCTTGTTGTTAAATCTTGGCTAAATTCTAGAACCAACATGAGAGTCCCGTCAAAAGGCCCTTGGTACTGGGGAAGAGTAAAGGACAGGCACAAAAGTAAAACTGACAAATGAAGTAACTAGAAGTAAAGCCAAAATGATATCTAGTGGCTGATGTGCACAGAGGAGAAAGGAAAGTCCTGCGTTGCACAAGGCATGCAGTTGGAATGTGAAACTTGAGAAGCATGGACCAAGGTACAGTAGAAACCATAGAGGAAGAGACTGAATGTTTAAGCTGGGTTGGGGGTAGAACATAGATGTGATCTCAAGGCACCTTTCTGCTCTAGAGTTGGAGCGATTCTAAAGCTGGTTCCAGAGTTTGAACAGCGTTCTTTGCCATGCCCTTTCCCACAGATCACGCACACAGACTTGTTAATGGACTCTTTGGTCTGTACAAAATGTGCCCCTGCCTTTGAGTAATTTCTCCTCCCTTGTTGTTGACGATTTCTGGAATGGCAGAAATCGTCTTTCTAAAAAGAATTACAGGGACTGCCTAAAAGCCAAATCAGTTTCATGGAGTAGATTCATCATCCTCAACGTCATCATCGTTAAATATTGATAACGCACTGGTGAGACGCATAGCTTTGCAACATGTAAGGAGCAGATTGCAGTCTAAAATTTGACGTGGGTGTCAGTGAGGAGCCTTATTGTTGCAGGCAGTTGAGTTGTTTTGACTTGGAGCAATTGCGTGAAATGGTGACTTCCCAAAGGTCCTATTATTAACAGGCCTGCTTTGGTCTTGCAAATTAAAAGATGTGGTTTCCTTTTTTGAATTGCTCCATCTCATGTTTGGTCTTCCTTTCTCTTCCTTCCTACAACTTTTGCTAGCATGACTTCCTGCAAATCTGGCCCTGAAATTTGGAACTTTTATTATGTTTTTACCCCCTGCATCGTGCACAGCGCCATGGTGCTACGCCGGAGGAAGACCTGCACAGGTCATAAGTTAGCTTGTGTTTGTCATTTTTATAGTGGATTACAATTTTATTTGATCCTTGATACATGGCAACCGGATTTTGTCCAGGGGAGTGGAATTGACTCTATCGGAGATGTCTGAGATGGTTCAGAAGAATTTTATTGTTGATCTTTACATTTCTGTGGGGGTTTTTCTTTCTTTCTCTCTCCTGCCGATGGCTAAAGCAGTAATATTAAACTGAACAAAACTTCTCCCTCATGGGCCCATGGCAATTATTGCTTGAGGCAAGCTGTTAGCTAACTGACTCACCCACCCAAGTTAATGGCTAATTTGGGAAGGTGGTTCCTTGCTGTTCCTGAATCTTGGTCGCCTACACCAAGGCTTTATGGACTCAGAACATTTAACCTGTTTTCCTGGGTACTCTGTGTCTTCCTAATCTAGGTGCTAAATAAGCTTGCTGTGGGTCTTAAACCCAGTTTAGCTCCAGGGGTCTGGGCATGAACATAAGAACCTAAGAAGAGCCCTGCTGGATCAGGCCAAAGGCCCATCTAGTCCAGCTTCCTGTATCTCACAGCGGCTCCACCAGATGCATTTGGGAGCGCATGAGACTAGATATCTGTCTCCTGATACCACTCCCCTGCATCTGGCCCTTGAAGTACCCTGGTTTCTCCATCATGGTTTGTAACCTGTGATGGACTTTTCCTCCAGGAATCTGTCCAATCCCCTTTTGAAGGCATCCAGGCCAGATGCCATCACCACATCCTGTGGCAGGGAGTTCCATAGACTTACAACGCGCTGGGTGAAAAAATATTTTCTTTTGTCAGTTCTTACTCTCCCATGCCCTGTGGGCGGAACACTTGATGACATGCGGCTGAAAACAGAAAGATATCTAGCCCAGATTCATACAACTCTTGTATAAGGGCTGGTGCCCCGTTAGTCCAGTACGAGGAGGGTAGAATTTCCTGAGGGAGAGCCATCTGAAGTCTGCTGTACAATGGGAACAGAGTCTTGTGGCACCCTCTAGTCCAGTGTTCGCGAACCTATGGCACGGGTGCTAAAGGAGGCGCTCGGAGCCCTTTCTGTGGGCACCCGACATCGCCCCTTCACAGCCACCTATATTCATGTTAAATTGCTGTACTGCCACTTTGCAAATAATGAGTGGGTGTTGAATCACAGTTTGGGCGCTCGGTCTCAAAAAGGTTTGCCATGACTGCTCTACTCTAATAAAATTTGATGTAGAAGTTTATGGATTCCAGCCCAATTCTGATGTCCCTCAAGAATTGGGCTGCCGTCCACCAATAAGGTGAGGCATGATACTTGCATGTCCAGGAGGCTCTTTTGTTGGCTTTGTTGGAAAAGTTCATAATGTTTGCTGGATTATACCCCTCTCTCCTTGCTTCTCGAAGTGGGCAAAGCACGTCAGGGTTTTTCAAATGGTGGCCTCGCCTTGGAAGAAGCCGTGCTGGGAAGGTCCTTGGCAGGGACTTGTCCTTCTGGGCTTCTCGGTGCCGTTGTGCTTGCCACCGTTTTTATGTGGAAGAGGCGTCAAGTCTGCAAACAAACAACCTTGCTGTGTGGCTTTCTAAGCCCTGGCGTGATGCTGGCTGTCTTTGGGCGTCTGAAGAGAAAGGACATTTTGTGATAATTAGGCCCATAAACTCTTAAAACATTAGAACGATTTCAGAATTCAGCCGTGTCGGGAGTCTGGAAAGAGCGGCATTCTTTCAGTTAAGCCAAGAAGCAGGTCTTGATCGAAAATTGCAGAAAGGAAGCGTTGGAAGGGATGCTAGAGTTCATCAAGTCTCACCCCACCAATACAGGAGACCCATAGCTAAAATGTTCTTGATAGAGGGCCACCTGATCTCTCTGTTGAGCAGGACATGCAGGAGTTGCCTGTAGTTCACTGCAGAGGGCTAGACAAAGCCAAGAGAAACCTTGAGGTCAATAAGATCAGCTTAGATGTACAGTAGGACCCCCGTATCCACTGATTCATTATCCACTGATTCAGTTATCCACGGTTGGCAGAGGAAAAATAAATAATTCAGCAGTCGCAAAGCAAGCTGCTGTTACAAACAGCAGCTGTAAAGCAAGCTACTGCTGCAGAACAGCAGCTGTAAAGCAAGTTACTATCACAAAACAGCAGTTTTTTGGCATTCTCTCTTATCCACGATTTTCATTATCCACGGGAAGGCTTGGAACCAATCCCCAGCGGATACTGGGGTCCTACTGTGTCAATGGCCAGGAAGAGCAGGGTTTTGTGTGGCCTTTGCTGATCAGACTGCCAACCAGCTGTTCCTTGAGGAATGGTAAAAATAGAAGGAAGCTTGGCTTTTACTTGGGTGTTTAAGAAAGGCTTCTAGGGCTAGCCATTTCTGCAATAACATTGAAGGAGCAGGGTGCCCTTAATCCCAAAAGGTCTGGATCCGGCTCCCATTGGCTCCATGTTTCACCTAAATCAGGGGTTCTCAACCTGTGGGTCCCCAGATGTTCCGGGACTGCAACTGCCAGAAATCCCTTCCAGCACAGTGAGTGGTGGAGGCTTCTGGGAGTTGCAGTCCAGGAACATCTGGGGACCCACAGGTTGAGAACCACTGACCCAGATCTTCCGGCATTGGGATACCGGCTTGGAGAGGATAATTGGAGCGTGGTTTATGCCTGTTTATTTGGAGGCATGACCCATGGGGCTTCCTCCCCAAGGTGCCACGCAGAGGATTAGCATCACTGGTCTACAACCCTGTAAAGAGCAGTGTGCCCAAACCCCGTTAATATCTGTGTTACTACAGTTCAGCCTGTTTTGATGGCTGATGCCCCTGCACTGCTGAAGCATCAAAACCTCTTCTGTCAGCCTCCCTCAAGCCAGTTTCTCCAGATCTGTTCGGCTCCAGCCTGCACCACTTCCACAATGGCTGGCCATGTTGGCTGGGGATGATGGGAGATGATGGGAATAGCTGTCCAGCATCACCAAAAAAAGCATGAGGTCGGGAAGTCTGGTGCAATGGTTATTCTCTGTTCTACCCACCTCTTACTGTAATTTAGTGCAAAGTTTGGTTCCTCCAAGTTTTGCTAATAGTTCGTGAGTACCCCATACTGTATATGGTTCAGAGTTTTGTAAAAGAGGCGAGGAGGCCTGTTTCTTTTGGGGGGTGGGGGGAGACAGAGGGAAAGGCCCTGAGGGTCACAGCCAATGTTTGTAGGTTGATCCTCCTCCGGTACTAGTTTTGGTTTGTGGTACAGAAGGGTAAGCACATGTCCTCTTTTGACCTCCAGGTTCGTCAGATGGCAGATACTGTCCCACAATTTCTGTACCCTTGGATGGAACCCACCTTTTCCTCTGGCACCCAAGCTGGGCTTATAAATGTTTCTTTGCTATTTTCCCCCCTCCCGTTTGCTGAAGGGATCCTCTGCTCACCCCACACCTCCGACATTAGGTTTAAATATTACAGAGCAGAAACTCAGACTTCTGGGAGCCAACAAGTCAAGGAAGGAGTGTGTGAGGGCAGATGTGTCCCTAAGCTCCTATTAGCACCACTGTTTTTTTATTTGTTCGTTTGTTTGTTGGGCTGGCTACGCATTGCTGCTATTTTATTTATACACGTAAATTTAAAATTTAATAGGACTTTGTGCCGGTCCACCTACTTTGATTTTAAAAGTAGTTATTTTGGGTTACGTATGACCATGTGTAAAAAGAGCCTTTTTTATGGTTGCCTTTTGTAAGGTTAAAACAAAACACACACACACACACACACACAGAGAGAGAGAGAGAGAGAGAGAGAGAGAGAGAGAGAGAGAGAGAGAGAGAGAGAGAGAGAGAGAGAGAGAGAGAGAGAGAGAGAGAGAGACTAAGGGCGTTTATACACGACCCCTAAGCTCCGCCGCAAATGGCTGCAAGCTCCGGACCTTAAAAATGTTTACCCACCAGCTCCGGAGTTTGCAGACAATTAAGTGCGACCCCGCCCACTTTAGCAAGACCAAACAGCAGTTTTCTTGTACCTGGTCTTTGATGGTGACAAATATTTGATCCGGTGTAAGGATAGTGAGTGTGGGGCTCTCCTGGCTTCTGTTTGTTCTTTTTTTGCACCCCGCCCCTTTAAGAGATCTGAATGCTGCCCGGAACAAAACGGAGGTAAACCGGCATTCTTTTCTTTCTTTTTCTCCCTCCCCTCACGCAGCCAGCAACCAGGAAGTGCGGAGGGGGGTGGGGACGCAGGAAGAGCGAGGAACCCCTAAGATATCTGGTCCGAATTTAAGTGGCCAGCGGATCTTAGGGGTCGTGTAAAAAGGCCCTGAGAGAGAGAGAGAGACTGTTTTTCATAATCTGGAGCCTGCAGGTTTCATATCTTATTAAAAGCAATCCTCAGCTTGGAATCCCTGTTTTAGGTAAAAGATTTATATCCGGTCTCCTGATCAAATGGTTTTGGGACCAAATGAACTTGGAAGAATGCAGACACGCACATAGACTCACCGGCCACAGAGAGAGCCAACTGATCATGTGGGCAACCGTGGCAGTACTGAGGACCACGTGTTCACCTCCTGCACCTGTCATGGGCCATATCCGGCCCAGTAATGCAGAAAAATACTTGGTCAAGATGCCCCCGGGTGAAAATATTTGCTTCCATCCCCCCCCCCCGCCCCCAGGAGTTTGGAGGGCTTTCCCGCCAGCTTCTTGTATGCAAAAGGTGATGGGCTGCATTTCTGAGCTCATTGTTTTTTCCCCAGAAGGGTCGCTGGGGGTGTTCCCCGCCCCCCTCTGAAGGGCTCTGGCAGCATTTTTTGGCATCCCCCCCCCCCCCGTGGCTGATAAAGTGCAGCCTCTGTGGGTCCCTCTTTCGCTGTGGTGTCTCAGGGCCAGTGGCCGGGCCGTGGTGGTTGAGGCTGAGCGTTGTTGTTTTTTTTTCTCGCCCTCCGCACTTCCCCACAACAGGAAGGGGCCTGGGTAAGGGGGAGCGCCTGCCTCCCGCAGCTGCTCCGTCTGTAGCCGATAGAATAATTGTTAATGGAATTAGAGGTGGTGAAGTAATGATCTCAGAGCATTCACGAGAGAGCGCTCAGAGGCACTCGGGAAGCTTCAAGAACCTGGACGGAGAAAGGACAGCACCTTTTGGAGAGAAACCAATTGCTATGGAATCGCTGGGGGTGATGGTGCCATTTTATAGTTCCAATTCATGGGTCAAACTTACCCACAAGGGGAATATTTGTGGGGGTGGCTGTGTGCTGTCAGCTCACCTCTGACATGCGATGGCCTTATGAAGGAGATGTCTCCAAAATGTTCTGTCTTCAACAGCTCGGCTCCGCTCGTGCAAACTCAGGCCTGTGGTTTCCTTTTCAAGTCAATCCATCTCGTGGTTGGTCTTCCTCTCTTCCTGCTGACTCCCCCTTTTCCCAGCATTATGGCCTTTTCCAGAGAATCCTGTCTTCTCATGATGTACCCCAAAGTAGGACAGATGCAGTTTTATCATTTTCCCCTCCAGGGATAGTCCAGGCTTGGTTTGGTCCAGGACCCATGCATGCGTTTCTCTTTCTGTCTCTCCAGGGTATCCTCTAATCTTTCCTCCAGCATCATGTTTCAAACAAATCAATCAATTTTCCCTGTCATTTTGTTTCTTTGCTTGATTCTCCAGCTTTCACTTTCAGATGTGATGATCGGGAACAGTAGCGTGAATGATCTTGTTCTCCACTGACGCGTCCTTACACTTGATGATCTCTTGTAATCTCTTTATTGCTTCTCTTCTGATTATCAGCCTTCTTCTGATTTCTTGGTTGCATTCTCCATTTGGATGGATGGGATGTACAAACCGAAAAATACACAATGTTCCCCCCCACCCCCGGGTGCCGTGGCAAGCCGGCTGCAGAGCTGTTTGCAGCTTACACCAGAAAAGGCATGACTTACTAACCAGGGCATGTGTGGTTCCCAAACTTGTGTGCCCAGATGTTCAAGGGCAGTGGTGGAGAACCTTTGGCACTCCAGATGTTTTGGACCACAACTCCCAGAATTTGAACCCTGTATTGCCAATGACAAAGGACTGTGGGAGTTGTGGTCCAAAATATCTGGAGCGCTGAAGGTTCACCACCACTGTTCTAGGGCAAAAATTCCCAGAAGCCTTTGCCACTAACTGTGTGTTGGCCTGGAATTCTGGGAGTTGCAGTCCAAGAATATCTGCCAAACTCAAGGTTGTTTCAGGGCAAAAGATGGTGCTACCTCATCTCCATACCCGGCCTCCTCCCAGATGCCTCCTTATCCAGCAATCTTGACGGGGGGGGGGGAACCATGTTGTTCCCCACTAGCCAAACTCACAACCTCATTGCATTTTGTGTGGGCCAGAATGTTTGTGGGGGGGGGGAGGAAGGAGCAGGGAGTCGGGAGAGGCATCCCTGATTCGGATGTAAGGTGCATTTTCCTGGGAGTCTGGCAGGAATGAGGCCAAGGGAGCCAGGGGAAGAGAGAACGCCTGTGCGAAAGCTGAATGGGTACCCCTGCGTTTTCATTTGATCAACTGCTACCTATATAAAAGCCCTGAATCAGCCATCTTCCTGCCTCCTGTAGGTTTTCATTGTTTAACCTTAGCTGCAATGCTAGGCCATAGGCAATTTTAACAGGCATTTATTTATTTATTTTTAGAGTATTTTTACCCTGCCTTTCTCCTTGGAAAAGGACCCAAGGCGGCATACAGTAACGAGGGGTAATATCCAGTCCAGTACAATTAAGGCATGTTCAAGTATTTGAGAGCAAGGAATTGAGGGACATCTTCCAGCATTACAGTGCTAGACAACATTACATTAAAGCCACACGGTTATAAGTAGTTATAAACACAAAGTCTATGTGAACCTATACACATGGTATTTCCCATTCAGGGAAATACCATCCGGAGGCCAAAAGGCAGGCATTCCAATGTAGGGGGATGTACAAAGACCCATCCCTGGCTGAATAGCTCAGTGGTTGAAGCATCTGGCAGTGGAGCTAGAGACTGAGAGATGAATTCCCTCCACTGGGTGGACTTGGGCCAGCGGCACGGTAGTCCTTGGTCAACCGCAGAAGGAGGGAAGGAGATACCGTGTTTCCCTGAAAATAAGACACTGTCTTATATTTATTTTTTCTCAAGAAGACACACTAGGGCAGTGATGGCGAACCTATGGCACGGGTGCCACAGGTGGCACTCGGAGCCCTTTCTGTGGGCACCCGACATCGCCCCTTCATAGCCACCTGTATACAGGTTAAATTACTGTATCGGCACTTTGCAAAAAAATTAGTGGGCTTTGAATTGCAGTTTGGGCACTCGGCCTCTAAAAGGTTCGCCATCACTGCACTAGGGCTTATTTTCAGGGGATGTCTTATTTTATTAAGCATAATATGCTTGAATGTCAGCCCTGCACACAACCATAGCCACGCCCATCACTAGGTCTTATTATCAGGGTAGGGCTTATATTTAACAAATGCATAGAAATCCTGCTAGGGCTTATTTTGGGGGGAGGTCTTATTTTCAGGGAAACAGGGTACCACTTCTGAATATTCACTATTTAGAAAAAACCCAGAAAAGGGTTGCAGTTAAGTCAAAATTGTCTTGATTGCACATGACGACGACGACGACAACAACAACAACAACAACAACAACAACAACAACAACAACAACAACAACAACAACAACAACAACAACAACAACAACAACAAAGGACCAGCGGCTGTCTATCTCGGGATGGGTGAGGAGAAGGCAGTCCAACCCTAAACCCAGTTTTTGCTGCATTTTATATACATGTTGGCTCCTCTTCCCCTGTTTCCTTTGTGTGTCATGTGGAAATTAACTAAATGCACTAATGAACGAGTTACATTAATATCATTAACGAGTTACATTAATATCTGAGCATCTGGTGAATTCTGAAGCTAAAGTCCCCCCCCCACCCCCCACTGGAGAGTAAAAGCCACAATAGTATAAGGAGCACAGACAGCTTCAGGGTTATATAAATATAAACTCTCATTTTATTTTCAGAGCACCGAACTGTAGCTGTGTGAAAGGTATGTATATCTTTCTGTGCTGATAGGTTGGTTGTTGGCCTGTCTTTCTACGCCACTCCTGAGCCAACCTTTCCTTCTCCCTCCCCACCACCTTCTGGTGGTATGTTTTTTTTTTTTTTTGGCCCAATGCTCGTGCAGGTTGTTGCTTATTTATTTATTTATTTATTTATTTATTTATTTATTTATTTATTTATTTATTAGATTTATACCCCACCCATCTTCCCATAGGAACTCTGGGCGGCTTAGGGAGAAAAGGTTTGAGAAGCAAAGATTCCCCCCCACCCCACCCACAGTGTGCAGTCCGGGACTTCTTTCTGCCCTGCTGGGACTCCCGAATCTATTAGGAAGAAGGCACCGTTCTAAGGGGGAAGCACTGTCTCTCTGTAGCCCCTGCTGAAAAAGAAGAAAGCAAGAGAAATAGATATCACACACACACACACACACACACACACACACACACACACACACACACACACACACACACACACACACACACACACACACACACACACACACACACACTAGTTTCTTGCAGTGGGGAAGGAAATGTGGTGGAAGAGTCATGCACACTGCGCACGACCATTGGGTCTGCTCCCTCCCATCCTAGTTGAAACTGTGTTCAGAAAACAAGAAGGCCCGTTGACTGCCAGGAAAAGGGGGGGGAGGAGGAGGGTCTTTTGGTCTTTTTTTTTTTTTTTGGGTAGACCAGGAAGCCGGAGTCCAGCTGGTATCGGCCCCTCCCCTCGCCTGAGGGCCAGAAAGACCCCTTCTATCTGATCCCTGCAGAGGAGAGAGGCTGGGGAAGGGAGAGCAGTACCCCCCCCACTCCTCTTTGCCTGGTGTCTTCTTAACCCATGCCCTGGCCCTGCTAAGCCTCTTAGGGGGCCTCTCCTCGGACCCTCTTAAGTGGGCTTCCCAGAGCTCAGTCCCTAGGGAGAGTTACCATCTGTGCCCCCAAGATCACCGTTGGCGGCTTCCTGCCCTGGGCAGCCGGCCAGGACACAAACTCCCCCCCCCCCAGCAATTTGAGTGCTTTCAAAGGTCTCTCTCTCTCTCTCTCTCTCTCTCTCTCTCTCTCTCTCTCCCTCTCTCTCATTGCTTTAAAAGGGTGTCCACGAAGCAACGCGCTTGGCTCAAAGGTGGACACTGGCGTCGTCCACCTTTGTTTTGTTTTGTGCCTCTGGTTGTTTGGCGACAGGTGTGGAAGGCAGTGCTCATGGTCCCCCCACCCGACCCCTCCCAGGTGACTCTGTTAGTCAAAGGGTTAATGGCGCTCGTCTTCCAGGAGGTGTTTGTGGCTGGGGAAGCAGGGATGGAGGTCTCGGTCCATTTCATGGGGAGGTTTTAAGCTATGCAGGGCCCGGTTTGGGATTGTTAGCTTAAAAAGGAATCGTGGAGGTCCAGGTTTCATAAGAACATAATAAGAGCCCTCATGCTGGATCAGGCCAAAGGCCCATCTAGTCCAGCTTCCTGTATCTCACAGTGGCCCCACCAGATGCGTTTGGGAGCGCATGAGACTAGATATCTGTCTCTCCTGATACCACTCACCTGCATCTGGCCCTTGAAGTACCCTGGTTTTAAGCATGGAGGTGACACATCTCCATCATGGTTTGTAACGTATGATGGATTCCACACCATTGGAGGCTGCATTGGCACACATCTCTGTGGAAGCGTTTCAGAGGCAAAGTTTCCTCTTGTGTGGCGCTCCGCTTGGGTCATGATCCCACAAAGAGGAAGGTGTGTTAAGTGAAACAGGACGAGCGGCTGTTGAGAAAGTCTGCTTTCTCAATGGGGGGGGTCTCTTTTGGCTGTACCCAAAGTTCCCCCTTGGACTGGGCAGGAGGGTGATCTGCATGGGTCACCCAGGAATTGAAACCTCAATGCACCTACCTTAGAGGAGGCTTCCTCTGCTTCTGGTCCCTTCCAGACCTGCAGGGGGTCCCGCAGTTTTCTAGAACAAGCTTTCATGTTTGCAAAGCAGTCAGGGGTTCAAGAATGGTAAATAAAAGATGATCATTGCCTGCGTTCACATAGTTTAAACCAGGCATGTTCAAACTTTGGCCTTCCAGATGTTTTGGACCACAACTCCCAGAATTCTAAGCTTAGATTGCCAGTGACAAAGGACTGGGGGAGTTGTGGTCCAAAACATCTGGAGGGCAAAGTTTGGACATGCCTGGTTTAAAAAGTTGGGCGATGCTCTAAATTCATGTCAGAAATTGTGCTCTGGGTCCAGAATGAGAACAGAGGTTAAAGTCAGGCCTGGAATGTGAAACATTTTTTTCAACACACACATAAAAAGCAGTGTCAAGCATTCTTTCCTTACCCTTCTACCACCTCAGCTCCTTTGAAGGTGAGCAAGTGCAGTCATTTAAATCATTTCCAAACCTGAAGCAATCCACATTTAAGTCATAAGAAAATAAAAAGAGCCCCGCTGGATCAGGCCAAAGGCCCATCTAGTCCAGCTTCCTGGATCTCACAGTGGCCCCACCAGATGCATCTGGGAGCGCACGAGCCTAGATCTCTATCTCCTGATACCACTCCCCCCCCCCCCTGCATCTGGTCCTTGAAGTACCCCGGTTTTAAGCCTGGAGATGACACATCTCTCTCCATCATGGTTTGTCACCTGTGATGGACGTTTCCTCCAGGAATCTGTCCAATCCCCTTTTGAAGGCATCCAGGCCAGATGCCATCACCACATCCTGCAAACAGGCCTAAACTACCTTTGAATGGTTACTTACTGTAAGGCTAAATCAAGCTGCAGAGAGTTACTCCCGTTTGGAATGCAAAAAGAAATGTGTGAACAAATGGATGATTAGGACACTATCCATACACATTTCCTGCATAAAAGTCATTCAGACATATTTAAACGGTTTGGCTGATTTGTGATCTGAGAGGCATAACCCAGAATCCTCTTGGGACATTTTGGGGGAATTGGCTTTTTACGGGCACGTACATCTCCCCAAAGCTAGCCTAGATGCCCTGAGCACATCCGATCTCGGCTGATTTCGGAAGTTAAGCAGGGTCGGCCCTGGTTAGTATTTGGATGGGAGACCACCAGAGAATACCAGGTGCGGTAGGCGCCTGGAGCAGGAACTGGCAAGCCACTCCAGTATTCCTGCCAATAAAAACTCCATGGACATGGAGTCACGGAGAGTCAGCCACTACTGTAACCACACACACACACACACACACACACACACACACACACACACACACACACACACACACACACACACACACACTTCTCCCCCAACCGACAAGCCACAGAGAGGGAAACTGTGGTGAAGAGTATAGATGAAAAATCCGAGGTTTAAAGGCTGAATGAAGTGGATATATTTAGCAGCGATAAAAGACAGGAGAGAGATAAGACCATAAGGTTCCAAAGGTGTACATCCATGGCATGGAAGATGGAATGATCCCTGGAAAAATAGGACAGGAAATAGGGAGAGGCAAAGTTTGCAGCCATGCAGTGCATTGGTTTGTTATCAGGCAGTCTATAATACTATTATTTATACCGTGTTTAAATTTGAATTTTTTGGGTTGCATGTGTGCAGAGGGAAGCTATTTGGCCTCAACCACCCCTTCTGGTAACTCTGGGCTGGGGATGATTCATGAGGGTTCCACAGCGGAGAGAAGGGAAATACTACTATTCTAGGCATTTTAAAAATCATAAATATTCTATCACTGAATCTTGGCAGGGCAAACAAGAGAGAGGACCATCGTCTGAGGGATGCTTTCGGCGTGGGTGGGCGTGTGGATTTAACAGACACGATCTCACTGATTCGTCATGAAGCAGAGGGCCGTTGTGCGTGCATTGGGAGCCTTAGTGGTAGGCAGTACCTACGGTGTGCAAAAGACGTACATAGCTAAACATGGGTGGGGGAGGGCAGGTAGGATGCGTTCAGAAAAGGCTCATGCAGCCTCCTGCCTCCCACGCCCAGGGATGGGTATCTGCCGTCGGCACAGTTGGCATATATAGGGAGAGGCTTTACTCTTCCCACTGGATGTAAATACCCAATGTTACGGGGATCCTCTGAAAAAGGTGACAGCACCCGCTGAGGGTCGTCCAGAGCAGCCCCGGAGCAACTCGGTGGTTTTGGTCTCTGAACCAGAGGTTGAGAGTTTGATTCCCCTGCTGTGCCTCTTGGGCAGGGGCTGGATGTGATAATCGGCGGGGCTCCTTCCGGCCCTGCAGTTTCTAAGGTTTACTTAATTAAATTAATTAAATACATCTTATATTAATTAATTAATCAACTAAAAATATTTCGCTCTGCCTTTCTCCTGGGAAAGGGCCCAAGGCGGCTTGCAACGTTGAAGGACAATATTTCAGGACAACGTCCAAGGCTAGGCAGACCGAATCTGCGGAGGCATGCCCTCAGAAAGGGACCGACTCTGGAGCCTTGAAAGGAGCCCCCCCACACACACAGTTGAGCCAGAGGGAAAGCGCTGGTTGCCCCCCCACCACCCACATGTGAAGGTCGCTTCCCTCGCCCACCCACCTGAGTGGGTGGCTCGGGGTGTGGGGTGGGGCCGCAGGAGCTTTGCGCCTGGGCAGCATCCGGCCCAGGGAGGAGGCAACGGAGGGGGGGCTTCGGATGGCTTTAGGAAGTGGTGGGGGAGGGAAGGAGCTGAACTGGAAGTGGGCTTAGCATAGAGAGAGTGGGGGGGTTATGCAAGGGGGGGAATAGGGGTTGTATGGCTGTGTGTGGAGGGGGGGGGAGAGAGGGGACCCGCCAAGGGCAGGTGGCTGGTGCATTGGCGAGGCAGGTGCGCCTGGGCCGTAATTGGAGCCAGGGCGAGGCGAAGAGGCCCTGTTTTTCTCCAGGCAGAGCAGGGGTGGCGGTGGCGAGGGGGGGGTTTGTCTCTGTCCCACCGAGAGAGGCCTTCTGCAGCTGCCTCTCTCCCCCCCCCCCCATACCTCCCTCAATCCCTGGCCGGCCTTGCCCTGCCCTGGCGCTGCCAGCTGGCGAGAGGCTCCTGCCTGCGCCAAGACATGGGGCTGAGCCAGGGAGGCAGGCTGGGGGGGGGGGTGGGCGGCGATCCCGAGCGGCCAGTCCGTCCGTCCCCCTGGCCAGCCCAGCCGGGACAGCCAGGAGAGGGAGCGCTCCTGCCTTAATCCCTCTCCCTCCCTCCCCGTTCCCTTGGCGACCGCCGCTACCTGCTTGGCCAAGGGCCCCGGGTGGCGCTGACTGCCCTGGCAGGATGCTGGGGGTGGGGGGGCTAGTCTCCCCCTCCCTCCCTCCCTCCCTCTTAGGGGGCTCCTTTCCTCCCCTCCGCCCCACAGCCCGGCCCTGTTTGCAAGGCTTCTCTGGAGGACCCAGCTGGGCTTTGTGCGTGTGTGTGTGTGTGTGGGGGGGAAATGTGGGCTGCTCTCCAGCTGCCTGGTCCCCCTCCAGGGAGAGAGGCCTTCCTGGCATTCAGAGCGCCCCCCCCCCAAATCACCCGCCTGCTGGGATGCAGCCATTGAGGTCCAGGCCTGCTTTTAAAAGGCGGGTCCAGGGGGGAGAGCACGGAGAGGGGCCTTTCCGCTCGGCTGCAACCGCCTGCCAGGCTTACTCTGGAGTCAGTGTCCCCTGCGCGGAGGAGGAGGAGGAGGAGGAGGCAGCAGCCAGAGCCTCTGGAATCAAGATCCGTTTCAGTGTCATCTAAAGAGGCTCAAGGGAGCATATTGGGAGGGGGGTGTCCTTGCCACAATCCTGTGGAATAAGTTGGCCCTGTAACCATTATGCCACCATGCCACTCTTGTCCATCTGGCCAGATCTCCAGAGAGAGCAGGGATGCTCAGTGGGTGTTTTTCGCCCAGGACTTGGATTCGGGAAGCTGTCAACTCCATGTTTTTCTTTTTCCCTTTCTTTTTTTAAAGTTTGGGGCTCCTTTCTGGCTGGGGCAGATTCTTATTCCTAAGGTGTGTGTGTGTGTGTCTGTGTGTGCGCGCGCGCGTGTGTGTGAGTTGTCAGTGCCAGAGAGATCACCGAGATGTCACCAAGACTAAAACGTCCTTAAGGAAACAGCAGGCTGGACTTGATTTAAATCAACCTGAATTACATCACAATTTAAATTTTAAAAACTAGAATTTTGTTTTTGGATGCTTTTAAATTATGATTTAAAATAATTTGATTTTAAATAATTGTTGATATATTTTTTTCAGAAAATGCGGCACTGGGTGCCTACCAGTTTGTAAACAGTGAGAGTGGGAGCTCGGTGGTTTAGATTTCTCCCTGCAGAGCCTGAGGATGGGAATGAATACCCAAACTTTCCTGTGAATAAAAAAGGAAAAAAAATTAAAAGGGGGGGGGGAGAGAAAGATCCAGGCCTAGTTTTTCCTTTATTCTTACCCCTTAAAACACACACACACACACACACACACACACACACACACACACACACACACACACACACACACACTATATATATATATATATATATATATATATATATATATATATATATATATATATATATAGAGAGAGAGAGAGAGAGAGAGAGAGAGAGAGAGAGAGAGAGAGAGAGAGAGAGATGCCTCCAAGGAGCCTGGAGTGGTCCAGTCCAGACACCAATTTATCAATTGAGTTCAAGTGCACCTGGCCTGCATCGTGCTTGCCATGCCCGCCTCCCATCATTAAGGGCAGGCTCTAGGCCAGTGATGGCGAACCTTTTAGACACTGAGTGCCTAAAATGTGATTCAAAACCCACTAATTTTTTTTGCAAAGCACCCATTCAGCCATTTGACCTGAATCCAGGCGGCTGCGAAGGGGCGATGCCGGGTGCCCACAGCAAGGGCTCCGAGGGCCACCTTTGGCACCCGTGCCAAAGGTTCGTCAACACTTCTCTAGGCTGATTGGGGGGGAGGGGTGCCTCACCCAAGTTTTTTTTGGGGGGTGACTATCCCTCCCCCCAGTCACAGTCCCCCGTGCTTTCAGGGACCCCGCGTGAGCTGGTGCAGTCCTAGTTGAGCTGTGGGACCCACCACCCTATCCAGATGGGTCCCCGTATCTGCCCTGTTTCTATTCCTTGTTTTCTGAGTTTTCCCTGTTTTCGTTATTTTCTGAGCAGCCTGCATGTAACCCGCAGCCAGCGTGTATCCCTGCCGTTTCCTAAACCTGTGCTGGGATCAAAATGAACTGGGCTCCAGGTGGCCCGGCGGGCACTGTTTCTGGACAAGGATCCGTGTTTGTGCCTCCCTCCGGTCTAGTACACTCCCGTTGGCTAAAACCCAGTGGTCTTGGTGTTTAAATGGAGGCCAGAAAGAAGAGTTCTCAGGCGAGAATTACAAGGCTGGAAGAAACTAGGACAAGGCGCAGGGCGTGTAGAAGAAAGAGGGGAGAGGGGATCATATATAGATGCAGCTATAGCTGCCTGTGCCCTTTTACACAGAATTAGACCTAGCCGGGTTCAGTGTGCTTGACACACAACTAAGGGAACAGGACTGCACGGTTCCATCTATTGTAATATAAATACTTTTTTCCCTTTCTAACTCGCCTCTAAGAAGCTAGTCTGGAGCCATCATTTTTGGAGGCTCTGGGGAATTTTTAAATAATTTTTCTGCATCATCCACAACATGACATCTCAATGATATTTGATTTTTATTTTAAGTGGCCTAATAAAGGTACAGTGGTACCTTGTATAAAGGAATTAATTCGTTCTAAATGAAATTATGTTAAGCAAAGTTTCCTTTATACAAATTCTCATAGGAACGCATTGAAAATGGAGTAATCCCTTTTTAATGTTGTATGGATTTTCCCCATAGGCAATTATGTTAAGCAAATTTCCCCTATCTCCGGAATTTTTTATGTTGTACAGATTTTATGTTATACAAGCTGTTTGTTATACAAGGGTCCACTGTATTGCTTATTTTGTGTAAGGGCCACATGGCTTTCTTTCCTTGTTTGCGGGTGTAGAGTTTTTGTTTGTTTGTTTTCATCTCCCAAAAAGGAAAACAGCTACTCAGGGGCAGATGAATTGTCAAGGACACTAAAGTACAGTACTTGTAAATGTTAATTTCCCAGATCCTGTCCTTTGTTGTTGCCTGTTGTGTGCTGTCAAGTCTCCTCTGACTCATAGTGACTCTATGAATGAGCAGTCTTCAAAATGCCCTGCCTTCAACAGCCTTGGTCAGCTCTTAGAAACTTCAACCCGTGTCTTAGGGATTAGAATGTATATTAAACACTGCTAGCCTGTGGGCCGTTTTATTTGCCATATTTGTTGGTTTGTGTTTCTTAGGATTTTGACAGATTCAGTCTTTGTGGCCTGAAATATTTGTATCAGTATTCTGTCTACCCCTGGTGATTTATTTCTTCCCAGTCCTTTCCGAACAGCTTTCACTTTACTTTCTGGAATTGCAGGATCTTCAAGATAGGAGACCACTTCGAAGGAATGTATAGTTCTTTTATGTCTTCTGCAAAGGTCTTCAGAATACCGCTTCCACCTGTATTTGTTTCTAGTTAGATAGTGTGCTTCCCTGTTGATCTTTCTGCATACTTAATCTGGTTGGGAGTTCAATTTTCTTCTTTACCTACTATGAGAAGAGGCAGCCCGTGCTGCCTTGCAAGCTGCACAGTCCCAGGGCTCCCCTAGAAGAAGGGAATAATAAACCACCTTTTTTAAAGAGTTGTCAGTCAGAATTGACCTGGCAGCAAGTTTATGTTACTCTTGTCATTGTTACAGCTTAGATTTCCCTTTGCTTTCTTGGCTCTTGTGGAAGAGATGTCTTGTTTTCTCCTTTTGTTGCTTTCCTCTTTTTTTTCCCTTTTTTTTGCACTGGCTATTATAATAGTTCTCGTTTTCTATGAAAGTCACTGAAAATCTGCATCCACTGCATGTTTTTTTTTTACTTTTGCTTCTCACCTGTCTTTTACAATTGCAAGTGTTCCTTTTGTCATCCATCTAGGTTTTTCTTTTCTTTTCACTGCAAGGACATTTTTCTGCATTTTCCCCTAATGACATCTCTGGTTTCAATCCACAGTTCCTCTGGTCTATGTTAATTCAGTCCAGTAATGCAAACCTATCCTTTATTATGTAGACTTTAAATTTATCTGGAATGTTGTTTAAATTATTTTTTGGCACTACTGTTCTTTTTTAGCATTGCTCTAATGTCAAATTTTAACAGTTGATGATCAGTTCCCTAACCTGCTCCTGGTCTTGTTGTGGCAGAGAGAAGGAAGCTTCTCCATCTCCTGTTTCTGGTTATGTTGTTAATTTGATCACTACATTGACCAACTGGTGATCGCTACATGGTACAGTCATCTGTTTGGTTGCTTAAAGCATGAATGTGCAATAAAATGACCGTTGGCTTCACAGAAGTCTGACGAATCATTCTCCTGCTTTGTTTCTGTCCTGTACACCAAATTCTGCAGCATTTGGTTCTGCTCACCAATGGTTTCCCATCGCCATGGGAGATATAGAAGGGATGGTGATGAAATATGAAGATGACACTAAATTGGCAGCTGAGTCAGGAGAACGTATAATGAAGAGGACAGAATCAGCAGATTGGAAAATGTTCCCGGAACAAACAAAATGAATTTCAGCAGGGAAGAATATATAGTTGTACCCATGGGCAGGAAAAATCAGGTGTGCAGATTCAGGATAGGTGGCAATTGTCTACTGTAAAGGATCTACAAGTCTTAGTATTTGTAGACCACTCGCTCAGCCTGAGTCCACAAAGTGAAATGGTGGCAATCCCACATTTCCAGGCTGTATCTAGAGGTGTAAAATTTCTGGAAATTTTTTTATCTGGGGAAAAAACGGTTTTGCTCCGTCCCCCCAGAAAAAAAACGGAAATTTTCGGAAAAACTGAAAAAAAAATGCTACATTAGCACTTCCCTCCTTTTTACAGGTTGAAAGTCATTCTGTTACTTTAGGAACATAAAATATGACTATGGACATTTTGACTTGGCATAACATTATCACTTGCCTCAGTCTGGAATATCTTATAAATGGGGCACATTTCTACTTTTGTGTCCCAGTTGATCAGTGAGGCTACAAAATAAAACAGGCTGAACTTTGCTTTCATCATTGTAAGGCTAATTACACTGGTGACAATGAGGCTTGTAATAAGACTTCCTGGGGTAGGAACTGGCAAGCCACCCCGGTATCCCTGCCAAGAACATCCCATGGTCAGAAACAAAAGGCTAAAAGATATGACGCTGGAAGATGAGCCCCTCAGGTCGGAAGGTGTCCAAATGCTACTGAGGAAGAGCGGAGGACAAGTACAAGTAGCTCCAGAGCTAATGAAGTGGCTGGGCCAAAGCCGAAAGGACGCTCAGCTGCAGACGTGCCTGGAAGAGAAAGGAAAGTCCAATGCTGCAAAGAGATATACTGCATAGGAACCTGGAATGTGAGATCTATGAACCAGGGTAAGCTGGATGTGGTCAAACGTGAGATGGAAAGAATAAACATTGACATCCTGGGCATCAGTGAACTTAAATGGACAGGAATGGGTGAATTCAGTTCAGATGACTATCACATCTACTACTGTGGGCAAGAATCCCATAGAAGAAATGGAGTAGCCTTCATAGTCAACAATAGAGTGAGAAAAGCAGTGCTGGGATACAACCTAAAAAATGATAGAATGATCTCGGTACAATTCCAAGGCAGTCCTTTGAACATCACAGTAATCCAAGTTTATGCTCCAACTACCGGTGCTGAAGAGTCTGAGATTGACCAATTTTATGAAGACTTACAAGAACTTCTAGAACTGACACCAAAGAAAGATGTTCTTCTCATCATAGGGGATTGGAATGCTAAAGTAGGGAGTCAAGTGATAAAAGGAACAACTGGCAAGTTTGGCCTTGGAGTTCCAAATGAAGCAGGGCAAAGGCTAATTGAGTTTTGTCAAGAGAACAAGCTGGTCATTGCAAACACTCTTTTCCAACAACACAAAAGGCGACTCTACACATGGACATCACCAGATGGACAATACCGGAATCAGATTGACTATGTTCTCTGCAGCCAAAGATGGAGGAGCTCTATACAGTCAGCAAAAACAAGACCTGGTGCTGACTGTGGCTCAGATCATCAGCTTCTTATTTCAAAATTCAAACTCAAACTGAAGAAAGTAGGGAAGATCACTGGGCCAGTCAGGTATAACCTAAGTCAAATCCCATATGAATACACAGTGGAAGTGAAGAATAGATTCAAGGAACTAGATTTGGTGGACAGAACACCTGAAGAACTATGGATGGAGGCTTGTAACATTGTACAGGAGGCTGCAATGAAAAATATTCCAAAGAAAAGAAAATGCAAGAAAGCAAAGTGGTTGTCCAACGAGGCCCTACAAATAGCGGAGGAGAGAAGGGACGCAAAATGCAAGGGAGAAAGGGAAAGATACAGAAAATTGAATGCAGACTTCCAAAGAATAGCAAGGAGAGACAGGGCGGCCTTCTTGAATGAACAGTGCAAAGAAATAGAGGAAAACAATAGAAAAGGAAAAACCAGAGATCTGTTCAAGAAAATTGGAGATATTAAAGGGGCATTTCGTGCAAAGATGGATATGATAAAGGACAAAAATGGTAGGGACCTAACTGAAGCAGAAGAGATCAAGAAGAGATGGCAAGAATATACAGAAGAATTATATCAGAAAGATCTGGACGTCCCTGATAACCAAGATAGCGTAATTGCTGACCTGGAGCCAGACATCCTGGAAAGTGAAGTCAAGTGGGCCTTAGAAAGCATTGCAAACAACAAGGCCAGTGGAGGTGATGGCATTCCAATTGAACTCTTTAAAATCTTAAAAGAGGATGCTGTAAAGGTGCTGCATAAAATATGCCAGCAAATTTGGAAAACCCAGCAGTGGCCAGAGGACTGGAAAAGATCGGTCTACATTCCATTCCCAAAGAAAGGAAATGCCAAAGAATGCTCCAACTATCGCACAATTGCACTCATTTCACATGCTAGCAAGGTTATGCTCAAAATTCTACAAGGCAGGCTTCAGCAGTATGTGGAAAGAGAACTTCCAGAACTACAAGCTGGATTTCGAAGGGGCAGAGGAACTAGAGACCAAATCGCCAACATGCGCTGGATTATGGAGAAAGCCAGAGAGTTCCAGAAAAACATCTACTTCTGCTTCATTGACTATGCCAAAGCCTTCGACTGTGTAGACCACAACAAACTATGGCAAGTCCTTAAAGGAATGGGAGTGCCTGACCACCTTATCTGTCTCCTAAGAAATCTATATGTGGGACAAGCAGCAACCGTCAGAACTGGATATGGAACAACTGACTGGTTTAGAATTGGGAAAGGAGTACGACAAGGCTGTATACTGTCACCTTGCCTATTTAACTTATATGCAGAGTACATCATGAGAAAGGCCGGTCTGGATGAATCTCAAGCCGGAATTAAGATTGCCGGAAGAAATATCAACAACCTCAGATACGCAGATGATACTACTCTAATAGCAGAGAGTGAGGAAGAATTAAAGAACCTCTTAATGAGGGTGAAAGAGGAGAGTGAAAAAAATGGGCTGAAGCTCAACATCAAAAAAACTAAGATCATGGCCACTGGTCCCATCACCTCCTGGCAAATAGAAGGGGAAGAAATGGAGGCAATGACAGAGTTTATTTTCTTGGGCTCCTTGATCACTGCAGATGGCGACTGCAGCAACGAAATAAAAAGACGCCTGCTTCTTGGGAGGAAAGCAATGGCAAACCTAGATAGCATCCTAAAGAGCAGAGACATCACTTTGCCCACTAAGGTCAGGATGGTTAAAGCTATGGTTTTTCCAGTAGTGATGTATGGAAGTGAGAGCTGGACTATAAAGAAGGCCGATCGCCGCAGAATTGATGCTTTTGAGCTGTGGTGCTGGAGGAGAGTCTTGAGAGTCCCCTGGACTGCAAGGAGATCAAACCTATCCATTCTGAAAGAAATCAACCCCGAATGCTCACTGGAAGGACAGATTTTGAAGCTGAGGCTCCAGTACTTTGGCCACCTCATGAGAAGAGAGGACTCCCTGGAAAAGGCCCTGATGCTGGGAAAAATCGAAGGCAAAAGGAAAAGAGGACGACAGAGAATGAGATGGTTGGACGGTGTCATCGATGCAACCAAAATGAATTTGACAAAACTCCGGGAGGCAGTGGAGGATAGGAAGGCCTGGCGAGCTCTGGTCCATGGGGTCACGAAGAGTCGGACACGACTGAACGACTGAACAACAACAACATTATCACAATTATCATATTTAATAATAATAATAATAATAATAATAATAATAATAATAATAATAATAATAATAATAATAATAATTTCAATTTATATACCACCTATCTGGCAGAAAACCACTCAAAATACAAAATATAGTGTATCTAAACAATTATTACAAACAGAATTCACTTTTTAAATAATATTTTCTTGTAACTATATGTAACAAATGGAGTAACAATCTCCTGAACTGTTTACTAGTTTACGTGGAACAAAAAAAGCTACAAAACAATGTTTGAAAATCCAGAATTAACAATTATTCATATTTCCTCTTCACAGTATTCAATAAAAATAAAATAAAAACCTCATTTTCATAAAAAGAATTGAATTAAGATCGAGCCAGGGGGGCCTCTTGAAAGAGCCATCCCTCAAGGAGGTGAGAGGGATGGCTTGCAGAAATAGGGCCTTCTCAGCAGCTGCCCCCAAGCTATGGAATGCCCTCCCAAGTGAGATCCGCCTGGCGCCAACATTGATGACATTTCGGCACCAAGTAAAAACCTTCCTGTTCCACAAGTTTTTAAATTGATACAGTATAGACTGTGGGTCCTCTGATGGCAAAATAAATAAATGTCAAAACAAAACATTCCATAATCCTTTTTTCTTTTTCTTTTTTCAATTTTTCCAATTTTTCAGAAAAAAATCCCAAAACGGCTTCAGGAGAAAATAAAAACAAACAAACAGTTTCCCTCCTAAGTTTCCCGTCCCCCCCCCCCTCCCGGGACTTCACATCTCTAGCTGTGTCAGTGGGAATTTCATATCCGGATCTAAGGAAGGAGCAGTGATGCTCTGTTCTGCTTTAATCATATCTCCCCTCTATGACTGGATCCAATTTCGGGGCCCATGTTTTAAGAAGGTGAAGGCTGACCAGGTGGAATGCGTCCAAACTTTGGCCCTCCTGATGTTTTGGACCACAACTACCAGAATTCCAAGCATGTATTTCCAATGGCAAAGGACTGTAGGAGTTGTGGTCCAAAACATCTGGAGGGCCAAAGTTAGGGGCCTGGAAAGCAAGTGCCAGGAGGAATTGACAGGGTATGTTTCTTCTAGAGGAGGGAAAACCACCTTCAGATACAGTTTGAAAGGCTCTTGCATTGGGCGGGGAGGCAGGATTATGTTCTGTAGCTCTGCGGTGTAGCACCCCAATAAATGCATTCACATGATAAAGAAGGAGAGGACAGTTCAGCCTCAGGAGAAAATTCCTGGTGGTAAAATTTGTGGGACAGAAAAAAAACTGGCTGTTTTGGAGGGTGGGAACCCCTATTTTTCCCCTTTGGGATTTATTAAAAAGACACGAGAGGGCGTCTCCTGGGCAATGCTGTGGCCTCTGGCAGCATTAAACTTCGGCCCTCCAGATGTTTTGGACCACAACTGCCACAGTCCTTCGTCATTGGCAGTACAGGCTTGGAATTTTAGGAGTTGTGGTCCAAAACATCAGGAGGGCCGAAGTTCAGACAGCCCTGATTGCTAGGGGGTTCAGCTCGGTGATCTTTCAGAGTCCGCTCCAGGCCTGCGCTTTTACAATTCCATGATCCTAAGCATCCATTTTGTCTCATTTGCTTCTAAGGGCCTTTTCACACGATCCCTAAGATCCGCTGGCCCCTTAAATTCGGACCAGAGATCTTGGGGGTTCGTTGCTGTTCCTCTGTCCCCACCCCTCCGCACTTCCTGGCTGCTGGCTGCGTGAGGGGAGGGAAGAAAAAAGGGGACAAAAGAATAAAGGCTTACCTCCTGGTGCCTCTGAGCCCTGTCACTTCCTGATTCCTTCTCTTAAAGGGGCGGGAGGCAAAAAACAACAACAAAAAGAAGCAAGGAGAGCCCGGCACATCCGCATCAAGCAATTTTCACCTCCCAAGAGCAGGTACCTGAAAAGTGCGCTGGGTCGTGCTTAGGTGGGCGGGGTCGCACTTAATTTCCTGTAAACTCCGGAGCTGGTGGGGAAACATTTTTAAGCTCTGGAGCTGGGAGCCATTTGCCCCGGAATTTAGGGGTCGTGTATAAACGCCCTAAGAAAGAAAGAAAGGGGGAAAAGAGAGAATAGATTTTTAAAATATGCAAATGTGCAGTGAGGCAGAAGGGCGATGATACCACAATGTTACTGTTACAGGGAGTGTCCTAGTGACATTTTGGATCGACCCCCTTCCCCCCCCAAAAAAAATCTGTCAGCCAAAGCTTGTATCACAGTGGTTTGAGCCTGTAACTGGGGAGGCATGTAATTAATGTTCTTCTTTTACTTCAAGCAAAGTGTTCTGCTTATATACCACCCCATACCACTTCAAGTAGTCTCTGGGCGGTTTACAGTTTTTAATTACAGTATGTAGGCTACATAGCAAGCTGGGCCCTCATTTTACCAACCTCGGAAGGATGGAAGGCCGAGTCCACCATGAGCCTGCTACCTGGGATTGAACCCCGAGTCGTGCGCACAATTTTACTTGCAGGACAGGGTTGTGGTGCAGTGATTAAATGCCTGTACTGCACGTAACATTGTGCTCACGACTCGGGGTTCAATGTGGCCCCATGGCTGTACATTTAAGACATAGAAATATTTAAAGGTTAAGGTTCCTCAGCACTGAGCTCCAGGCCAGGAAAAGTTTTAGTTACTCTTCTTGGGTCTGCACCCACCATTACCATCACCACCACTACTACTACTACTACTACCACCACCACCACCACCACCACTTTGGTTTGGGTCTTTTCCTCGCTCCCCTGCTGTGGAAGGTGGGACATCCTCACGTTTTGACCGCATTGGGTCGTGTCAGTTGGTCCTTAAGCCTCATCCTCACATGTAGTACATGTTATTGTCTCTTTGGCCTCTGGGACTTTTCAGTTAGAGTTGTTCGGCAGTGGAATATGCTGCCACGGAGGGTGGTGGAGTCTCCTTCTTTGGTGGTTTTTAAGCAGAGGCTGGATGACCATCTGTCGGAAATATTGTGAAGGGGTTCCTGCATGGCAGGGGGTTGGACTAGATGGCCCTTGAGGTCTCTTCCAACTCTATGATTCTATGATTCTATGATTCTGTGATTCTAGATCTTGTGGTTCTGGATGGGGTGGTTTGGTTTTGCTAGCACCGACTGCAGCCATAATAAACCCGCCCGTTCTATCTCGAAAGCCTTCTAAGCTCTAGCAATGACCATTACATTCTGAATCACGGCTGTGACTGAGCAGTTTCTCCGAAGACATGCCGTTGGCCCCTGATGTGTGTCTACACACACTCCAGAGCCAGCTGTAGGTGGCGGCTTTGCCTTGAACTTGGCAACAGGCTTAGTAGAGAGATTTTTGTTCGCTGTACATCGTATCCTGGACTTGTCGGTTTGACCTTCCATTTTCCTGTCTCAAGAACTGTGGACAGGAGGCAAGGAGTTGGGTGGAGGCTGAGGAATACCGGCGTCCCTTTGGTGCGTCTTGTCAGAGGGCCTTTTCACACGACCCCTAAGATCCGCTGGCCACTTAAATTTGGACCAGAGATCTTGGGGGTTCGTTGCTCTTCCTGCATCCCCACCCCTCCGCACTTCCTTGCTCCTGTCTGTGTGAGGGGAGGAAGAAAAAAAGAGAGGAAAAAATGCAGGCTCACCTCCGAAGCCGCCTGTCGTCGTCCTGATTCCTTCTCTTAAAGGGGCGGGAGGCAAAAAAAAAACAGAAGCGAGGAGAGCCCGGCACTCACCAGATTACATCCGGATCTGGGGATTTTCACCCTCCGAGAGCAGGTACCTGAAAAGTGCGCTGGGACGCGCTTAGGTGGTCGTGGTCGCACTTAATTATCTGTAAACTCCGGAGCTGGTGGGGAAATAATTTTAAGCTCCGGAGCTGGGAGCCATTTGCCCCAGAGTTTAGGGGTCGTGTGAAAAGGCCTAGAATGAGCTAACGCTGATGGGTCAAGCCAGAGAGGATCTGCTGGGCCTTCCTGTTTCCTTAACCCCATATGGCTCAAGGACCTGCCCCTGCACTTGCTGTGCCCTCCGCTCTCCTTTCCTCTTGCTGCTGCGTTGGCTGGGAACAAATGGGAAACCTAGGAAAGAAAGGCCAGAGCCTGGGATGAGAGGGACCTCATGTTTTTCCTTCTGGGAAAAGAGATTCCATTTGAACACTAGGAAGAACTTCATGACGGTTGGAGCTATCCGGCAGTGGAATAATAAGCTGCCCCAAAGGAGGGTGGTGGCGTCTCCTTCTTTGGAGGTTTCTAAGCAGAGGCTGGATGGCCATCTCTCAGGTGTCCTGCGATGGGGGTTCCTGCATGGCAGGGTGTTGGGACTGAGTGGCCCTCGAAGTCTCTTCTTATGATTCTATGATTCTATGATTCTATGAAGCTGACCTTGAGGTGAAAGTATACCACACTGAAAGTGCCGGAGTGCATTTGTATGTGGAAGGGTGCGCATGCACATGAAGGTGGCACTTTGGGTTTGCAGAGCCAGAACATCTTCCTGTCCACCTGCAGCGTTTGGGTACCCAGTGCTTTCGTCAAGGCGCTTGTGTACCTCTGTGTTCCCCATAACGCACACCACATAACCCACACATGGTCTTCTTGGGGACATTCCCTTTTGGGGGGACTTCTTTTGCACCCTGATTAATACTCTTCTTGGCTACCGGAAAATTAAGAGGTAATGTAAGGGTTGCATAGGTCGCCTGGTGTAACTCAACAGTAGAGCTCCGGGGGGTCAACATGGCACTTCCCTCTGTGTGACACTAAAATAAGCCTGTTTAGTCAGTAGATAATCAGTGAACACTCGTCACTGGGTAGCCTGATGAATTTAATTGGTGGGTCATGTTTTAAGGGCATTTTTGGGGGGAGGGAGTGGCAGGTTGTCAGTCTAAAGCCAAAGTTGTAATGTATCTTCTAACAAGGAGTGGTCCTTTTTTTTTGCTCATTAATGTCTATATAGTTTTGTGTGGTGTGTGTGTGTGTGTGTTGTGTCGTTACAGTCGCGACCAACTCTTCGTGACCCCATGTCCATGGAGTTTTCTTGGCAGGAATACTGGAGTGGTTTGCCGGTTCCTACTCCAGGCGCCTACTGTTCCTTCTGTGATATTCCATCCCCCAGCCTAAAAATGGATCGTTCTCCCTCCCCCACCCCCAAGCCCAATTCCTGTAGACCTCATAGCGTGGCATTGGTTGCTAAGGGGACTCCTGTTTTCACAAACATCATTTTGTGATATTTTCAGGAAGGTAAAGGGCATTTTTAGGTTGAAGAACATTCTTTTTCCCCCCCTCCTAAAGCATCGCCTCATTTAAATTAATTGGTTTAGTAGTCTGGCTGTGACCATGAACATTTCTTCCCTTGGTTTTACATCCTCCCTTGTGCAACTAAAAGGGGCCTCTGCTGTGTGTGTGTGTGTGTGTGTGTGTGTGTGTGTGTGTGTGTGTGTGTGTCATGTGTCGTGTGTCTGCATGTGTTTGTGTGTGCATGCATGCACAAATTCCTTGCCCTGATAGGAGTGTTGCAGCCCCCTCCCTCAAAAGAGAGCTTTAGACCGTGGTGGTGGTGGCAGGAGCAGTGCACGATGTCTCTCCCCTTTCCTTCCCTCTGCCTGTCTTTCTCCCCACCACCCCTTCCTTCCTTCCTTCCCCCTGGCCGCTCTTTCCCCACCCCCACCCCCACTAACTTGACTCGCTTGTGTGCCGTTGTAGGGGGCAGATGGCCTGTCGGAGCCCGAGGGCATCGCTCTCAAGCGCGTGGCGGTGGTGGAGGATTTCTTTGACATCATCTACTCGATGCACGTGGAGAGCTCGGCGGAGCCCGGCAAAGCACCCAAACATGCCGGGCAAAAGAAGACCTACCGGGCGGTGAGACTCTGTCCTTATCATCCCAGCCAGACCTAAAGTCCCGTCCCCCCTCCCGTGGCCACTTCCTTCTGGTGGCAGGAGTGGGGTGGTTGGAGGGGGGTGCACTGGAGCCGTGAAAGGGAAGAGGCACTAGAAGGGGGCGGCCCTCCATCACAGCAGTCCGGCTCTGGGAAGGTGGGGCAGAAGGAGGAGCAAGCCCCATGAGCCATTTTTTAAAAAAGGGACCACTGCTAAAGATAAACAAAGAAGGACATCTCCACACAAAACACAACCCGTGGGACTTGCAGCTTCCCTTGAATGATCACAGGTTACAAACCATGCTCATAGGTTACAAACCATGATGGAGATGTGTCATCTCCAGGCTTAAAACCGGGGTACTTCAAGGGCCAGATGCAGGGGAGTGGTATCAGGAAACAGAGATCTGGTCTCATGCGCTCCCAGATGCATCTGGTGGGGTCACTGTGAGATAAAGGAAGCTGGACTAGATGGGCCTTTGGCCTGATCCAGCATGGCTCTTCTTATGTTCTTATGTTCTTATGAGTCTATTAGGGTACGTTTTTGTTGTGTTTCATCCCCTGCCTTGCCTTCAGCGAAAGGCGACACCCTCTGCTCTTCCCCTCCTTTATCCTCACCACCACACCCTTGTGAGGTCAGTCTGGCTGAGTAGAGGGAAAAGTGCCCCGAGGCCTCGTGGTTGTGTTTCGTGGTCGTGTGAGGATTTGCACAAGGATGAGCGAAGGGTGAAAGCAAAGATGTGAACGGTTCCAGAGCCCTATGAGTTCAGTACCAATTCGATCTGGCCCTCTGTATCTGCTGTGGTTTTTGGCTTTGTGTCGGGCTGTTTGGCCACGCGTGGGGGCCCTCATCGTGCCACTGTTGAACTTTTAATTGCTCACTCCCCCTCCCCAAAAAAAGATAAATCTGATCTCTGTTGAAAATGAAGGGCAAGCTGTGGATGAGCAACCACACTCACTCTTGACAATAATTGTGATTTCTGTGGCGGTTCTTGCGATCTCAGAGCAATTCACATAGAACGGTTATTATGCTTTGGCATTGCAAGAACTGGTCTGGTATTCTCCCAGGCTCACAGGGTGTCTTCTCCTTATCCAGGATACCTGTAGAAAGAAATGTAGAAGCTTAAGCTTCTATTTTAGATTAATGGCAGCTTGCCTAATTGCCTGGATGCAGACAAACTATATTTAATCTTCTGTAGGGTTAGTAGAAATCATACTCCTGGCCAACTTTAAGAAGCTTATTTTTACTCACCTTAGTGGAGATTAACCATAGTTTAGCAATGGACCAACCAGTAAAATGCAGCTAATCTGTAAGACATTGATGCTTCTTACCTTTTTCTTGAAGTTGTTCCATGGCCTGCAGATGTAACATAGGGCCTTTTTACACGACCCCTAAGATCCGCTGGCCACCCCCCTCCGCACTTCCTGGTTGCTGGCTGTGTGAGGGAGGGAGAAAAAAGAAAGAAAAGAATGCCGGTTTACCTCCGTTTTGTTCCTGGCAGCATTCAGATCTCTTAAAGGGGCGGGGCGCAAAAAAAGAACAAACAAGCGAGGAGATCCCCGCACTCACTATCCTTACACCGGATCAAATATTTGTCACATCCAAAAAGCAGGTACAAGAAAACTGTTCTGGGTCGCGCTAAAGTGGGCGGGGTTGCACTTAATTGTCAGCAAAGTCCAGAGCTGGTGGGTAAACATTTTTAAGGTCTGGACCTTGCAGCCATTTGTGGCGGAGCTTAGGGGTCGTGTATAAACGCCCATAGTCGATTCGTCAAGTTCTTACAACAGCCCTGTCATGTAGGCCTATATTATTCTTCCTCATGGGAATATTAGCGATGGGCACGAGCCAGTTAGTCCCAGTTCATGCCGGTTCATCAAGGCAGCAGCACAGGTGCTGCTGCTCCCCTCCCTTGCCCCCTCAGCCGATTGGCCGTTCACCAGACCCATCATGCTTGCTTTCCCCACCTCTTCGGCTAATCTCCCAGTCAAGAGCAAGAGCACAGATTTCTCAGCAGAGTGGGAGATCAGCCCAGAGGGCGGGGCAGAGAAGCCTGAGTTGTTGCCAGGACTGGGAGATCAGCCAAGGAGGTAGAGGAATAAAGCGTGCTGGGAGGCTTGGTGAGTGTCTGATTGGGACCGAGAAGGCTGGAGAGGGGAGCAGCGACACCTCTGCTGAAGAAGCCTTGACGAACTGCGATGAGCCGGCTTGTGCCCATCTCTAGGCAATATAGCACGTTCATTGTCTCATACTTTATGCAGTGGCCTGGTTCTTTTTTCATGGGGTGATGGAAACACAGAGCCAGAAGTTTTATGCCAGAATGCAAAAAAAAAAATTACTTTTTAATAATTACTTTTTTGGGGGTCACACCAGCCATACTCCCCCCCCCCATAACCAGAGATAATGCTGACGGGGGTGCTTTTGAAGCTGTAGTCCAGACACACCTAGAGTTCCAAGCTGTGGTTTACGCTCACACACCTCACTTGCCAAAGAACGTGGCAATCAGCAGGAGAGACGAGTACAGGAAGATTCACTCAACTGACCTTCCATGTCTTCTGCTCATTTAGGGTTTTAGCTTTCTTCAGATTCCACTGAGAGAGCCTTAGCTGTTGTGCCCAGTAGGCTGCTTCTGGGACCTTCCTGAGTCACCCTGGGTTTCAGGAGAAAGGGTGACCTGAAACACGGTAGGCAGTGAGCTCCCCCCCCCAATTAAAATTCTGTACCGGCTCTTCTACTCCTGCAAGAGGTGCAATGCCTTCTCCTAAAAGACCTCTCAGCTCACACTGCCGCTCTGTAGCCTTGTAGAACTTAGAATCATAGAGTTGGAAGACACCTCAAGGGCCATCCAGTGCAACCCCCTGCCATGCAGGAACCCCATCACAGTATTTCCGACAGATGGCCACCCAGCCTCTGCTTAAAAACCTCCACAGAAGGGGACTCCACCACCCTCCTTTGTGGCAGTACATTCCACTGTCGAATAGCTCTAACTGTCATGAAGTTCTTCCTAATGTTCAAATGGAATCTCTTTTCCTGTAGTTTGAAACCATTTCCCCGAGTCCTAGTCTCTGAAGCCATGGAAAAACAAACCTGTTCTCTCTTCAATATGACATCCTTTCAAATATTTAAACATAGTTATCATATTCCCCCCCTCAGCCTTCTTTTAGAGAGGCTAAACAATCCCAGTTCCCTAAGCCGTTCCTCATAAGACATTTCCTCCAGACCTTTAACCATCCTGGTCGCCCTCCTCTGCACCCGCCTGAGGTTGTCAACTTTGAGGAGAAACTATTATTTAGGCCTGGTTTTGAAAGTGGAAGATCCTGACATCTCCCATTAAAAAAAATGAAGCAGCAGGCCCAGACCAGAGGCCAGGAAGCCCTGCTTAGAGGACTGGGCTGGATGGAATCATTGACGGAAGGTGGTGTCCTGTGTGTCTTACTGGCCAACCTGAAGGTTCTGTAGCATAGAAGAAACCACCCAGTAAACGGAGCAAATCTGGATGCACTTGTCATGTTTTTGCTGTTAAAATGGGATTATTCATGGGATTATTAAGGAGATATTATTGCTTTCTTGCTACTTGCCCCTCTGTACTAAATCGGAGTGGTACATCTTCCATTTCTCCCCCGTGTGAATTGCACGGGCTTTCCCGTCATCTCGATGCATCCACTTGTGTTCTGGTCATACTTGATGGGCTGGAGATGATTTGGCTGCTGCCTCTCCCTCTTCCTCCTCCTCCTCCTCCTCCTCCTTTGACACATTTTTCGCTCTAGGCCTCTCTCTCTCTCTCTCTCTCTCTCTCTCTCTCTCTCTCTCTCTCTCTCTCTCTCTCCCCAGCTTTTTCCTTGCCGCTCTGTTGATTCCTGGGGCACCCCAGAGAGAGAGAGAGAGAGAGAGAGAGAGACGGAGGAGGAAGAGGAAGAGGAGGAGGAGGAGGAGGAGGTGGCCGGCGAGGCCTCCCTCTTTGGCCGGAATCAGCTTGCAACCTAGGCATCCTGGCTTCCTGTAGTGTTTGGCTTTCTGCTTGAAAGAACTGCCAGGCTGGCAGGGTCTCCGGTGAGCCCCTGGGTTTGTCACTCCCAGAGGAGGGCCAGGAGGGCTGTCTGTGCAGCTGGAGTCTCTGCCTTGGAGCTTGTGTGTGGGGGGGGGGGAGAGGGAAGGCTCTACACCAGAGCCCATCCTCCACAGGGGACCTGGCTTCCTGACTGGCTCTCATGCAGAGCTGCCCTCCCCGCCCCCTAGCAAGGAGCTGGTATGCCTCGTCTCCCCCATCCTGCACAACGGCAGCGGCAGCGGCAGCTGGAGGCCACCGCGGCCTCTTGCCTCTGCTCAGAGGGCCAGCCAAGCTATTGTGTGTCCTGATTCCCCCTGGCGGTTGGCAGATGACCTCTCCATAATGGAGGAGGGCCAGGCCACCCGTCAGGAAACTTTCTGCTTGTTCCCACCTCCGACAGAGCCGGCCCTCCCTTTATCCCTCCCCTTGGGCTCCCGGGAGGATCCTGTCCAGAGGGACACCTTCAAAGGAAGCAGCAGTTAAAAAGTGCTCTCCCCAGGCCTCTTAGAAGTCTCAGGGACCGCGCCTTCTCCGTGTCACCCTCCTTCTCTTCCTTCTCCTTCTGAGTAGAGCTCATCACATCAGGAGGTCCGGATCCCCTCCTGAGCTGGCAGGATTCTTAACCCTCTTCCCTCCCCGGTGCCCCCATGGCGTCTGCGCTGGACCAGAATTAATCCAAGGCATCAGACTCTTGGGCTGGGGGGGGGGCGCTGAAATGCCGTGTCGCCCGGCTGTTTGGGGAATGAACAATGCAAGGCACCAAGAGTAATCCTGGCGGTTGGGGGCTGGCAGACATTTGGAGGAGGGGAATTCGGTGCCACCCTGTCCATCTGAGCCCTTATTCCCTCCAAGATCATTCAGGCCGAACCTCTTTAGAGGAGCCGCATAATGGAATTACCCTCCGTCTGAGGAAAGTAAAATGAAATCTTGGCACACAGAAAATGGGAAGTCAGGAGGCAGCGTCTCCCGGAGCCCTCTCTGTTGCATGGATCGTTTTCCTATCGGCAGCGGATTTTCTTTCAAAGAGGAGGAACCGTTTAACGGGACCCTCTCCCTGCAATCACAAAGATGCCAGTTTGCCTCCTTGGTGAGAATTAGGCCCTCCTCACTGGAGGTGTTGCCTGTCAAAGACTGCTATCCCACGACCACTAAAAACCGCTTTAAACTGCTTGAAGATGCAGTTAATAAAATTGTGTCCCCACGACCAGCAGACTTTAAAGGGGGGGAAATGCGACCACGCCCATTTAAGCGTGACCCAGCGAGTTTTGCAAGTACCTGGTCTCAAGGTGGTACAAAGCTTGGGCCTTTTCACACGACCCCTAAGATCCGCTGGCCACTTAAATTCGGACCAGAGATCTTAGCGGTTCGTTGCTCTTCCTTCCTCCCCACCACTCCGCACCTGTCTGCTGAGGGGAGGGAGGAAGAAAGTGGGGGGGAAATGCAGACTCACCTCGGAGAAGCTGCAGGAGCTCCGTTGTGCTGATTCCTTCTCTTTGTTTGCTTTTTTTTCCTCCCACCCCTTCTCTTAAAGGGGTGGGAGGCAAAAACAAAACAAAACAGAAGCCAGGAGAGCCCCGCACTCACCAGATTAAATCCGGACCTGGCGATTTTCACCCTCCTCAAGCAGGTACAAGAAAAGTGTGCTGGGTTGCGCTTAGGTGGGCGGGGTCGCACGTAATTGTCTGCAAACTCCGGAGCTGGTGGGGAAACATTTTCAAGCTCCGGAGCTTGCAGCCATTTGCAGCGGAGCTTAGGGGTCGTGTATAAACGCCCCTTGTCTCAGCTCCGATGCGGATTTTTAACTGGTACTTGAGTCTGTGGGGACTCGGAAAATCCGCATCAAAACTTTTTCATTCTGCTGTGCTGCGGATCCCGTTCGTGGGAACACAAAAGATGCGCTTCTTTAAACTGTGCCTGTGGGGACACAGGAACCGCGTTTTCAGTCACATGACTGTTGTGGAGGAAATCCGCATTTTACTTTGATCCGGATTTTCTGGCCGTGAACTGATTCACTTCTTCAGTGGCAGAGAATCTCTCTGAAAGCCCAACACGAATAGCTTAAGGTGTTGCTTTACAGCCTGAGACCCTGAATAGGAGGAAATGTGAGAAAGGCACTTCAAAATATGTCACAGAAATGGTACAGGATTCCTATTTGTTTTAAAAAAAAATATGAAAAGCCATTTTTCCATAGGGCAAGCGGCACAGGTGGTCTTTATGCCCCATAGCCTCTTGTCTCTGGTGCAGACACGAGCCTTTGTATCTAGAACCTTAAGCCATAAGAACATAAGAAGAGCCCTGCTGGATCAGGCCAAAGGCCCATCTAGTTCAGCTTCCTGTATCTGACAGTGGCCCCACCAGATGCATCTAGGAGCGCACGAGACTAGATATCCGTCTCCTGCTACCACTCCCCTGCATCTGGCCCTTGAAGAACCCTGGTTTTAAGCTTGGAGATTACATATTTCTATCATGGTTTGTAACCTGCGATGGACTTTTCCTCCAGGAATCTGTCCAATGCCCTTTTGAAGGCATCCAGGCCAGATGTTATCCCCACCACCTGGGGCAGGGAGTTCCACAGACTAACAACGCGCTGGGTAAAAAAATATTTTCTTTTGCCTGTTCTTACTCTCCCAACCCTCATTTTGACTAGGTGTCCCCTAGTTCTGGTATTTTGTGGGAGGGAGATGAGTGTCGCTCTATCCCCTAATAGGAGGAAACGTGAGAAAGGTACAGTGGTACCTCAACTTACGAATTTAATACGTTCCAAATGCATGCTCTTAACTCAAACTACTCTTAAGTCGGGGTACCTATCTAAAAAAATTTAAAAAATAAGTTTCAAAAATCAAAAACATGGAAAAATATTTGTAAGTTGAGCAGACCATATCTAAAATTTGTAAGGCACCAGTTAAAATGCCAACAGTTTTCAGCTCTTAAGTCAAATTGCTCTGAAGTCGAGCTGCTCTTAAGTGGGGGTACCGCTGTACTTCTTCAAAATATGTCACAGAAATGGTACAAGATTCCTATTTTTTTTAAAAATGATGAAAAGCCATTTTTCCATGGGGCAAGTGGTACAGGTGGTCTTTATGCCCCATTGCTGGCCTCTTGTCTCTGGTGCAGTCACCAGCCTTTGTATCTAAAACCTTAAGCTATGCAGTCCTTTTTTTTGGTGGGGGAAGGAAAGAAAAGAGTGATACTTTTCAAACTGCCTTTTCCCTAGTCTCCAGCCACGGGAGGGACGGCTGTGTTTATTCACTGTGGAGCGGAAAAGTGTGGGCCCATGTTTAAAGGCCCATGTTACACATATGTTTTGGCCTTTATCCCTGGCACAGGAATTAGATTTTAGGTCCCTGTGAGATCTGGGCTGGATTAAGCCTAGCCATTTCCCCCTCTTCCATGGAAGGCACTTTAGAGGAGTTCCTCCTCGTCTCCAAACACCTTCTGTCTGTGGAGTAAAACAGCCCTGTGGCCATCATCTGTCGAGTTCAGAACATGGACGGAAGTGGTGTGTCGCTCAACTCCAGGGATGGCTGTTCTGAGGATCTTGCAGCATCAGCGAGGAGGACAAAAGGAAGGAAAGGCCCTCAGTGTTGTAGAAGGAGAAACTTAACGAGTATCAAAAGTCCCTTGACTCGTTCAACTCAGAAAATTTGAACATGCGACCACACTTGCAATCTGCCTCAGTTCATGGAGAAAGGACAATCTGTGAGGTCCTTGTAGAAAGTCAGAAAACAACAATGGGGTAATACTCCTTTTGTGATTGGCAAGCGCTGCCAAGTTCTTTGTGACCTCTGACAGGTAGCAGTCGTACTCAGGTCATACAAATTAGGGGCCATGTGTTTTTTTAGTGAGTCAGTTCATCTCACATTGATCTCTCCTCTTTTCCTACAGCCACCACTTGCCTTGCATTAAAATCTCTTCTGGCCAGTCTTCTTGGGATTTCCCTAAAGGATAACAGCCTCAATTTATTCCTTCTGACTCCTCGAAAGAATTCAGATGGGAAAGCATTTTTCCCTCTTGGAGGAAAAATATTCTGACTAGGGTGTTCATATGCCAAAATGTCAATGTCAGAAAACTCAGGGTCTAACAAAAACCAAGCAAAACAAAGCAAAAACAAACCAAAGTGCTCTGCTTATATACCGCCTCATACCACTTCAAGTAGTCTCTGGGCGGTTTACAATTTTAATTACAGTGTGCAGGCTACACATTGCACCCCCCCCCCAGCAAGCTGGGCACTCATTTTACCGACCTCGGAAGGATGGAAGGCTGAGTGAACCTTGAGCCTGCTACCTGGGATTGAACCCCAGGTCGTGAGCACAGTTTTACCTGCAGGACAGGCATTTAACCACTGCGCCACAGGGCTCTATGTGATGCTTTTAGACTAAGAGACCTAATTCATTGTGGGTTTTTGGGAATTTCAGATCCCTTCTTCAGACCTATGCACAATGAGTGAAAGATGATAGTTGTATTTTTAATGCCGGCAATAATCTTTCAAAGAGACAGCGGCATTATTTATATAGGTAATGATTATTATGTGAACATTTTCACAACAGATAAAATATAATCCTGCCATGGGGTGAAAAAATATATAATAATCAGATAATGAATCTACTCATCCTGGTGTTGACTTACCTTAGTAGTGGCTTTCCAAAATTGCACCCAGATTCATTTGTCTGTGTACCTACAGTGGTACCTTGTATAAAGGAAGTAATTGTTCCAAATGAAATTCTGTTAAGCAATTTTTCCTTTATACAAATTTCCCATAGGAATGCATTGAAAACGGAGTAATCCCTAATCGCGACAATTTTTATGTTGTATGGATTCACCCCATAGGCAATTCTGTTAAGCAAATTTCCCCTATCTCTGGATTTTTTTATGTTGTACAGATTTTATGTTATACAAAACGTTTGTTATACGAGGGTCCACTGTATTTCTGCTCCTTAAGATGCTTTTTTTCCTGGAGATCTCCTGGGATGATGTTTGCGACTCCTTTTGTACAAAATGTGCATACCTCCCAGCACAGAGCTATCAGACTCCCTGCCTGATCTACACTGCAAGGTGGTTGTGCAGCTTAAAATATGACATTTGCTAAAGTTGGGCTCGCTGTGCTCCTTGGTGGTAGAGCAGCTTAAAGACCTGCAAAATATAGGAAATAAGAGGAGGTGTTCGCTATCCCAGAGTAGATAGACCGCATTTGCATGCAATTTAAAATTTCTCTGTAGGGTTGATTTTGCATTCAAGGACAGAGGACTGTTTCATACAGTGACTCTCCTTGTTCTCCTTCCCTGTCACGTGTGTGGTCTACTTGCAGCAAGAATGGGCCTTTAATGAGCTGGGAACTGGAATATTTCAGTCACAGCAACTTTTTGTGGTTGGTTCAGTGCATTTTTGAGCTGTTCTGATCATGCACGTTGGCTACAGGCGATGGGCCGAATAAATCAGATCCCAGGCGGATACTACGCGGCTCCCAAGAATAGACCGCTCACATGAGGGGGAAAGGAAGGGGATAGAAGCGACAAAAAAAAAAGCAGCACGTGGTGGTTTTGCTACCACTGACTGTGCCGCATTTGGGATCAAAAGGAGGACGGCTGCTTGTCTCATGCTTTGAACCCCACATCAGAAGAAGCAAGACGAGGTTAGGCTGGTCCCGTTGTGCTTTCTGAAGGCAGGTCCGAAAAGGGGCGTCCCAGGATGGATGCCGGCTGGGTTACCCAGCAGAGAGGCGCCTGGGAGTGGCAGGCTCCCAAGGAACCATCTTGGCATTTTTCTGTCGCGTGGGACCAAGGCATCCCCCCCCCACCTCCATCACTGCTCTCTGTCCTGCTGCTTGCCGCTTGCCAGCAAAAAATAAAAAATGAAAAAAAATGGGGTTGTGCTGCCACTTAGTGGAGATCCGTTTTTAAGGGGAAATAAATGCAGAGTGGTTCATTTCTTGGTCGCAGGACCCAATTTTTTAAAAAGCCACCTTCTGTGCCACACCTTCCGTGCCTCCCTTAAGGATTTAGACCAGGGGTCCTCAACCTAAGGCCCTGGGGCCGGATGCGGCCCCCAAGGTCCTGAATCCAGCCCCTGGGACCAATTGCAACCCCCCACCTACACCCTGTTTTGTGAGCAAGCCAACCTCTGCAGCTGCTTTTGGACTGTGATCCGGCCCCCAGTGGTGTCTGGGTGGTGGTGGACCGGCCCACTGGTTGAAAACTTTGAGGACCCCTGATTTAGACTCTCCTCTTCTCGGGGTTTGTTGAGGGTTGTTAAGCCTCGCCTCCTGTGGTTTGTTGCGCTACCTTTCTTTTTGCAGGGAGTAAACATTTTCTTTACAAAAAGGTTCTCTTTAACATGGAATCCCCCAAAGGGTCATTGGGGAGACATAACAGAAAGTCTCCTTTCCAGGGTTGCAAAGAAAGAGATTTGGTTTTCTAACAGAGCTCTGTCTGGCCTTCACCCTGCTCCTTTCACATGGTTTGCTTGCTTGTTTATTTGTTTGTTCATTTATTCAATTTATATACTGCCCATCTGGCAGAGTGCCACTCTCATGTTGCATGAGAAGCTGCTAATTTATTTGTATACTTGTTTGAATAATATCCCTTCTCGTAAAGTACCTGTTTAATTAAAAAAAAACCTAGTAGTTGGCACTAGATGGATTAGTTTAACTGTACAGTATATTTATTTAGGGTGGGGATTGTGTTGATGCCCAGATATAATGGTGCATATTACTACATCCTTGTACCAGTTTAGGCCATTAAAACACCCCCACCCCACCCCCACCCCCGGGATCCTGTGAACTCTTGCAGGAGGTTCATGGCAACCGGACTTCTTTTTCTTGAGAGATAGAAACGTTTCGCTGCTCATCCAAACAGCTTCATCAGTCTTCATCTGTTTGGATGAGCAGCCATTATACAAAACGATAGTAAGGCCGCATCTGGAGTATTGTGTACAATTCTGGTCACTGCATCTCAAGAGAGACATAGTGGAACTGGAAAAGGTGCAAAAGAGAGTGATTAAAATGATTACTGGGCTGGGGCACCTCCCTTATGAGGAAAGGCGAAAACATTTGGGGCTCTTTAGTCTGGAAAAAAGGCGCCTGAGGGGGGATATGATTGAGACGTACAAAATAATGCAGGGCATGAGTAAAGTGGATAGAGGGAAGCTCTTCTCCTTCTCACAAAATACCAGATGTGAGGGGACTTTCTCTGAAGGAAAGAGAGTGACCCCTGCACAGCAGAAGAAGGAAAGGGATGAATGGCTGGAGAAGCGGAAGAGCAGGGAGAAACCTGAGGCACCACCCAAACTGGATGCTCAAGATAGAGCCATGTTGTGGAAGGGGTTCAATGATGCTCTTCAGATAATAGAGGAACAGAAAGAAAGGGAAAAGGAAGTGAACTTTGCTATGGCAGCAAGAGGGGACGAGGAAAAGGCGGGAAGGTCCCACCAATTAGAGGTGGTGGAGGTGGGGTTCGGAGATTGTAAAAAGGGGCAGCCACATGTACTTCCCCCAGATTGGGAGTCGGTCTGGATAGAGGATCCATGGACGGGAAACTGGAAAAGAATGATGATGCCTAAGAAGGAGGCAGAGAACTACAGGTGTCGGGTGCATAAGAAATGTTGTTCATATTGGGGAGAGAGAGAGGCCTGTGAATATAACCACAAGTGGAAGGAGATAAGAAAGACACTGGAACTGGAGCGATGGCTGGCCAAGGTACGGGAGGAGGCCAAAGCCGGGAAACTGGACACCCAGATGGACGTAACCCAGAGGGACGACTATCCCTTACGCTGCCACCGCCAGAGACGGCCTGGACCCAAGCTCACCTCGGAAGTTGGGGTGCAATTGGGGAGCTGTGCCTTTTTGAGAAAGAGGAGGAGACCAGTGGTGGGGCCAGCTCTCCCCAGGTGGAGGTGGGGAATTTGATTTCTCTTTGAGGACTCCCGCTTTTGAGTTCAAGAACAATCCTTTTGTTACCGAAGTTAAAGATGTTGAAACTGTTGTAAGGAAAAGAATCTCTGTCGTAGTAGAAGAACCGAATAAAAGTTCTGTTTATTCATTTCAAGACATGCCTTCTTTAAAGCTGGAGGGGCGGGACGCCTGGGCAAAGACTGACACACCAGAACTAGGGGACATCCACTTAAATTGAGGGCTGGGAGAGTAACAACAGACAAAAGAAAATATTTTTTCACCCACCCCTTTGTTAGTCTGTGGAACTCCCTGCCACAGGAGGTGGTGATGGCATCTGGCCTGGGTGCCTTCAAAAGGGGATTGGAGAGATTCCTGGAGGAAAAGTCCATCACAGGTTACAAACCATGAGGCTGATGTGTAATCCCCAGGCTTAAAACCGGGTTACTTCAAGGACCAGATGTAGGGGAGTGGTATCAGGAGACAGATATCTAGTTTTGTGCACTCCCAGACACATCTGATGGGGCCACTGTGAGATACAGGTAGCTGGACTACATGGGCCTTTGGCCTGATCCAGCATGGCTCTTCTTATGTTCTTATTTCTATCTCTCAAGAAAAAGAAGTCCAGTTGCCATGGCTCAGCTTCCAGAAAAGAGAGCCTTGGGCACCGTTAGGTAGTAGGGTGCTGTCTGCACAGATTGGCAGCTGCTTTAGGTGCATCCCTCACCCCTGAGATACTTTCTGGCTGGAGATGCCAGGGACTGAACCTGAGATATTCTTTAACAGAGATGGGCACAAGCTACTGGGTCAGTATGGTTCGTTTCTTGGCCAAACAGCTGATCTGTCGTTTGTCCCTTCCAGCAGGTGCCCGCTCAGCGGCAGCACCCAGAGGAAGCAGGGTGGGGCACTGCTGCTGATTGGGTGCCCAGTCAAAGGGGTGGGGCACCACACTGGGGAATCAGCTGTTCAGCTGGGAAACGAACTGCACCAAAGCACCAAAGCAGTGGTTCGTGCCCATCTCTAGTCTTTAATCAAAAGGTGTGGCCTCCGGCTGAAATAATGCCAGGTTTTCTTTAGGTTTTTAACTTTATCGTTAGATTTCTTTAAAAAGGATTGAGAGAGCTCCATAGCAGTCGGAGCTCTTAAGGACAGCTGGACACGGACAGTCACGCAGAACCTCGCATCTTCCAGGGGCACTGCACCTCTGAAACAGAGGTTGGATTATGTCAGGCATGCCCAAACTTCGGCCCTCCTGATGTTTTGGACCACAACTCCCAGAATTCTAAGCTTAGGTTGCCAATGGTAAAGGACTGTGGGAGTTGTGGTCCAAAACATCTGGAGGGCCGAAGTTTGGACATGCCTGGGTTATGTTTTCTTGCTGGAAGATTTTGGGAGTTCTAGTCCAGAAAGGCCACTTCTCTAGCCTGTGCTTTGAAGGCCAGGGGCCACAGAGAAAGGGGTCATGGACAGGAGCTTCTCAGGGACCTCCAGAGGTGGGTCACTGGAGAAGCTGGCACTAGCCAAAGTCAGTTGAGGGTCTTTGGCTGGTACACAGGCCTCTGCCCTTTGGCTTTCTGTAAAATAGGGCCGAGGCTTTGATCTTGGCACCACAGTTTTCTTCCAGAATATGACCTAGGGCTGTCCTTGACCCGTCGAGTCACTTCCATGGCCTGCTTTGGTGGTAAATCCTTTGGTCAACTCTTGCCTGGAAGTGACTGTCCGGCATCAAAGAATAAATTCCTAAAGTGCATCTAGAGAGCCGGATGGCTCAGTGATTGTACCTACCTCCTAGGAGAAAAGCCAGCCTGGGCAAAAGGTGCACAGCCTCCAGGAGAAAGAAACGAGAAAGCACTTCTGAGCATTCTGTACCTGGAAAGTTGTAAGGTGCAAGCTGCCGTGTCATGCGTTACACAGCAGGATTCAGGCAGCGATCTGGCCGATGTAAAGGGTCTCTAGCAAGTGTGTGTGTGTGTGTGCGCACGCGCGCGCATCTGTCTGTCTGTCTGTCTGTCTGTCTGTGCTAGAGAGAGGAGGAACTGTGGTGTTGTGTGACCCCATGGTCTACTTTGCATGAGGACACCCCTGCCACTGGGGTGATGCTTGTTCCTTGCGTCTTTAATCGCAGCCTGCCTAGTATGGACCCAGGATCCCATGAACCTCAGTTTTAAATGCCACTATAGAAGATTTGAGAGATGCCCCAGATAATCCATTTATTTCTGGAGTGTGGGTAGGTTCTGATTGTTGAACGGCATCAGAGGCACAGTAGAAAACATGACCGGCTGCATATCAGCAGAGCCATGTTTACTGTATTTATAGGTATGCATGACTTTGAATGTGCAAACTACAATTACCATTCATTGTTCTGCCCCAAATTATTAATTCTTTAGCGAGACTTGTGTATGCAGGACCTGAAAGTTGAGTCATCTATACAGTACATGACTGCAAAAAAGTTATCTGTTCCCGGCAGAAACCATGCTGTCTTATTGTGAGTGGTGACCTTGAAAGGAATGGAGAGTTCCTAGGAGGGTGAACAGGTCACCAAGATGAGAAAGGAAGGAATGAAACCCGAGCCTGTCAGGAAAGTCTCTGGCTCAGAGACTTTTCGGGCAGTTTTATTTGTTGACGTTGGCACTCAGGGCCGGCGCTTCCATTAAGGCGAACTAGGCAGTTGCCTAGGGCGCCAAAATGGAGAGAGGGCACTGGCCAGCCTGCCGCCCCCCGCCACCGCCCCGCCCACCTCTGGCCACCACCGTCTGTCCCCCCACCACCCGCCCGCCGCCCGTCACCATCCGCCCATCACTGCCCGCCCATTGCTGCCCGTCGCCGTCCGCCCGCTGCCCGCTGCTTCCATCGCTGCCCACCCCCCATGCCTGTCGCCGTCCGCCCCCACGCCTATCGCCATCCACCGCCCCCGCCCTTGCCACCGCACCGCCGCCGCCCCCTACCCCCCATCACCCTGCCCCCCATTACCCTGCCCCCCCACCGCCCGCCCCCCTGCCGCCCGCCCCTCCCCCCACCCCTCGCCTAGGGCGCAAAAAAACCTAGCACTGGCCCTGTTGGCACTGAGCGACTCCTGTGACCTGTTGCTTGAGAGTTTGAAAATAATGAAATACAGTACCAAAAAGGGGGTACGGTGTTGTATTAGCAGCATTTAAATGCAACAGAAGCACAGTATTGCTAGAAACAAACCCCTCTGCGGACAATGGTGGGGTTATATATCAGTAGACTTTGCGGCTCTCCAGTCCTTACCTGGCTGCCTCTTCCAGAGTGGTGGGGGAGTGAAATTTGCAAACCCTGGAAGCACCTGCAAATGGTGTTTCAGTGTATGACCACAACCTTAGGTTAACATACTCACAAACATACATTTACTCCCCAGTGCTTTCGTTTTTCTAAACATAAGGTGGATGTCTGGCCACTTTGTTTTCATGGGGGCTACCAGAGGGCCCCAAAGTCAGAAGGGCATGCTAGAGCTTGACAGTCCTTGTACTGAGGCGCCTGAGGGGGGATATGATTGAGAAGTACAAAATAATGCAGGGCGTGAGTCAAGTGGATGGAGGGACGCTCTTTTCCCTCTCACAAAATGCCAGAACTAGGGGACATCCACTCAAACTGAGGGTTGGGAGAGTGAGAACAGACCAAAGAAAATAATTTTTTTTACCCAGCGTGTTGTTAGTCTGTGGAACTCCCTACCACAGGAGGTGGTGATGGCATCTGGCCTGGATACCTTCAAAAGGGGGGTTGGACAGAGATTCCTGGAGGAAAAATCCATCACAGGTTACAAACGATGATGGAGATGTGTAATCCCCAGGCTTAAAACCAGGGTACTTCAAGGACCAGATCCAGGGGGGAGTGGTATCAGGAGACAGAGATCTAGTCTCATGCGCTCCCAGAGGTGTCTGGTGGGGCCACTGTGAGATAAAGGAAGCTGGACTAGATGGGCCTTTGGCCTGATCCGGCAGGGCTCTTCTTATGTTCTTATGTAAAGGGTTTGGGTGTGCTGTTCAAACAGCCAAAGATTATCTCTTACCCAGCCATTTCCTAACTGATCCCTACCAGTGGTGTCCTGACTGAAACACTGAGGCAAGGATGTGTTGCGGTTTCCTCCTGCGGTGCTGGCCGCCTCACTCTGAGACTCACAGGTGTCGTCTCGTTCTTTCTGCAGATTGCTGAAACCTACGCTTTCCTGCCAAGAGAGGCGGTGACCCGGTTCTTGATGAGCTGTGCCGAGTGCCAGAAAAGGATGCATTTCAACTCCAATGGCGTGGAGCCCAAAGGTAAAAAGCTCTGGGATGAGGTAGCCCGGAAGCTGGAAATGTTTAGAGCACTGGTGGCAAACTTTTGGCACTCCAGATGTTTTGGACCACAACTCCCACAGTCCTTTGTCATTAGCAGTACAGGCTTGGAATTCTGGAAGTTGTGGTTCAAAACATCTGGAGTGCCGAAGGTTTTTGCCATCACTGGTTTTAGAGCAGTGTTTCTCAACCTGTGGGGTCCCCAGATGTTCCTGGACTGCAAATCCCAGAAATCCTGGCCAGCTCAGCTAGTGATGAAGACTTCTGGGAGTTGCAGTCCAGGAATGTCTGGGGAACCACAGGTTGAGAACCACTGGTTTAGAGGAAGGTGTTGCTGTTTAGGATAGGTGCTCACTGAGCTGGGGCAGCTATCTCTCTTAAGCTCACCCCACCCCACCCCATCCATCCTCACAGCTGCACCAAGCAGGGGTGAAGGACCAGCGGGATTTGGCCCACCAGACCTCCTGTTGTGGCTTGTGGGATGGGGGGGTGGGGTCTCCTCACAAGTCACCTTCTTTCTGAGGAGAAGAGAGGACGGATCAGGTCCATTATGCTGAATTATGCTTGTGTTTTTCCTGGCTGGAAGAAACTGCAGGTGACGCAACAGCAGCCCCCCACCCAGCTGAGATGGTGGCTGGAGGATTATGCTTTGACAGACAGAGCTAGGTGGCATCCCAAATTTGAGGCTTTCAGTTAAGGTGGGACTTGGGAGACAGCCAGCCCTGTGGGCAGTCTGACCTAGAAACTTGAACTGTTAGCAGCTTAACACTGGCAGAAGAGAAGACAGTGGCTTTCTTCCTTCCGGCTGATGGTTTCATGCTTGCTGTTGCGAGTTTTTCGGGCAGTTTGGCCGTGTTCTGGAAGTTTTCATATTTGTTTATACAGACCGCCTATGTCCCTATAAGAGGGGACCCAAGGAGGCTCTCAATATTTAAAAGAGGAGAATTAGAAACATAATAAAAGTCAAACATTATTAAAAAGGAATTAAACGGTTTGCTGATTATGTTATCTGCTTATCAGCAAGAAACACAACATAAAACAAAAGACATTGTAGCACGGTGAAGACTAAGGGGCTGTGTTGTTGTGAGAGATTGGGTTTTTGGGACCACGGGCTAAGCTTCCTGGGGAAAAAAGGACCGCTAGCAAGAGATGGCTCGCATCTAACAAGAACAGGGAAGAATGTGTTTGGCCACAGCATGGATTAGGTCTCTTAGGGCCTTTTTACCCCTAAGATCCGCTGGTCCCTTAAATTCGGACCAGAGATCTTGAGGGTTTGTTGCTCTTCCTGCGTTCCCACCCCCTCCGCACTTCCTTGTTCTGTCTGCGTGAGGGGAGGGAGAAAAAAAGGGAGAAAAGAATGCACTCTTACCTCTGGAGTGCCGGTGGAAGTTGCTCCGACCCCCGTCACTTCCTGGTTCCTCTTAAAGGAGCAGGAGGCAAAAAAACAACAACAAAAAGAAGCGAGGAGAGCCCGGCACTCTCCGCATCAAAAATTTTCACTCTCCCAGAGCAGGTACCTGAAAAGTGCGCTGGGTCGCGCTTAGTTGGGCGGGGTCGCACTTAATTTTCTTTTAGCTCCGGAGCTGGTGGGGAAACATTTTTAAGCTCTGGAGCTGGGAGCCATTTGCAGCGGAGCTTAGGGGTCGTGTATAAACGCCCTTGGTCCATTGGGTAATCTCCTTGGTAGATAGTGGGTGTGGTGTAGATGTAATATATCTTGACTTCAGCGCAGCTTTGGACAAAGTTCCCCATAATATCCTGTTTAGCAAGCTAGCTAAGTGTGGGCTGGATAAATCAAGGGTATGGTGGTTACACAGTTGGCTACAAAAATCATATTCAGAGGGTGATGATTGATGGCTCCTTCTCAAAGTGGAAGTAGGTAACAAGTGGGGTGATCCCAGGCTCGGTCCTGGGTCCCAGTGTTATTTCAACATTTTTATTAATGACCTGGATGAGGGGATGCAGAGAATGCTTATCAGAATTTTGATGACACAAAATTAGGTGAAACAGCTAATATACGCTGGAAGACACAACAGAATTCAAAAGGATCCTGATAGGCTGGAACACTGGGATGAAACCAACAGATTGAAACTTAAAAGCGATAAGTGCAAAGTACTGCACCTAGGCAGAAGAAACCAAATGCACAGCTACAATATGGGGAACACCTATCTCAACAGTATTACAAGCCAGAATTTTGTGAAGATTCTCAGTCATTCAAGTGAGGCTATCCAGAAGATGAGTCATTGCAGCTGGACTTATTTCCTCTTCCAACTTCACTGTTCTATGATACTACAAGCAAGCAGAATTCTGGTAGATCATAAACTGAATATGAGCCAGGAGTGTGATGAGGCCACAAAAAAGGCAAATGCTATTTTAGGCTGTATTAACAGAAGTATAATTTCCAAATCCTGTGAGATGCTCCTCCCCCCGCCCCTCTATTCAGCACTTTGAGTATTGTGTCCCGTTCTGGACACCACACTTCAAGAAGGATGCTGACAAACTGGAACAAGTTCAGAGGAGGGCAACGAGGATGGTCAGGGGGCTGGAAACCAAGCCCTAGCTGGGAAGAGTGAAAGAACTGGGCCTGTTTAGCAGATAGAAAATAAGATTGGAGGGCAATAGGAGATGAGGGCAATACTGTGATGAGGTTCCTGCATGGAACCCCATGTGGCTCAAGTACGAGCCCCTGCACCTGCTGTGCCGTCAGCACTCCTCTCCTCCTGATGCTGCGTTGGCTGGGAACAAATGTGAGACCTTGAGGTCTCTTCCAACTCTAGGATTCTATGGATAGCACTTTTCAAATATTTGAAGGACTGTCCTACAGAGGAGCGGCAGGATCTGTTCTCTATCATCCTAGAATGCAGGACACATAACTATGGGCTCAAGTTAATAAAATCCAGCTTTTGGTTTAATATCAGGACAACTTCCTAAGTGTTAGAGCAGTGCAGCCATGGAACCCATGACCTCAAGAGGTGGTGAGAGTTGCAGCACTAGAGGCATTCAAGAGATTCTTGGACAACCACGTGGCAGATCTCCATTGACTTGTATTCCTGCATGGAGGAGGGGAGTGGGGGTAGACTTGATGGCCTTGTAGGCCCCTTCCAACTTCACTCTTCTATGATTCTATGCAAGCTTATGTGGAACTCGGTTCACTTCTCAGACATATGAGGTGGAAAACAGATGGCATGGTAAAACACTCATGCAAGGTTCTTAAGATAAAGGGGCAAATGTGTTTGGTGGCGTCTCACACTTAGTTGCGATTTAAGACTGTTCTTTGGTATTCAGCTCCGCTGAAGCTTAGAATCATAGAATCATAGAGTTGGAAGAGACTTCAAGGGCCATCCAAGTCCAACCCCCTGCTATGCAGGAACTCCCATCACCGTATTTCCGACAGATGGCCATCCAGCCTCTGCTTAAAAACTTCCAAAGAAGGAGACTCAACCACCCTCCTTTGGGGCAGCATATTCCACTGCCAAACAGCTCTAACCGTCATGAAGTTCTTCCTAAAGTTCAGATTGAACCTCTTTTCCTGCAGTCTCTGAAGCCATGGAAAACAAACCAGTCCCCTCTTCAATATGACATCCTTTCAAATATTTAAACATGGCTATCATATCCCCTCTCAGTCTTCTTTTTGTAAGGCTAAACATTCCCAGCTCCCTAAGCCGCTCCGCGGAAGACATTTTTTCCAGACTTCTTAACCATCCTGGTCACCCTCCTCTGGACCCATTCAAGATTGTCAACATCCTTTTTAAATCGAGGCGCACAGAACTGGACACAGTACTCCAGGTGGGGTCTGACCAGAGCACAATAGAGTGGTACTATCACTTCCCTTTCTTTAGACACTATGCTTCTGTTGATGCAACCAAGAATCACATTTCTTAGTTCTCTGTAAGCAGCAACAGTGATTTGAGGGAACTAGAGAATCTTGGAGCCTTATTCTGAAAGGCCATCTTGGTTCCTGGAGGAATCTGTCTCTGGGTTCTTTTCCGCCAAAGGCTACAATCCTGTTGATGGACATAGCAAATCATGCCACAGTAGGCGAATCAGAATTGAGGGGTCATCTCCTTCCTAAACCCCATTCATGCAAATAGGCTTGTTCTAATTGTGACTTACTATGTCAAAGTATGCATCAACAGCTCGCAGGACTCCAGTTGATTAAGTATATTTTTATTGCTAAAATAATGAAGTATTGTGCACCATTTTCATCCGGGGAGGCCAACATATCAACTAAACCAAACTTAACAGTGAGGCTTGACCATGGTCAGCTGGGTAAACATTCAGACCAAGCTCTGTCCAGTTCATTTGAGGAAGCTAGTCTTCCACCATGGCCGATATTATATCAAGGTAACAGGCAAAGTTTGTTTTAGTTGATATCTTCTTTTCCCTGATGAAGATGGTGCAGGATATTGCCATGGAAAGCTTGGATTATTTTAACAATAAACATGTATTGACCCATCTGGAAACCTGTGAGCTCTTTTCTGCAGAATGTTTGTAATTCAAGACTTGAGACCTTTAATATTTATGTCAAAGTAAGCTGCATCTGGAGTAGGCCTGTTCGAATCAATGGAACATATGGAGAAGTTGACTCCCCAGTTCCCCACTGATATCAAACACCTACTCTAGTGCGATACGGTAAATTCCAGCCCCCCCCCCCCAAAAAAAAAAACCCAACCAAAATAAAACAAAAGACAAAAGAAATGTGGCACTTTAAATATTATCAATTATATTTTAATGTAAGCTTTTGTGGACACATCCACTACTTCGGACATACAGCAGCAGAATGAATTGTATAATATAATATACGATGGAATATAAGTTTCATCGTGGACATGTCCACGAAAGCTTACATTAAAATATAATACTTAGTCTTTAAGGTGTCACATTTTTTGTTATATTTTGGTTGTTTATTTATTTATTTGCCTGGAAATTCTTGCACAGACTAACAAGGCTGCCTCTTCCAAAACTTAAATTACTAAATAAAGAAAAGGTTTTTAGCTTATATTATGATGGCTGTGGCTGGCTGATTCAGTGAGTTAGGGCCTTTTCACACGACCCCTAAGATCCGCTGGTCCCTTAAATTCGGACCAGAGATCTTGGGGGTTCGTTTCTGTTCCTGCGTCCCCACCCCTCAGCACTTCCTGCTCCTGTCGGCGTGAGGGGAGGGAGGGGAAAAAAAAGGACAAAAGAAGCCTTTACTAACCTGCCGGTGAGGTCAAACTTGCCACGAGCCCCGTTACTTCCTGGTTCCTTCTCAAGGGGCTCTTAAAGGGGCGGGAGGCAAAAAAACAACAGACAAGGGAGGAGAGCCCGGCACTCTTATCCGCATCAAATATTTTTCACCTCCAGAGAGAAAGTACAAGAAAAATGCGCTGGGTCGTGCTAAAGTGGGCGGGGTCGCACTTAATTGTCTGCAAACTCCGGAGCTGGTGAGGAAACATTTCTAAGCTCCGGAGCTGGGAGCCATTTGCAGCGCAGCTTAGGGGTCGTGTATAAACACCCTTAGGAGAGTTTAGGAACCTGATTCCTCACTAGGCCTGTCAGGAGAAAAGCCACCCTGTGGGCAGTTGGCCCGGTCCCAGCCCCCCCCCCAAAAAAGATGGGAATTGTAAACCACTTCTGAGTATTCTACGCCTTAAAAACACTGAAATGTGTTGCCACAAATCCAAGTCAACTTGATGGCATGAGAGGATGATGGCTTAACTCCTCCTTGTCATGGCCCTCACTCTGCAGTGGGTCATATGCCCTCTGGTGCCTGGACTCCCTGCTGTGATTCTAAACAAGAACAGCAAAAAATAAAATAAAATAAAATAAAATAGAATGTGACAGTAAGTACAGAGAATTCAATTACAGTGGACCCTTGTATAACCAACAGCTTGTATAACATAAAATTTGTACAACATAAAAATTCCAGAGATAGGGGAAATTTGCTTAACATAATAGCCTATGGGGAGAATCCGTACAACATAAAAATGGGATTACTCCATTTTCAATGCATTCCTATGGGAATTTGTATACAGTGGACCCTTGTATAACAAACAGCTTGTATAACATAAAATTTGTACAACATAAAAAATTCCGGAGATAGGGGAAATTTGCTTAACATAATTGCCTATGGGGAAAATCCATACAACATAAAAATGGGATTACTCCATTTTCAATGCATTCCTATGGGAATTTCTATAAAGGAAAATTTGCTTAACATAATTTCATTTGGAACGAATTAATTCCTTTATACAAGGTACCACTGTACTTCAGACACTCTACTTCTATTCTAGAAAAAGAGTAAAGAGTAAAGAGCATGTTCTTAAAACGTTTGTTTATTTCTTTGATTTATATTCATAACAACTTCTGGAGCAAAAACAACCGTAGGTATCCCAATTTAAAAACAAAGCCAAATCAAACCAGGTATCTTCAAGTCATGGTGGTATGACAGTCCCCTAATAGGATGGTGGGGTGCAGGTGAACAAAAAAGTCATGGGAGGCTGCACCCCAAAGCCTCTCTAGAGAGAGCACCGGCTTCAGCGATCTCTTGGAGCAGCTCAGCTGGGAAAAACCAGTCCCAAAGGGCTGGGGCCACCATGGAGAAGGCCCGGCTTCTAGTGGATGTTTTCCTGGCCTCCTTCAGTATCTCCAGCTGGGGGAGCATTGCTTGGGAAGATCTGGTGGTGGTGGTGGTGTCGATTATCTTGGGGAAAGAGGCCCCGACAAGTAACAGGGTTCCGACAAATAGTGTTTCGTGGAAACCTTAGGAGACAAATAGGGTGGATCAGGATGAGGTCTCCATCAGGTGAGAAAAATGTGTCATTGCCCCAAAGGACTCCTCGGCCTTCAATGGAAGTGGCAAACGAGAATGGAAAGTATAAAATAATCACAAGTGTAGAAGATATTGTGAGGAAATAGAGTAGGTTGACGAGATTTCCATAACTCGGGCATTAATTGCAGGATTTGGATGGCCTGAACAAAGAGCCATCAGATGTGTTTTCACAGTCCCACTCACGGGGAAACAGGGGTCTGTCTAGCCACTATGGAAAATCATAAAAAGGCCGTCTAAAATTAGTTTTTTAGCTTACTTCGTTTTAGTTAAATAAGTCTGAAAAGATGATGGCAAACAACAACAACAACAACAACAACAACAACAACAACAACAACAACAACAACAAAACCATAAGAAGCTGGAGGGAAGAAGGTAGGTCAAGGGTAACCCCCCTCCCCCCGGAAATTAATTGTTCTGAGGTTACATTCTGATTTCCTGGTCTGCTGGAAATGTTAGCCTCCATTTTCAGCCAGTGAGTCTCAGTACTTGATCTGTCAAATGGAAACGAGGCATTCTTGAAAAAGTCTGCATCAACGGTCCATGGGGCTATAACACTGGAGTTAACTGTGTTGACTCTTGGATATACAGCACAGAATGTCCCTATTTCTAAAAAGCCACAGTTACAGGAGAAGGAGCTGCCCGGATGCCCTAGCACAGGCCTGCCCAACAGGTAGACCGCGGGCTACTAGTAGCCCGCGAAGGGTTCAAAAGTAGCCCTCCAGCCATCAATAAAAAGAGTGAGGGGATAAGTTCTCCACTCCTCCCTCCCCCATCCCAAGGACCACCACTGCTCCAGCAAAGTTCTGGGTCTGCCAGCCCACTGTCTCAGCTGAGCGGGGCAGTTCAAGGGCCATGGCGCATTGAAATCTGTCCCCTCCAGAATAGATTAATTGGTTTTCAATGCTGCTCTACTTACATACGTTTTTACTTATGAGCATGTGCTCGGAATGGATAAAATTCATAAGTAGAGGTTTTAGTGTAGTAGCCCTCAGGCACTTTGGGCCGGAAAAAGTAGACCTTGGCCTGTTCATAGTTGGACAGCCCTGCCCTAAGCACATCCGATCTCGCCTGGTTTCGGAAGCTAAGCAGGGTCGGCCCTGGTTAGTACTTGGATGGGAGACCACCAGGGAATACCAGGTGCTGTAGGGCCTGGAGTAGGAACTGGCAAACCACTCCAGTCTTCCTGCCAAGAAAGCTCCATGGACATGGGGTCATGGAGAGTTGGGCATGACTGTAACGACACAACACACACAGACACACACACAGACACACAGACACAGACACACACACACACACAAACACACACACACACACACACACACACACACACACACACACACAGAGGGGAAGGAGGGAATCCTGCTGAAGGTTCCTGTGCGGACATGGATCTCACATTCACCAGTGGTCCTTGGGATGGGTGTGCAGTTCAGTGTAAGTTTGTGAGAGGCTCAAAGACGGGGGAAACGACTGCCTTGATCCGCCAACCATGAAGGCGCTGCCTGTGTTTTTCTCATCTCTGACGAAGACCATGCACGGACTTCCAAGTTTGGGAATGCTCTTTTCTGAATGCCAGCACCCAGCCAGGACCTCTTCATCAACATGGCCAGTGCTAGAGGATCTTAAGAAGGAGAGTCCGTGAAATTTGCCGCTCCAGAACAAGAGTTTCCCTCTGCCTTGTTCACCCAGCGTGTTTCCTTGAAATCAGCTCTTCAGCCCCATGCAAAGCTTTTGTCATTGACTGGCGGGGGCTCCAACCCCAGTGCAGCAAAAAATCTGCCTACGGAGGTTATGGCCGCCTGGCAAGTATACGTTCCTGTTTCCCACAGGCAGGCATTGCAAGGAGGACCTTGAGAAGCCTGCCTCTTTCACAGTAGACGTCCTTAGAAAATAAACAAGCCAAACGTTTGTGTGTGTGTGTGTGTGTGTGTGTGTGTGTAAAAAAAAATCAGGACAAGGCCACATGATCCTCAGAACACTACCAATGGAGGAACAGGTGATACCTTTATCAGATCATTAAGAAAATAAAGCAAAAAAACCAAAACCCCAAAACCCAAAAATAAATAAAAGAAGCTTTAAAATCTCTCTCTCTCTCTCTCTCTCTCTCTCTCTCTCTCTCTCTCTCTCTCTCTCTCTCTCTCTCTCTCTCTCTCTCTATATATATATATATATATATATATATATATATATATATATATATATATGCATGTTAGGGTGGATTCGGGTTTCTTCCCGTGTAGAAATCTGGTTGTTTTGGCGACGTTTCGACGAGGTCTCACTCGTCATCTTCAGGCTGGTGTTCTGGCTTCTTTCTTCTTGAAGCAAAGCGTGATCTCAGTTGAAGTCCTTCTATAAATACTGCTGGGGGGGTGTGGTTTGCTTGCTCTGTTGCTGATTGTAGGTTCGTTTGTTCTTTTGTGATCTGCTGTGTGGCTGAGGCGATCGTTAAGGGATTAACTGCTGGTGGGTTAGATGGCTGTTTAGAGACATCCTGTGTGGGTGAGGTGCTGGATGTGTGTCTATCAGCCTTTTGTTTCTTAACGACCTTGGTGATGGGCGTTCTGGCAGCATCCTGGGCTTTGGTGGAGTGGGGTCCTGTGTCTTGTGAATTCATTTTGGTCTGGCTACGTGTCTGTGGTCTCCCAATGATTTTTTGGCGTGTGTAAGTGTGTTCCATGTGGTGACTGGAGTGGGGTGTAGCAGTAGATGGTGCAGTCGTGGTTTTGTTATTGGATGGTGGTTTCGTTTCATCTGTGGGAAGGGTCTGGGTTTGTGTTTGGTGTGGATGGAAGGTGGTGGCATCTTGTGTCCTTTTGGACCTGGTGTCAGTCTTTGTGACAGAGGCTCGTCTGTTGACCAGGGCTAGTTTCCAGATGTCAGGCAAGCGGGAGGTGTCATCACGTTTATTCATGTTGTTTGGGTGTTTCTCTATTTCAATGGCTTCCATGATTATTCGACTGTTGAAGTGTTCAGTTTTGGAGATGAGTTTGGTTCTTTCAAAATCAATTTCATGACCTGTTGTTTTTATGTGCTGGAAGAGAGAGGAAGATTTTTCTTCTTTTTTGACTGCGTTCTTGTGTTCTGCGATGCGTGCGCTTATTCTCCTGTTTGTCTGTCCGATGTATGTGGCTGGGCAGACTTTGCATGGTATTTCGTAGACTCCTTGGTTTTCTAGCTCAATCTTGTCTTTGGGGTTTCTTAAAATGTTGGCTAGATTGACAAGATTGAGCTAGAAAACCAAAGACAAGATTGAGCTAGAAAACCAAGGAGTCTACGAAATACCATGCAAAGTCTGCCCAGCCACATACATCGGACAGACAAACAGGAGAATAAGCGCACGCATCGCAGAACACAAGAACGCAGTCAAAAAAGAAGAAAAATCTTCCTCTCTCTTCCAGCACATAAAAACAACAGGTCATGAAATTGATTTTGAAAGAACCAAACTCATCTCCAAAACTGAACACTTCAACAGTCGAATAATCATGGAAGCCATTGAAATAGAGAAACACCCAAACAACATGAATAAACGTGATGACACCTCCCGCTTGCCTGACATCTGGAAACTAGCCCTGGTCAACAGACGAGCCTCTGTCACAAAGACTGACACCAGGTCCAAAAGGACACAAGATGCCACCACCTTCCATCCACACCAAACACAAACCCAGACCCTTCCCACAGATGAAACGAAACCACCATCCAATAACAAAACCACGACTGCACCATCTACTGCTACACCCCACTCCAGTCACCACATGGAACACACTTACACACGCCAAAAAATCATTGGGAGACCACAGACACGTAGCCAGACCAAAATGAATTCACAAGACACAGGACCCCACTCCACCAAAGCCCAGGATGCTGCCAGAACGCCCATCACCAAGGTCGTTAAGAAACAAAAGGCTGATAGACACACATCCAGCACCTCACCCACACAGGATGTCTCTAAACAGCCATCTAACCCACCAGCAGTTAATCCCTTAACGATCGCCTCAGCCACACAGCAGATCACAAAAGAACAAACGAACCTACAATCAGCAACAGAGCAAGCAAACCACACCCCCCCCAGCAGTATTTATAGAAGGACTTCAACTGAGATCACGCTTTGCTTCAAGAAGAAAGAAGCCAGAACACCAGCCTGAAGATGACGAGTGAGACCTCGTCGAAACGTCGCCAAAACAACCAGATTTCTACACGGGAAGAAACCCGAATCCACCCTAACATGCATACCTATACCCGTGAAAATCTACGAAAACATATATATATATATATATATATATATATATATATATATATATGCATGTTAGGGTGGATTCGGGTTTCTTCCCGTGTAGAAATCTGGTTGTTTTGGCTTTTTGCTTTATATTTTAAATTTTAATTTTGTTTTTTGCTTTTATTTCCTTAACGGTCTTATAAAGGTACTGCCTGATCCTGCATTTATATTTTTCTAAACATGTCCCCCCCACTCCGCCAGTTTGTCAAGGGAGAAGAAACAAGCAACCTTTCTGTTCCAAAACTTGGTTCTTTTGGTGCACGAGGAGTCTGGAGGTGGTGATGGTGGCACAGCTCTTGTCGTTGTCGAAGGAGCAGTGTCCGTGCTCTCAGAAGACGCTGGCCAACTCCAGTAGCACTCTCTTCCTGAGAGAACCCAGGCAATTTTAGGAGACCAAGCGTGAGCCTCCTGCATCCCCTTAAAAGACAACCTGCATCCATGCGATGATGTTTCTTATAAGCTCTGCAGCTTTTCCACTATGAGGAACGGGTCCTTCCTGAACGCAGAGGATCCTGGCTCCAGTTCAAGGCATCTCCAGTTTGGAGGGTGGGGAGGATGCTGTATCCCTAGAAAGCAGCTGCCAGAAGGCTCTCTTTGGTGGGACGAGAGGGCAGTCTGGCCTGGTCTCTCAAGGCGTTACTTGCGCTCCTCGCCATATCGCCCTGGCTGTCATGATAGCCTGGACCCCTGGCCACGTGCAAAGGTAGCACTGTTTACTGGTCATGTGACGCCTGTCTGCTAGTGGCACTTCTTCACTGGTCCAGCACCATTACTGGAAGTGCAGCAGGCTTGGGAAGAGAAGTAACTGACGCTGTGGAGCATGGGTACGTGAGTCAGCCGAAAGGGTTAATTCCCTACAGGTGCCATACCTCCGCATAATTACGCATACCCATGCCAGCAAAAACTTTGCATGCAAGCAGGACAAAAGCCAGAAAAATAAGGGTCTATCTTGGTACAGAGGTCATAAGGCAAGCCACGATTTCATTACTCAGGGCAATAGCTTCAAACTGCAGGAAAAGAGATTCCATTTGAACATTCGGAAGAACTTCACGACAGTTAGAGCTGTTTGGCAGTGGAATAATATGCTGCCCCAAAGGAGGGTGGTGGAGTCTCCTTCTTTGGAGGTTTTTAAGCAGAGGCTGGATGGCCATCTGTCGGAAATACTGTGATGGGGGTTCCTGCATGGCAGGGGGTTGGACTAGATGGCCCTTGAGGTCTCTTCCAACTCTAGGATTCTATGATCCTATGAGGATGTTTTCGCTTTCTGTCATCTTTCAGAAAATGAGCCTCCCTCTTCCCTGGTTTCCGGCGTCATTGACTACAACATGCCTCTCACCTCCACCTACTTGAAGCAGATGAAGCTGCGGGTCATGAATTCACAGGAACAGGTCAGCTTAATTCTTGTTTATTATGTTGGGGATGTGATCAGAGGGGGGAGCTGGACGGCTGTTGGACCGACGCTGGTGATGGGATTCTCAGCATCTGAATGCGCCCTCAGCCATTCTTATTTAATTTATTTCAAGTACAGTAATACCTCGGATAACAAATGTTTCGGATAACAAATGGAAATTTCCGGTTATAGGGCTGCCGCAGATAACGAATGTGCCCTATGGGCTGCCTCGGATAACGAATGTTTCAAAATGCCTTGCAAAAAAAGTGTACCCAGGATGCACTGCACCCCCCCCCCATAGTTTGTGGAGGGGTGGGAGGAGTTAGAGAGTTTCTTTTCATGGTGTTTTGGAGCCAATCTGGACATTTTTTTGCTGAGGGATTTGGACCTTTCAAACTTGGAAAGTTAGGGAGCTAGCTATTATTATTTGCACTGCTTTTCTTTGCATTTTTGGCAGGAACAGGTTGGAGTCGTCTTGCTGCTTGTGTTTGTGTCTGTTTGCATTTTTCCCCCATTGCATTTTTGGCAGGGAAAGGCTGGGGTAGTCTTGCTGTTTTCTTTTCTCCATCTTTGCATTGCACTGCGGTGTGGGGGGGTGTTCTGTGGGGGGTGTTGCAGCACTGTATGCCTTTAAAGTGCACTTCATAAAGACATCGGGGGACACACAGCCTTTTTGCCTTTTTTCAGACCTCCAGAATGGATTAACCGGTTTCCCATTCATTTCAATGGGAAACTGCATTTCGGATAACAAATGTTTCGGATAACAAATTGCCTTAGAGAGTGAGTTAAATTCATTCTCAGAGGTACCATTGTATTTAAAAAGCATCCCAAGCCAGTACTTTTCTAAATGAGACAAAATAGTCTTGTGAATGACACAGGTCTGTGGTACAGGCAAGATTTAAAAGACCCGAATTCGAGCCTGTGGAATCCGTTGTGGCGTTAAGCTTAGCCTAAAACGCGTAAGTGAAGTTCTTCCTGGAGCTTGTTGGGCTCAGAATTGTGCCTCGTGCCAAAGTTGGCCAGCTTTGTCCAGACGTCCGGATGAGAAGGAAGTTGCGTTACTCGATTTCGCAGATACAAAGGCCGGTTCTGCCTTGCGTCCTATGAGAAATTCGCAGCTCTTGGACGTTTCATGTGCCAGGCCTGGTATTCGCCAAGCTGGGCAAGTCTTTCAGAAAACATGGCGGAGCGTGAGTTGATCGGAGCGGAAAGGCTCGGCTGTCGGTGGCGGGTTTTTAGACGGCGGATTGTTTCTCAGCTGCACCGTCATAATTCATTCCACCTCAGTACAGTTGAATTTAAAGATAAAGCGAAATAGGAAAGAAGCCGGTACACACTTCCAGAGGGAGGAAGCGCCGGTTTAGCTGAGCAATCGAGCCAAGGATATCTGTCCAAAAATGAAAATGAAGAACATGTTTCAAACGCAAGTCCAATTTATCCAGTGTTAAACGCAGGTCGGGACTAATTACACATATCCTATGCAGGAAAGGCCTTCTTCTGCTCTAAAATCCTTTCTTCCTTCTAGCTGCTTCTGTCCCCTGGACTAGAGAACAGCTATTTTATTTATTATTTATTTTGATATCTTGAGTTCTTAAATTTATATACTGCCCCATTAGTGCTAACATTATAATGCCATTGTACAAAATGATAGTAAGGCCGCACCTGGAGTATGTGTACAATTCTGGTCTTCGCATCTCAAAAAAGACATCTGGAAAAGGTGCAGAAGAGAGTGACTAAAATGATTCCTGGGCCTCCCTTATGAGGAAAGGCTAAAACATTTGGGGCTCTTTAGTCTGGAAAAAAGGCGCCTGAGGGGGGATATGATTGAGACGTACAAAATAATGCAGGGCATGAGTCAAGTGGATAGAGGGACATTCTTCTCCCTCTCACAAAATACCAGAACTAGGGGACATACACTCAAACTGAGGGTTGGGAGAGTAAGAACAGACAAAAGAAAATATTTTTTCACCCAGTGCATTGTTAGTCTGTGGAACTCCCTGCCACAGGAGGTGGTGATGGCATCAGGCCTGGATGCCTTCAAAAGGGGATTGGACAGATTCCTGGAGGAAAAGTCCATCACAGGTTCCAAACCATGATGGAGATGTGTAATCTCCAGGCTTAATAAAACAGGATACTTCAAGGGCCAGATGCAGGGGATTGGTATCAGGAGACATACCTAGTCTCGTGCACTCCCAGATGCATCTGGTGGGGCCACTGTGAGATACAGGAAGCTGGACTAGATGGGCCTTTGGCCTGATCTGGAATGGCGCTTCTTATGCACTAAAGTTATATCCCACCCCATTAGTACCCTGTTTTCAGGGCTGTTTGCAGAACGATAAAAATAAACAAGCCATCTAGCCGAAGTAAAACCCACCGACCATAGCCTCCCGCACCTCTTTGAATTAACTCTTTATTCTGCTTATATTGTTTTATATCATTTATTGCTTTTTGACTTTGTTGTCTTATCACCTCGTTATTTTATTTATTTACTAATCTTGTTTTGGTATACACTACACTTTTTATTGCTTTAAGCAGCCCAAAGTAGCCTTGTAGCTAGACAGGCTGGAGAGAAATCCAATAAATAAATAATGGATATGTTTATATATCACAGTAAAAAAGGACAGGAGTGTAACAGCACTTTAATGACACATTTATGATAGCACTCTGTGTGTGTGTGTGTATGTGTTTGAGAGAGAGAGAGAGAGAGAGAGAGAGAAGGGATGTTTACTATACAGGGTAGCTGGAATTTCTGGAGCAGGAGCGAAACGTGTAGCTGAAGTCCTGTTGCTTAGCTTAGTAATTAGCAAGTAAAATAGGCCCATCAAATTACTGGAAATGTTAGATGATGGGAGTCATCGTATCTTCACAGAGCCTGCTTTGCTAAGCAACAAGATTTCAGGATTTCGGTCCTCGTCAGTTACTTTGTGATTTTTAATTGATGTATTTGGCTGCTGCGGACCAAGAGACCAAAAGAAAATAAAAGATCGGGCAATGTTCAATTTTATTTTATTTTTCTGCCATAGAAGGCTAGCACGAATGTTCCGAAGGGGTCAGGTTCTTTGCTCCAAGGTTTTCCGAAGGCTTCGTGTATATTTGTAGGGAGGAAGACAACTTTCTCCACTCTGAAGCCCAGAGTAAACCAGGACCTTCTTAAAAAAGAGGATTGTTTTGTTCCAGAGGAAGAGAGTAGGAAAGTGTCGAAGGGGTCGTCGGTTAAAATGGACTAATTCCCCAGTCAAGCGCTTGGGCTTGAGAGTCAACCAAATGCTTGTAATGTTGCTGTTTTTAAGCGCTTGAATGCCTCCAGACTTGGAGCATTTGCCGCCTCCCAAGGTCATCACTTCCATTGTTGAACTCTTCTAACAGTCAAGAGGTTATAGAATCATAGAATCATAGAGTTGGAAGAGACCTCAAGGGCCATCTAGTCCAACCCCCTGCCATGCAGGAACCCCATCACAATATTTCCGACAGATGGCCATCCAGCCTCTGCTTAAAAACCTCCAAAGAAGGAGACTCCACCACCCTCCTTTGTGGCAGCATATTATTCCACTGCCAAACAGCTCTAACTGTCGTGAAGTTCTTCCCAATGTTCAAATGGTATCTCTTTTCCTGTAGTTTGAAACCATTGCCCCGAGTCCTAGTCTCTGAAGCCATGGCAAACAAACCTGCTCCCTCTTCAATGTGACATCCTTTCAAATATTTAAACATAGCTATCATATCCCCTCTCTGCCTTCTTTTTGAAAGGCTAAACATTCCCAGTTCCCTAAGCCGTTCCTTATAAGACATTTCTTCCAGACCCTCAACCATCCTGGTCACCCTCCTCTGCACCCGCTCGAGGTTGTCAACATCCTTTTTAAATTGAGGTGCACAGAACTGGACACAGTACTTGACTGAGGGCCTTTTCACACGACCCCTAAGATCCGCTGGCCACTTAAATTCGGACCAGAGATCTTAGGGGTTCGTCGCTCTTCCGGTGTCCCCACCCCCCTCCACACTTCCTGGTTGCTGGCTGCGTGAGTGGAGGGAGAAAAAGAGAAAGAAAAGCATTCCGCTCACCTCGTTCTGCCTCTCGTCTCTGTAAAAGTAGCTCTTAAAGGGGCGGGAGCCAAAAAACAACAAACAGAAGCAAGGAGAGCCCCGCACTCACTATCCTTACACTGGATCAAATAATTTTCACTCTCCCAGAGCAGGTACCTGAAAGCTGCGCTGGGACGCGCTAAAGTGGGCGGGGTCGCAGTTAATTTCCTGTTAACTCCGGAGCTGGTGGGTAAACATTTTTAAGCTCTGGAGCTGGGAGCCATTTGCCCTGGAGTTTAGGGGTCGTGTATAAACGCCCACAGTGTCTTGATAAGTTACAGCCTCTTTCACCAAAATACATTGATGGCTACTGGTCTGGAATGGTTTAAGGTGATAGTGCTGTTGGTGGTGATTTTGATTTAAATTACCTCAAGGGTCTGGCCTGGAGTATTGAATTATGTTGTTGTCATTCCTATCGGCTGGTCCTTTGTTCTCCTTATGTCTTTGTGAAAGCAAAGTGTTCTGCTTATATATCACCCCATAGTGCTTATAGCGGTCTCTGGGCAGTTTACAGTTTAATTACACTATGCAGGCTACACATTGCCGCCCCCCTCCAGCAAGTTGGGTACTCATTTTACCGACCTCGGAAAGATGGAAGGCTGAGTCAACCATGAGCCTGCTAACTGGGATTGAACCCCAGGTCATGAGTACAGTTTTACCTGCAGGACAGGCATTTAACCATTGCGCCATGAATCAAAGCACAGTACAGTATTGGGGGTTTGCGCCTTTGGAGAGTCTATTCTGGAACATTCAATCATTATTTATGTATTCATTTATTTATTTTGATTACTTTTACCCCGCCTTTCTCCTTGGAAAAGGACCCAAGGCAGTTTACAATAATGAGGGGCAATATACATACAGCCCTGGAGGAATTTGACATTTGAATGATTCCTACAAAAAAAATTTCCAGCCGTTTAAAAGGAATGTCACCAGACACTGGAGTTTATTCAAATACTATCATTCATTCGTTCGTTCATTCGTTCGTTCGTTCATTCATTCATTCATTCATTCATTCATTCATTCATTCATTCATTCATAATATTTTTACCTGCCCTTTCCCCTTAAAAAGGACCCAAGGCAGCTTGTATAATTAAAAGGCAATATTTAGAAGCCAAAAATTGTAAGTATATTAATTTTTGCTAAAAAGAAAACACCAGATACTACAGTACAGTATATTGAAAATGGTCAATAAATTCAATGTTACAAACATTTAAACGCCACAAGGCTCAGCACTCCCTATAAAACCCCTTCTTAGACACCCAGTAAATAAGCTTGCCTGAAGAGGAAGTTCTTTGCGTGCTTCCGGAAAGACAGCAGAGATGGGGCCAGCCTGGCTTCCTGTGGAAGGGAGTTCCACAGTCTGGGAGCAGCAACAGAGAAGACCATCTCTTGGGTCTCCATGAAATGCATCTATGAAGGTGGAAGGAGTGAGAGAAAGGCCTCTCCTGAAGACCTTAATACCAGGTAGGCTCATGAAAGGAGATGCGGTCATGGAGGTAGCTTGGGCCGAAGCTGTTTAGGACTTGGATAGATTAGAGCCAGCACTTTGAATTGTGCCCGGAAGCTGATTGGCAGCCAGTGGAGCTGCTGCAGTGGTGGTGGTGGTGGTGGTGGTGGCGGCGGCGGTGGTACATCATCCCTGTAACCAGCCCCAGTTAACAACCTGGTTGCAGCATTTTTGCACCTGCTGAAGTTTCTGAGCACTTTCCAAAGGCATCCCCACGTAGAGTGAGAGAAGCATTAAGTTGCTGCAGTCATTAAGATCATAATTGGAGGCCTTTCTCTTGGTCCTGCCACCTGCACAGGTGCATCGGAGGCCTTCTGTCGGAAGCACTGTGATGGGGGCTCCTGCATGGCAGGGGGTTGGACTGGATGGCCTTTGAGGTCTCTTCCAACTCTGTGATTCGATGACACAGGTGAGAGCCTTCTCTGTGGCTGCTCCTGGACTCTGGAACTCCCTCCCACTGGAAACCCGGCAGGCTCCATCTTGGCTGCCTTTCTCCAGGCAGGCTTTTCCTTCATGTCTGGTGGTTTGACAGGGGTTCTAAATGGATTATTGTGCTCTGTTTTAAATATGTTTTAATATTGATCTTAGTACTATTTACTGTAAATATACTTGTTTAATTCTTTTAAAAAATATTTATGTCTTGGTTTTAGCTTTTCAATACTGTTTTATGTTGTAATCCATCTTTGGTCCTTTCAAGGAAAAAAGCAGGATAAAAATATTCAACATAAAATAATAAATAATACCTCTGTGTGAATGACATTCCACATCCACATGCAATCAGGAGAAAGTAAAATCATATAAATTTTGAAAAAGAAGCGACAATGGTTTCTACAGCCTTTTCTGTGTTAGAAAAGGGGGAAAAGAAAAAGAAAGATGAAATATTGTAGCACTTTATGAATTTTTATTTCTGGATGAGTTTTTCAGGGGTCAAATTCTACTTCTACAGACAGAGGCAGTAAAAATGCTGCACATGTTCCCCGTGGGGGTGAGAGCTATATGTCCAGGTGATGGGGCAGGTAATAGAGAAAGCCTCAGGTGTTTGTTAATTCAGGAATGATGCTATCAAATTATTAATTAGCAGAGTCTAGCCAAGGTGATAAACCAGGTCGGCTTAGCCGCCACAGGGATGCTAAGAGTGAAGTTTATAGTGATCGCAAGATCTAGAATCTGTACTAGGGGGGAATGCAAGCTATTTCCTTTATACACAACCCCATAGTAACTTGCCTACAGAAGAATGCTAGTGGTTCTTAATGTGAAATTAAATCTGTCAGGATGAACTATTACACCCTAGATCTACAGAAATCGTGTCTTAATTGACTGTGCAAGATCGTGATCTGTATTTAGGCCCTTGGAGATGCACTACAACCTCTTTATGTACTCAATTTGTGATGCCCCCCCTCTGCTCTGTTTGTGTGTGTGTGTGTGTGTGTGTGTGTGTTTAATTCTACAAAAAAGAGATTCCTGGTGGCAGATTTCTGTCCATTCAATATTTTGCGCTGGGATTCTCCTGTTGATCTGTAGTTAGAAAGCAGAGCTTGGAGAACTTACCATAAAATCACTCGAAAGGCTAAACTACTCAGTGAGCCCCTCATCTGGGGACTTGCGTGGCCCACCAGTGTAGGTTTGGGGAACATTCAGGCTGGCTCCCCCCACACCCCCGAAGCTTGGGGGGGAGGGGCTCATCATTGCCCAGAATGGGCTGAAGGACACGGAGGAATGGCCAATACATCTCAATGGTCTTCCTAGGGAGCTGTGATGGAGTTCCATCGGTCTCTCTGCCGGGTCTGACTTAAAGCACGCTGCTTCACGGGACCGAACCAGCCCTGTTCCATTGGCTTTTTCACCGTGCAAAGCTGTGTGTCTCTGTTCTGAGTAAGACCTAATATATCTGAGTGCGACCGTAGATGGGATGCTTGATGATGTGTCCTGGATTGAAGCTGGAAACATATCAGTGTTCGGATAATGGGCGGGTGGCTTCCCGATATAATTTAGTGATGACGTGTCCCTTTGTGAGGTTGCGCCATCGTGTCCAGCACGTTTACTCATTGCATGGACTGGTGATGGATTTAGGCCCTTTGTACACGACCCCTAAACTCCGCCGCAAATGGCTCCCAGCTCCGGAGCTTAAAATTGTTTCCCCACCAGCTCCGGAGTTTACAGATAATTAAGTGCGACCACGCCCACCTAAGCGCGTCCCAGCGCACTTTTCATGTACCTGCTCTCTGGAGGTGAAAATTCCTGATGCGGATATAACGTAGTGACTGCCCGGCTCTCCTTGCTTCTGTTTGTTCTTTTTTTGCCCCCGCCCCTTTAAGAGATCTGAATGCATTGCCGGGACGGCAGAACGGAGGTGAGCGGCATTCTTTTCTTCCTTTTTTTCTCCCTCCCCTCACGCAGCCAGCAGCCAGGGGTGCGGAGGGGGTGGGAACGCAGGAACAGTGACAAACCCCTAAGATCTCTGGTCCGAATTTAAGTGGCCAGCGGATCTTAGGGGTCCTGTGAAAAGGCAGTTAGTTGACGGAAAGAGGAGCGTTAGAGCAGTGCTGGTGGAATTTTGCCAGTAGTTCCTTGCCATGGGTCCAGATGACAAAGACCTCATTGGTGAATCTCAGAGCCTTTGTACACGACCCCTAAACTCCGCCGCAAATGGCTGCCAGCTCCGGAGCTTACAATTGTTTCCCCACCAGCTCCGGAGTTTGCAGGAAATTAAGTGCGACCACGCCCACCTAAGCACGTCCCAGCGCACTTTTCATGTACCTGCTCTCGGAGGGTGAAAATCCCTGATGCGGATTTAAGGGAGTGAGCGCCGGGCTCTCCTCGCTTCTGTTTGTTGTTGTTGTTTGCCTCCCGCCCCTTTAAGAGAAAGAATCAGGATGACGACGGGGCTCCCCGCGGCATCGGAGGTGAGCTTGCATTTTTTCCTCTCTTTTTTTCTCCCTCCCCTCACGCAGACAGGAGCAAGGAAGTGCGGAGGGGTGGGGGCGTAGGAAGAACAACGAATCCCCAAGATCTCTGGTCCAAATTTAAGTGGCCAGCGGATCTTAGAGGTCGTGTGAAAAGGCCCTCAGGTGGAGAGGAGTTTTCTGGCTACAGGTATTGAGGACCGGGCCTCCATGTCCGGAGAGAGCCGATCTGAGTGAAGTGTTGCCTACATTACATCTCTCGCCCACTTGCCACCTTCCCCGTCCTTGTTTCGGAGCTTCAGCCCCCCCCCCCCGGCGAAATAGTCCACCTGAAACTCTATCCAACTTGGGGGAGCCTCAGAGCAAGGTTGGAGAAATGGGTGGCGTTTCCCATTCCAATGTTTACATTTGAATTTGTTGTGGGCAGAGAAACTGCAGGATATGGGAGTTTTTCCTCACGCGTCCACCAATGAATTCGGAAATGTATAAAGGAATTGTATACAACACATACATCGTTTGTGGGATTGCGGTTTGTTTGGGAAGGCTCAAGTCAGTGTTTGCAGACCATAGGAGAGGGGATCCCAAAATCTAATCCCCAGTGAGGACATCCTCCAATAGACGAAGTACCATTGTGATGGAGATCCTTCCTTCCTTCCTTCCTTCATCTATTTTATTTATTTATTTATTTATTTATTTATTTATTTAACGTTTTCCCAAGGGAACTCTGGGCGGTTTACAAACAGAGCAACAAACTATTGAAAACCCCACAAAACCGAATCAAATAATACACAACAAAAGGAAAAAAGAAAAGAGTCTGGCATGAGGCACAAACAGATAATAACAGAAAACAACAGGTCACACGGGGCACAAACAGGCATTCGCGATCGCCATAAGCTTCTTTGAACACCCAAGTCTTCAATAATTTCTTGAAGGCTGTGAGGGATGCAGCCAGGTGGATCGCACAACCAGTTTGTTCCATATTTTTCCTTTTTTAACAGATCTTTTGGGCAGGGGGAAGGTTGGGAAATCAGTGGAAGAAACAGGTTTGCAAGTAGAAGACACTGAATGTAAAATTCTATGCAAAAGGCAGGTCAAAAAGGCCATCCATCCATCCAGAACTAGGGGACATCCACTCAAACTGTGGGTTGGGAGAGTGAGAACAGACAAAAGAAAATATTTTTTTTCACCCAGCGTGTTGTTAGTCTGTGGAACTCCCTGACACAAGATGTGGCAATGGCATCTGGCCTGGATGCCTTCAAAAGGGGATTGGACAGATTCCTGGAGGAAAAGTCCATCCCAGGTTACAAACCATGATGGAGATGTGTCATCTCCAGGCTTAAAACACCAGGGTCTTTCAAGGACCAGATGCAGGGGCTTGGGATCAGGAGACAGAGAACTAGTCTCGTGCACTCCCGGACTCATCTGGTGGGCCCACTGTGAGATACAGGAAGCTGGACTAGATGGGCCTTTGGCCTGAGCCAGCAGGGCTCTTCTTATGTTCTTAGGAACAGCGTCCGTGATCTCTTCATGTTGGCATTTCCCCTCCGAGAAGCAGGCGAGGGCTCTGGTTCATTTCATGGCAGTGTTTTTTTTGGGGCAGGAGGACAGAGCCTGTCACGCCTCTCACGGCACAGAGGCTGCCTTCCAGCCTGAAGTTCGAAAGCCGGTGTTTACAGTGAATATCAGTACATTTTTGAAGCCCCCGTAGGTTGCAGCCAAGATAAGGTGGTTGCATCAGCAGCGTAAGGCTGCAGTTGGAATGCACATGTCCCTGCGAGGTTTCCGGCTGGTTGCTATGGATTCTCCAGGACCCATCGGTGCTATTTTAAGAGGCAGGAATGGTCACAGGAGGCCTCCGCCCTTCCTTCCTTGCACATCTCCGGCATTCCTTTGACCTCTGTAGACATTTAGGGTTGGGAAGGGAGACCTGGCCGGGGGCGGGGGGGGGACACACACACACACCTGGTGTAACTCCCCAGTCACTCAGGATGACCTGAGGGTGGAGCTGAGAGGGTGGGAAGGTGGGCTTCTGGGAAGAACAGCAGAACTCAATGGGGAGCTGATGGTAGCTCAGGTGAGGACCCATGTCTTGTGGTCACCTCATCCAAGGCAAGGTCTCTCTCTCTCTCTCTCTCTCTCTCTCTCTCTCTCTCTCTCTCTCTCTCTGTGTGTGTGTGTGTGTGTGTGTGTGTGTGTGTGTCGGGGAGGGCAGAATCTGTAATTTGTGATCCGTCCTTATTGGTGATGTTTGGCTATTGCGTGTTGTTTCATACAGAATATGGGTGGAAAGCACATTGTTATTGGAGGTGTGGAGTCAAATATCACAAACAGGCTCCCCCACCCTCTGCTGCCGCCGGCCCTCCCCATCGTGTTGTGAACCTCCTAGAACAGGGGTCCTCAACCTAAGGCCCTGGGGCCGGATGCGGCCCCCAAAGGTCCTGAATCCGGCCCCTGGAACCAATTGCAACCCCCCACCACCTACCCCCTGCTTTGCAAGCAAGGCAGCCTCCGCAGCTGCTTCTATTGCTGAGGCAGTTCAAAGCATTGTCGACCTTTTTTTTTTTTACTGTGGTCTGGCCCCCAGTGGTGTCTGGGGCGTGGTGGACCGGCCCACTGTTTGAAAACATTGAGGACCCCTGTCCTAGAATCTGTCCTGATTTCAGAATCTCCCCTTCGTTGCCCAGCCTGGCCTTCGGATCCAAAAGTCCTCCAAGGCGACGCACATGTCCACGCATGTACCACACACATGCACAAATAACATGAGTCAATCAGTATGACAATAAGACCATTTAGTGAGAGCTAGATCCCAGAACAATAAACCAGTGTCTAGTCCTGCCCGCCGAAGGAAAAACAAGCCCTTTACGTGAGGTCTCACCTGATTAAAGATGCCAAAGTCAATCAATTAACCGTGCCGTTCTGTAGATGCCTACTCAGAGGTAAGCCCCACGGAGCTCAGTGAGAGTCAGTCGTAAGCTAAGCGTCATTTTCCCATCTGAAATGGCATTGAGATGTATGCGGAAAAGCAGTTAGTCTAGAAAAGAAAACCTCCTTTTAGACCATGCATGTAAGGGCTACAACATACTTATTTTCAAAACGTTTATCTCAGTATCATATGAACAAAACAAACAGGACAGCATATAGAATCATAGAATCCTAGAGTTGGAAGAGACCTCAAGGGCCATCTAGTCCAACCCCCTGCCATGCAGGAACCCCCATCACAATATTTCCGACAGATGGCCATCCAGCCTCTGCTTAAAATCCTCCAAAGAAGGAGATGCCACCACCCTCCTTTGGAGTAACATATTCCACTTCCAAACAGCTCTAACCGTCAGGAAGCTCTTCCTCATGTTTAAATGGAATCTCTTCTCTTGTAGTTTGAAACCATTGCCCCGAGTCCTAGTCTCTGAAGCCATGGCAAACAAACCTGTTCCCTCTTCAATATGACATCCTTCCAAATATTTAAACATGGCTATCATTTCCCCTCTCAGCCTTCTTTTTGAAAGGCTAAACATTCCCAGTTCCCTAAGCCGTTCCTGGTAAGACATTTCTTCCAGGCCTTCAACCACCCTGGTCGCCCTCCTCTGTACCCGCTTGAGGTTGTCAACACTGGGGCCTGACCAGAGCAACTGTATTTATTGGTTTTACAATTAGTAATATTTATCAGTGAAATAAATCTTTTTCTGGATCGGAGTGAGATGAGGGAGGATATATAGGGTCTTGCAGGGACTCGGGTTGGAGTCCTCGGCTGTGGCCCCTGAGGTGGAGAGCTTGGTTCCCCTACTCTGCCCCCACAAGGGGGGGGGGAGTCAGCCTGTGTGGCCTCGGTAGACCCAGAGCCCTTGCGTGTACATGCTTGCACACGTATGCGTGCCCACTTACATAGAAGGAGGAAGTGCTAAACCACTTCTGAATTGTCTTAAAAAAAAACTTTGGTGAGGGTTTCTGTAAGCTACAGTTCATGTAACAACTCATTGGCAGCATTATTGATCAATAGGATACGTGAAAGGAAGCATTTGAAGCATTATCCCTGGTTGCTGCCCTGATTTATTTAGTTAACTTATTTGAACCCATGGAGAAAATAACACACTCGGGCTGCTTTGTTGAGCGGAATCTGTGCTGTGTAAACTGTTCCTTCATTCCTGTCTGCACACATGCTTTGTGGGAGAGCGGTTAATTTTTTTTTTGTGCCATTTAGGGACGTCCCATGCCAGATCATCCTCTACATTCCCTAAATTCTCTCCTTTACTGACCCAAGGGCTCACATGCAGCCGGCAAGCAAGGGTTGTAAGCGGCAACAGAAATCACCAAGAAGTATGGATGGTGCTTAAAGGGTTTATCCTGAAATTAAAAAGGACCACTTTAGCTTCTTTCTTTCTTTCTTTCTTTCTTTCTTTCTTTCTTTCTTTTCCTTCCTTCCTTCCTTCCTTCCTTCCTTCCTTCCTTCCAACTCTTATGCAAGAGTTCCATTTGTAAAAAACAAAGCGAGAAAGCAAAATGTGCTGCTAACATACCACCCCAAAGTGCTTCAAACATTCTCTCTCAGTTTACAATTTAATTATGCAGGCTACACATTGCCGCTGCCCCCCCCACCCCCGAGTACTCATTTTACTGATCTTGGATGGTTGGAAGGCTGAATGAACCTTGAGCCAGCTACCTGGGAATGAATCTCAAGTTGTGAGCAGAGTTTTGGCTGCAGTACTGCAGTTTATCCACTGTGCCACGAAGCATCAGTTGGACCAGACAAGTTTTAAAGTAAAGCCCAATACAGATCTTGCCGTCCATCTGCCTATCTGTCTGCCCATCACCTTTACTGGTGAAAGGCCATCAGGTGACTTGCATACAGTATTCCTGTGAGAGGGGCAGCTTCCATGGAAGTCCATAGTCTGTGAGGTTTTATTTGAATTTGCCACTGGAGTCTGACTTTTAATCAAGCACATTTGAATTTTGGTGCCTTGTGTTTTTCTTCCTTCCACCTTTGCTTTCAATCAACACGGGCAGAGATGTTGCATGGTGCACTGCCAGGAGCCAGAAAATAAGGCTGATGGAATACTGTCACAAATGGCCTACATCGAGAACGTTTCCAGAGATGGACAAGTTCAGAGGCTGATCACAAATTTTAGTGACCTCTAGAGATTTGGCACAGTCCCATCTTCTCAGGTGTGTCCCACCTGTCCCAGCATTTCCCTCCATCCGGACAGGTGCTTCGCAGAATTTATATACTATTGAGTCCCAAATAGTGGGACATTAAAAAACAACAACACTGCAATTCAAATTAGTAACAAGCCAAATAATCCCAAATGCCAGTCACAATGAACAGCAAACATATATATTTTTAAAAAACAAGCAAGCATATGCAAATGAAGCTGAAGAAGAATGTTTAAAATCTCCTTTCTGGCCTCATGAACGATCCTTTCCCCCCCTCCTAGTGCATTCAAGGTAATATGCGTTTTTCATTTTTCCCCATGTTTGTTGACCTGTTGAGTGTGTTTCTGGGTAAACGCAGAGAGACGCATGGGCGCCCATACACAGAATGTGGTTCATGCAAATAGGGGCAAAGCTTCCACTTTTTAAAGGAAGAGGTCTAGTGTTTTACCTGTTTCTTTCACCTGTTATATAACCTTTAGGGTTCCCCACCCTCTAGCATTCCCCATCTGTATTTTATCCCAGTAATTTTACTTTTAACACAGGGCCTTTTTACACGACCCCTAAGATCCGCTGGTCCCTTAAATTCGGACCAGAGATCTTGAGGGTTTGTCGCTCTTCCTGCGTTCCCACCCCCTCTGCACTTCCTTGTTCTGTCTGCGTGAGGGGAGGGAGAAAAAAAGGGAGAAAAGAATGCACTCTTACCTCTGGAGTGCCGGTGGAAGTTGCTCCGACCCCCCCTGTCACTTCCTGGTTCCTCTTAAAGGGGCGGGAGGCAAAACAACAACAACAAAAAGAAGCGAGGAGAGCCCAGCACTCTCCGCATCAAAATTTTTCACTCTCCCAGAGCAGGTACTTGAAAGGTGCGCTGGGTCGCGCTTAGGTGGGCGGGGTCGCACTTAATTTTCTGTTAGCTCCGGAGCTGGTGGGGAAACATTTTTAAGCTCCGGAGCTGGGAGCCATTTGCAGCGGAGCTTAGGGGTCGTGTATAAACGCCCACAGTATTTTTTCTTCACTGCCATCTTTCCGGAAGGGATGTCGCTTTTCAGCTTCTGTTGTTCTTCTTTTTAGCACCTTTCTAGCCAATCTCTTCCATTTTTAGAAATTTCATGGAAGGTAAAGGTACAGCACCTGCCTTTGAGCTGGATGCTTGGCATTCTAGGACTTTGAAATGTTAGCCGGGAGGAAGGAAGGGGACACCTTGTAACAGGAACCTGGCTCCTAATCAAGGGATGCTTGGACTTACAGAACAGAAAATGCTTTTCCATCTTGGCTGAAGGGCTCTCTGTTTACCGGAACTCATCCTTCATGGGAACCAGGCGTGTTTCGGGGAGTAAAAACGATGCTTTTTCATACGGGACGCTGTTTTAGCCGTATTTAAAACGATATAGTGTTGAGCGAGCAGCGTTTCAAAGGAAAGGGTTTCTCAAGTTTTATGCTGTGCGCGGAGCTCTCTGGAGGAGAGAAGCATCTTTCTGGCCTCTCGGAGAGTCCTCACCAGCCCTGACCCGAGACAGACGTGTTGCAGAGGCGTGGTAGAAAGAAAGAGGAAGTCGGTACATTGCCAAGACTCGAAATTTTAGTCTTGCATCCTAATATGGGTTTTAAAACGCTGCTTGGAATTTAGAGCGATGCCTCCTGTAATATTCCTGTTGCTTCCCGTTATCCATGGGGCTGTGGTTTGTCTCTCTGGTGGCAGAGACAGAGGTGCTGGGGGGGTGTTGATTCCCCACTGCCCCTCCCTGTCAGGGGCCTTCTAACTCTGCCATTCTATGATGATTTTATTTATATCCTCCTGAATGATGTGACGGAACCCCCCCCCCCCGTGCCATTTACGTCCTCGTCCTCCTGCGTCTTCCTACATTTGCAGCCCTGCTACACCTGTGGCTACGGGCAGTCCCGGGAGGGGCAGGCCCCACGCACTGACCACGAGGGGCGTTCCAAATCCTCTTTTGTCTTCTTGCAGCTCCACCCACTCTGGCCTTTCAGACTTCCTGTTTTAAATATCTATCTACCTCCCTTAAAGTCCATATTTGAGTGTACAGAAACCAACAAGAGGAAGCAGTAAAGGGAGGCACGGTCTTGGTACATTCCTGCACTCAGCGAGCAAACAGCAAATGCAGCAATAACCTGGAGGCAGAGCGAGGGATTCTGTAGCACTTCCCCTGCCTGGATTAAGTCTCAATATTAACACTTTGCCAGGTGGAGAGTCTAGATTAGTGGTTCTCAACCGTTGGGTCCCCAGATGTTCCTGGACTGCAACTCCCAGAAGCCTCTACCACTCTCTGTGCTGGAAGGGGTTTCTGGGAGTTGCAGTCCAGGAACATCTGGGGACCCCCAGGATGAGAACCACTGGTCTAGATGGACAACTGGGGAAAAATCTTTGCATGGAATATAGGATCAGACATTGAGCGGATCAGCCTGGATCTAGATCTTTTAAAAGGTTTAGATAGATCGATTGGAGTAGCTGACTGCAGCCTGCATTACTCCTATTAAGTTACTGTGTTTCTCCTAACACAGAATTGTAGGCTGCAGGGGGGGGGGACAGGGGGGTCCTGCAAGATCCCTTTGTGGACTTCTGGAGCCAGTTTGTGAGGAGTTACACTACAGCAGAACTTAGGGAAGTTACCTGGTGGGACTACAACACCCAGAATACTCTATCTCGAATGGCCAGGTGCCTGTGTCAGTAGCCATTGGTGTGTGTGTGTGTGTGTGTGTGTGTGTGTGTGTGAGAGAGAGAGAGAGAGAGAGAGAGAGTTGTAGTACAATAAAATATTTTATAAAATAAAATATAAAATATGTGAAAGGGTGTCACATTGAAGAAGGGACTGGTTTATTTTCCATGGCTTCAGAGACTAGGACGCGGGGCAATGCTCTCAAATTACAGGAAAAGAGATTCAGTTTAAACATTAGGAAGAACTTCATGACAGTTTTTTCTGTCTGGCAGTGGAAGATGCTGCCATAGAAGGTGGTGGGGTCTCTTTCTTTGGAGGTTTTTAAGCAGGGGCTGGATGGCCATCTGTTGGGAGTCCTGTGATGGGGGTTCCTGCATGGCAGGGGGTTGGACTGGATGGCCCTGGAGGTCTCTTCCAACTCTAGGGTTCTATGATTCTACATCTCTTTGTTTTTAAATCTTAACTGGCAAGGCAGCCCATACCAAGCTACATATTCTGCACTTCCCCTTGAAAAAGTGACCTTGAACAGAGGACACCGGTTGGTTCCCCTACCCCTTTCCTTGGCTCTGTTAGACACAAAAATCCAGAGGCGTGGCTGCTGGTGGTTAGAACGAGGAAGCAAAAACGGAAGGTAAACAGTGAGACAGCTGGTGGATCTGGTTCGGAGTTGAGGGTGGTTGGTGGGAGCCAGCCAAAGGGACCACAGGCTTTGTACACACGGAAAAGTTCCATGTTCCAACCTTTGTCTTCTCCCATTGCAAACGGGCTCAGCTGATAAGTCCAAGAAGACACACCCACCCACACCCAAAGGTTTGGTGTGCTCTTGTTGTACTGGGACTCAACCTTAGCTGTTTATTCGAGGGATGAATGAATGAATGAATGAATGAATGAATGAATGAATAACTTTATATCTTGCCCTTCTCTCCTATAAGACCAGAGGTAGCCTCCAACATGAATTTTAAAAGACATCATTTTAAAAACAATACCTTATAATGTTGCAATACAGGAACATGATTAAAGAAATTATAGTACTGCAAACGGCATTAAACTTAACACCACTGAAACCTCTTTATAAGTCAAAAAAGCAATATCCACACCCTTCACTAAATGCTAGTTGCTCTCTCCCCCCTCCCCAAAAAAACCTGCCTAAATAAGAATGTCCTTTCCTGGCTCCCCAAACTTCAGTTCTCTGCTCCAGGGCAGCTGCCTGGAATGTTAATTTGTTTTAAAAAACCAAAAATAAAAAATACAGGTTCCTCCATGTACCTGGATTGTTCTCTGTGGGGAGGAGTGGATCTACACCACTGCCCTGCCAGAAGGAAAAGGGTAACATTTCGGTGTGTCCCATATTGTTTATTTTAACTTACATTTTGCCTTTCTGTGGTTTGCAAATAAGCAAGGCAGCTTTATAACATTAATTTGATGATGATGATGATGATGATGATGATGAATACAAGCACAAGATTAGTCTTGGCGAACCTATGGCATGTGTGCCAAAGGTGGCACTCGGAGCCCTTTCTGTGGGTACCCGACATCGCCCCTTCACAGCCACATGGATTCAGGTTAAATGGCTGTATTGGCACTTTGTAAAAAAATTAGTGGGTTTTGAATTGCAAGTTTGGGCACTCGGTCTCCAAAAGGTTCGCCATCCCTGCACAAGATAGTCCCAGTCTCACTTTTTTTTTTTTGATCTCACAGTGTATTACTTGGTAAACCTTGCCTTAAACACCAAACAGCTCTTGTGACCAAGCCCAGGGAAGTTTTTAGAGAGCTGTTCACAAGTTTTCTTAGAACTAGTTTATACTACTGTGCCTGGAATCATCATGCGCTGCTTCCTTGTTTCTTTTCCCCTCTGCCAGACTTCTGCTGGACATGGCCGGTTTCTGTTTGGTAACAGCTTTGAAGGAAAACGTAGGATAGGTTGTTTTATTGATGGTTAGGCTACCCCAGCCCTTCCCACTGTAACCTGTTTAGTTGGTCCAGCACATTTTGAAAAAGGCCAGCCTCAAAAGTTACAGGAGGGGGGTGCGTGTGTGCCGTGGAGGACCCCTCCCGCGGTGAGGTTCCAGCAGGCGGAGGAGTTGGGTTGAAATGCTGGGCTGCTGACCAGGCCCCCTGCCATCGCTGGCCGGACACCCCCTCTCAGGGTGGGGCCCCTTGGGTGGTATTGCTCTTTTCAACCCCTCCGCGTTCAGCTCTGGCCCAAGAGAAAGTTGGTGCGCCCCATTTGGATCTCCCCTAAAGGAGTAGTAGGCGGGTGTTAGTAAGGGGCTTTCAGAGAGCTCCCGCAATTGGGGGGCGGGGGAGAGAATAATAATAATAAAAAAGGGAGCGGGGTCCCACAGATTGGATGCTACCCACCTGCCAGCTCCCCTGGGCAGGAGGAAGGCGCCCGGCCGCTGGGCATCCGAAGTGTTCGCCTCCCCCGGCTGCCCCACTTGCTGGGGGATCAGGACCCGGTTCCATGCCGGGGGGGGGGCGCCCTTAAGGATGCCAGCCTGGCTGGCCAGGGAAGAAGGGGGCTTAAGGGGTTTAGGAGGCACGCGCGGAGTTGCCAGGTGGGCGAGTGAGCCATGGTTTCATTCCCGGTGCCTTCCCAGCGCCTCCGGGCTGCCGCTTTCCCGTGTTGGCGAAGCCTGGGAAATCCGTTTGAATTTCCTTTTCACAGGGAACATCCCGGGGGCGCGTCCCCCACCCCTTTTCTCTCTCCCCCCCCTCCCACCCCTGTGCTTCCTACCTGCTTGCCATCAGGTCCTTCTTTAGAAAATGGACGGGCTCCCCTCCCCTCCCCTCCCTCCTCTCCTCCCCCCCCCATCCGTCCATCCTCCGGCCCAATCCCTGCCTCCCTCCTGGCGCGCACACACCGGGGACGGGAGGCGCGCGTGTGTATGTGTGCAGGTCAGTGCGCTGGCGCGTGTGTGCGCTCCCCTCCCTCCTTCTCTCCCCATCCATCTCCCTCCCTCCCGCCCTGCTGGCGCTCCTCTCTCTCTCTCTCTCTCTCTCTCTCTCTCTCTCTCTCTCTCTCTCTCTCTCTCTCGGCCCCTCCCGGGGGTGCCTGTGGGAGGCTCCGGCTGGCGCTGGCTCGGCCCCCTCTCCCCCCTCCCTCCCTCCTTCCTCGGCTCTCTTTCCACCCCCCCACCCCACCCCTCCGCCCCGTGCCTCCTCCTCCTCCTCCTCCTCCTCCTCCTCCTCCTCCTCCTCCTCCTCGCGGGGAGTGACGCGCTCCCGCAGTGCCAGCGGCCCCCCCCACCTCTCTCTTTCCCTGCCTCCCTCCCTCCCTCCTTCCTCCTCCTCCTCCTCTTCCTCCTCCTCCTCCTGCTCGGGCGGCGGCGGCGGTGGCAGCTGGCTGTCAGCCTTCTCTCCTTCGCGGCCGGCCGGCCGGGGCGCCCTCCCAGGAGGAAGGAGGAGGAAGAGGAGGAGGAGGAGGAGGAGGAAGGAGGCGGCGGGGGGGGGAGCCTCCTCCACGCGCCTCTCACCCCCCCCACCCCCACCCCGAGGCGCCGCAGCGGCCCCGCAGCAGGTAGGCAGGCCGGCCGGCCGGGGCTCCGGGGGCTCCGGGAACCTGGCGCAGCAGCAGCAGCAGCAGCAGCAGGAGGGAGGGAGGGCAGCCTCGGTCCCCGGAAAGGGGGGGGAGGAGGAGGAGGAGGGAGGAGGAAGGCCCGGCAAGGCGATCGCCAGCCTGGAGCAAACCCCCCCGGGGTGGGGGGTGGGTGGGTTGCGGGGGGGAGATGGCTGGGGGCGACCCGCTCCTCGGAGGGCAACTTGTGGGGTGCGGAGCCGGGTGGTGGTGGACGCGCCCCTCCGGGCCGGGGGTGGGAGGCGCAAGCCGGCGAGCCTGTGGGGGGGGTATGGGGTAGTAGTGGAGGTGTGTGTGTATGGGGGGGGGCGACGGGTGCCCCGGCCGGGGCTGCTGCTGCTCCTCCTCCTCCTCCCTGGTCCTCCTCCCTGGGTTTGGGGGCTGGGGGGGTAGCCGGTGCGCGTCTTTTCCGGGCATCCCGAGCGCAGGGCCATCCGGGAGACCGGGCACCGGCGTGGGGGGTGGGGGTGGGGGTGGGGGTGGAGGGGGGTGCCGCTGCCCCGGGCCCCGAGAACTTTGGGGGGGGGGAGCGCTGGGGCGCGTCCCTAACTGGCGAGGGAGGGACGGGGGGGGCGTGTGCGTGCATCGGGCGGCGGCGAAGGGCTTTTGTTTGCCTGCCAGCGCCGGCCTCCCCCGGGTGGGTCCGGGTGGGGTGGTTTGGAGTGGAGTGGGGAGTGGGGGGGGGGTCTGACCCGGAGTGGGACGGGAGGAACGCGCTCCTGGGGGGGGGGGGCTTGAGAGCGCGCCCGCGCGTGCCTGCGCGTGCCTCTGGGGTGGGGGTCGTTTGGAGTTGGCCAACGGGCCGCCGCCGCCGCCGCCGTGCGCTCGGAATGCACGTGGGGGGGGGAAGGAGGAGGAAGGATGGGGGCGGGAGGGGGGGGCGATCAACGGAAAGCGGCGAGAAGGGGGGGGGCGGGGAGCGGAATCCTGCGCCCGGCCCGGCGTCGGGAAGGACGAGGCAGGCAGGGGCGAGAGAGGGGGGCGTGTGAATGCCGGCCTGGACGCGTGGAGAAGCCGCCGCGCGTGCCCGCCGGTTGTTGACAGGTCGCGTTGGCTGCGTGGGTATAGGGGGAGGGGGCGAGGGCGGAGGGGAGGGGAGGGGAGGGGAAGGGGAAGGGGGTGCTCGCAGGAGCAGCGGGGTGGGGGTGGGGGTGGGGGGAGCCGGTGGGCGGCGGTGCCTTCCGCGTAACGTCCGCGGGGCTGCCGTCGTGGAAGGGGGACCGAGGCGCGCCCGGTTCCAGCGCGCAAGTTGCAAGGCATTTATTGGGGGTGGTGGTGGGGGGGTCGGATAGTACTTTGGGGGGGGGGGAATAGAGATCTCTACGAGGCCGGTGACCCGAGGAGGAGCCTTGCCTGCCTGAGCTCGAGGAGGAGGCGGAACGGAGGAGGAGGAGGAGCGGGTGGGTGTGTTGACACGCGTGGGACGCGCGCCCCGCTGGGACGTGCGTATCCGCGCCAGGCGGGTCCCCGACGGTTCCTCCCGGGAAGTCGGGCAGGGTTTGGGTGTATGGTGCTGGTGTTGTTGTTGTTGTTGCGCACATGGGTACACGCCGGGGATGGGGAGGGGGCGGACTCTTGGGGTGTGTGTGTGTGTGTGTGTGGTGCGCGCGCGCGCCTTTGGGGAAGGGGGACACGGTGGGGAGATCTGGGGCATGGATGGATGGAGGCGGTCGTTGGCCCCAGGCGGGCGGAGTTGGGATGCTGGCAAGGGGGCGGCCGGGGGTCTCGTTGGGGGCTGAAGTGGAGGTGGAGGAGGAGGGGGAGGGGGAGGGAAGGGGCCGGATCCGTTTGGAAAGCCCCTCGTGGGTTCTGATTCCAGGCCGCCCCCACGCACTGCCCACCCCCCACCCCCCACCCCGCGCCTGCTGGCCGGCGGACCCTCTCGGAGTACAGCCGTGGCGCTGCCCTCCGCCTTCCTCCTCTGCTGCCCACTGTCGCCCCCCACCCCAAGAGCACGCCGCTCACAGGAGTCACAGCACCCCCTGCACCCCCCCTCCGCCGCCGCCCCCTCATCTCCGCCCCCCCCCCCCACGGCGGCCTCTCATTAGCGTCTCTAAATGATGGAGCCCGGTGCCTGGAGAAAGGTTAAGGTTAGCGCGTCCTTCCTTTCCTGGCGCTTCTCGCCTCTCCCCCCCCCCTTCCCCTCCCCGGAAGAGAGCACAAAAGCGCAGAAATAAGAAAGTGGGGGGGGGAGAGAAGAGGCAAGGCAGCGAGGCGGAGGGGGGCGGTGGCGGATCAATTTTGGGGGGGACAAGCAGAGCGCCAGACCCATCACTTCGCCCGGGCGGTGGGATGCTCCGGCTGCCCCCCCCCCCCAACGCCCAGCGCATCGATTTTCCTCCTTGGGAGCCAGGAAAGACACCCCCCTCCTTCCCCACGCACGCACACACCTCCATCCTTTCCCTTCTACCTGGAGAGGAGGAGGAGGGGGGGAGGGTGTGCGTGTGTGTGTGTGCGGGCATAGTGGGAAGCGGCTTCGGCTTCTCTACCGTGAGAGCCTTGCTGCTGCTGCTGCTGCTGCCGCTGCTTTTCCCCAGATCTTCTCCTGGTGGGGGGCGGGGAAATGGGCGGTGGGGGCGGTTGGGAGGATTGGGCTGGAAATAGATTCCTCCCTGGAGGTAAAGCTGGTCTTTGTGGGTCAATCCCTGCTTCAGGCGCGCAACCTCCTCTGGGCAGCACCAGCTCCTGCAAACACCCTGGGTTAAGATTTGCCAGCCTGAGCTGGGGGTGGGGGGAGGTGGGGGTGCGGAGCCAAGCTTGGATGGGGAAGGGAAGCAGGAGACCAGAAACCCTGAGATGTGTGTGTGTGTGTGTGTGTGTGTGTTGGGGGGGCACACACCAGTTGGGAAGAAAACTTCCCGAGATGCTTGGGGGACTCCCCACCCCCACCCCGGCCGGGTTTGCTTCCTCTGCCCCTCTGGGTGGCAAACCTTTTCTCAGGCCAGATGTGTACTTCCTGCTTCTCCCCCCCCCCTTTTTTTTTGCCGGCCGGGCGGGTGAACAATGGAGCTGGCGGCACAGCAGAATAGGCGTCAGTGGGTGGAGAGCGCCTTCCCAGCGGTGCTTCCTTGAACGTGGGGTAGAACAGGCCACGGAGGAGGAGGAGGAGGAGGAGGAGGAGGAGGAGGAGGACGGTGGGCAAAGGGGAGGCACCGAAAGCGCTCGCTTGGTGGTCAGCAGGGTCTTCTACACATAAATATGGGTCCCCCTCCCCACGTACTTTCAGGAAGAAAAAGGAAGAGAAGGGGGTGACCTGTTCCCAAAAGAAAACCAATGTGTTCCAGGAACAGGGAGGGGAATAGAGGAGGCATTATTGCCCCCCTTCATTAGACTTCACCTCTAGGTTTGAGTGTCCTGGTGAAAAGCTGCAGTTACGCGCGCGCGCGCGCACACACACACACACACACACACACACACACACACACACACACACACAAGAAAAGAAAAGGGTTTTGCCACCAGCGGTCCTGGAAGGGTTGTGTGCGTGGGGGAATGCTCCCTGTTTCCTATAGAACCAGAAAACACAGAAGATTTTGTCAAATTCTCCCTTATGTAATAGTGGCCCAGATCCCGTTGCTTCGGTGGTAAATTGCACTAGAGTAAAGGTGGGGCAAAGGTATCGGCCAGTACTCATCTCAATTTATAGCCTGAAGAGCCGGTATTTGTCCGTAGACGTATTTCTGTGGCCCTGTGGCTGGCATGACTAAACGTGGAACGCCACGGCCTTCCCACCTATATATCTACTCATGTTTTTAGCTGGGCAGAAGCTGGGACAAGCAAGTGGCACTCACCCCACGGTGCGGATTCGAACTGCCAATACATAAGCTTAGTGCAGGGGTCCTCAACCTAAGGCCCCAGGGCCGGATGCGGCCCCCCAAGGTCCTGAATCCGGCCCCTGGGATCAATTGCAACCCCCCCACCTACCCCCTGTTTTGTTAGCAAGCTAGCCTCCACAGCTGCTTTTGGACTGTGATCCGGCCCCCAGTGGTGTCTGGGTGGTGGTGGACCGGCCCGCTGTTTGAAAACTTTGAGGACCCCTGGCTTAGCGGGTTAATGTTAACTTCTCCATGAGTTCCATGGGTTCAGTGACTTACTTTAGAATAACACATTGCAATTAGAGGAGGCCCATTTGAATCAATGGGGGACTTACAGAGGAGTTGACTCGCCAAATCCCAATTGATTGTGTGGGCTTACTCTAGGGTAGTTTGCTGCACTAAGGGCGTTACCTCACGTCCACTTTGTACCACAACAAAATAATATATCTTGTTGTGGTCAAGTGGTTTTGTTGCTGTTCGTGCAGCTTCAAGGAGGCACTTTATTGTTACGAAACTTCTGTGACCTCACGGACGGGTGCCGCATCAAAGTGCATTGGTTTTTGTTTTTTCCCTGTGGCAAAAAGACAGAAAAAAAAACAGTTATGTTGCAGAGTATTAAGTTACCCCACGGGCACATGTACCAGTTTAAAAACCGCAATGGAAACGCTACAAGGATTCCACCACCCCAAGGCCAGGTATAAAGGAAGATGCACTGAGTCGCATTTCAGGGGCATGGTCGCACTTTATTTTGCTTGAAAGCGCAACGGCCGTTGGGGGGGGGGCACAATTTTAAGTACCGCAACTCAGCGCGCTTTCTAGAGCAACAAAGTGGATGCCTTCAAAAGGGGACTGGACAGATTCCTGGAGGAAAAGTCCATCACAGGTTACAAGCCATGATGGAGATGTATCATCTCCAGTCTTAAAACTGGGGTACTTCAAGGGCCAGATGCAGGGGAGTGGTATCAGGAGACAGATATCTAGTCTTGTGCGCTCCCAGAGGCATCTGGTGGGGCCAGTGTGAGAGACAGGAAGCTGGACTAGATGGGTTTTTGGCCTGATCCAGCATGGCTCTTGTTATGTTCTTATGTTATTATGATGTGGGGTAACGCAACAGGATTCTGGCTATGTTGCCACGGCCTTGTATAACCTTGACCAGTTCCTTTCGTGTGAACTGTGTAGATCTGCTTCTTTCTTTACTTTCACGTAGGAACCGAAAAAGTATGCCAAGTTTACTTCAAGCCATAATAAGTTATTTGCCAAGATGTCAACCTAACTGCGCTCCTTAGAATTGAATTTGTGTAGCATTGCTTTGGTCGTCGCTGGTCACAGGCCCTTGGTTTATTCCAGGGCAACCCGTTGGAAACGGTGGCGTTTTGGTTCTTTTTCATGGTCGTAAATCCTCACGCCAGTCTTGTGAGGAGGGGAGTATATTCCCGTTGGGTAGTAGAAGTGTGATAAACTTGCAGAGGGTGGCATTAGATCTCCGAGGGACATGCCTGGGCCCAAGGGGCCTGCCCAGAGGCGGTTCTAGGGTTTTGCCTCATGTCATGTGGGGTTCTGTTCCAAAACCTGCTTGTGGGTGTGTAGTCAGTTTGAAGCACCGAGTTTTACTTTGAGGGTGGTGGTGGGGAAGCAGGTGAGTGTAACATGAGGTGGAGGTAGCCTTCAGCTTCAACGGACTGGTTATTTTGCTGCATGGTTTTCTAAAAAAAGAATTGTGTTTTGGTTCGTCTGTCCCGAGCCTGAGGGGGCGTGGAAGGCTCAGCCGTTTAAATAAACGAATCCATCTTTCTTGCCTATGATGGACTTTGGAATGGGGTGACGGTTTTCTCCTTCAGAAGGTGGAGCAAAGCTGGATGGTGTCAGGAAAGGGTTGGTTCAAAAACCGAGGCCTCCTGTTTTATTATACCTGCCAGGGAGGGCTGAGCTCTCCCTCCCGCTGCGTCCTCCTTGAATGGTCCTGGAGGCAGATATTTTGAAAGCCTTTTTTTTTTGTCTCTTTTGGGTTTTTTTCTTGCCTAGAGCAGTGGCATTATGGAATATGCTCTTGTATTTAAATAACTGTTTCTTTAAGATTCGGTAATGAATGGAAATTGAGAGTGATAGACCATCTAGTTAGATGTGAAAGATGTTTGGCAATGTCTATACTCTACTCTAGATTTGTAACTTGCTGTTTTTCAGCAACTGGTCCTCTGTGTGTGTGTGTGTGTGTGTGTGTGTGTGTGTGTGTGTGTGCGCGCGCGTGCGCGCGCCTGTGTCTGTCTGTCTGTCTTGAGACAGACATCAGGTGTCATTCCCCCCCCCCCAAGTAATTCTTCTGTTACTGCTTTTACCCAGAAGCATGGCTGTAAGAGTAAATTATTTGTACTTGCCGGGGAATACACCTTATTCAAGTCAATATTTATTTATTTATTTGAAGCTTCCTTGAGCAAACTGCTAGCCAGAGTCCTCTGAGTGCTTGTTAAAATGCATTTTAAAGTACCAAAATAACATATTAAAACCAATGACTAAAACACAAGGCTTCCTTAATAGGACTGCTTTCTCAGGTAAAAAGTTATACTCAGAAGAGTGTTTATTTGGCGTTGGAGTGAATGGATCTCTTAAATTAAAAACTCTCTAGGTTCACGGCATGGCATGTTAGTTAAGATAACCTGTCTTGTTTTTAAGTAATTAATCAACTGTTAGAACTAACTGCTGTAATCAGCTTATCATTATTTTAGTGCTAAGCACATCATTTGGTGCAAATGATTAATTTTTAATAAGAAATATAAGGCACACCATCTTTTGCTTAAAAAATGCTTGGAATCGCGCCTTGTGAATCCAGAGGTGCGTGTAGATTCCTCCACCACCCCCTAACACCCACCCCACCCCACATCTCCCCCGGCCACAAGGCGATCCGCACTGCACATTCTTTCAGGGATGACAGCTCTGGTTAAAATACATCGGCAGCTAATGTACTGTAATTGATTAATCAAGTAATGCTTCCAGCTCCATTTCTTATATTTTAATGCCTTAGCTGGTACAAGCGTTCCCGAACAGCTTCTCTCCCGTTACACCCAAGAGGGGTACAGTTTCATGCTGGAGTGGATAATGATGAAAGGGGGGGGTGGGAGGCCTGCTGATCCGAGCTGCGCCTCGCCTATTAGCCAGCCTGTCACGGCGAGTAATTTACACAGCAGAGGGGCTGGTACCACCCTTTGCCCTTTTGTGCCGTCCTGAGGCCCAGGCACTGAGGGAATCGGCCACCACACTCAGCGTAATCGTGAGGAACCCACCTTTTGCAGCCTTACACTTTGGGGGGTTCCAGGCACCTCAGGATTCTCCAGCTACATGGGGAATTTGGGGAGCTGCTGTCCCAGAGGTGTAAAATGTCCAGGCGGAGGTCTGTCCAAGGCCCCGTGCAAGGACATCTTTGGCCGGTCCTTCCCCACCCTGGCTCTTCGATGTCTTTTGTGAGCAGCCTTTCCTGCAGCCCCCCCCCCCAAGCATAAATAGAGGGAGCAGCCCCCTTCAGAGCCACACAAGTGGTCCACCCCTGCGGGGAAACTCTGGAAGCTTGTGTGGCTTTTGGGTCTCCAGCGCTCTTTGGGGTGTTCTTGTTTTAGTTTTCAAATATGCACACAACTACCTTGTGGAAAAGGGGGTGTGGTGGCTCGGTGGACTAAGGCGCCGAAACAGTCAGCTGCAAATCGGCAGCTCGGCGGTTCGAATCCAGGGTGCCACGCAGTGGAGTGAGCTCCCGCCATTAACCCCAGCTCCTGCCAAACTAACAGTTCGAAAGCATGTAAAATGCAAGTAGATAAATAGCTAGTGCCGTAAAAAGCGGGAAGGCAAAACAGTGTTTCCACGCAGCCATGCCGGCCACGTGGCCACGGACTTGCACAACACTGGCTCTTCAGCTCGAAAACAGAGATGAGCACCGCCCCTAGAGTCAGGCACGACTAGCATGCATGTCCCGGGGGGCGGGGGCTTTACCTTTTTTACCTTGTGGAAAAGAGTGTTGCAGACCATTGCGCCCCATAGCCATTTGGGGGGGGGGGAGCTTCATACGAATTGGATGGGAGGGAGGCTGAGCCCCTTCTGAGACAGACTGAGGCAGGGGGTACCACAGATGGTTTACAAAACGCTGCCCTGATTCCTTGGGTTATGCTGCCCTGTGTAGGCTTTTCTGAGAAGGGATGTCTTGCTCTGTCCACAAAGTGGATTTGCCTTGATTCCTTCGAGTATAAGGACCTCGGCCGTCAAAATGGGTTCTGCAAATAAGATCCTGGGGTGTGTGTGCGGTTTGTACGGCAGGGTGTGGGGGCGCCATGCAAAGAAGTTGGGTGAAATGAATTACGAATTGTTCATCTAAAATTTTTTAAGGAAAAAAAAGTACTGTATATATATTGTAGTTGCTTTGTGCTATTTCTAGGGAAGGCAGCTAATACATTTTGTCGACACGTGCCCAACAGAGAGTGGCCTTCATACCCGACTCACATCTCTCTCTGCCGTGAACTTGGTGGCTCCTCCAAAAGTGGGCTCCAGGCTGTGTGTGATGTTTTAAAAGGGTTATTTTGTATATTGGGGTAGGCGGGGAAAGGGAGGGACCGTAATGGAAGAAAGAAAGGTTTGCGCTTCTTCTCTCAGGGGAAGAAATGAACTTCTTTGTATGTTTGCACTTGATGCAGTGGGTACTGCATCGCAGAGTAGCCTGTCCTGGTGATACAGGTTAATAATACTCACCTCTTGGAAGGTTGCGAGGAAAATGCTTGCGTCCCGTGTAGGCTGGAAAAGACTCATATTTCCGCCCTTCACACTGTAACTGTACAGAACTAGGCCAGTATCTGTCTAGCACAGTGGTTCTCAACCTGTGGGGTCCCCAGATGTTCCTGGACTGCAGCTCCCAGAAATCCTGGCCAGCTCAGCGAGCGATGAAGACTTCTGGGAGTTGCTGTCCAGGAACATCTGGGGACCCCACCAGCGGAGAAGCGCTGATTTAGCAGGACTGGTGCACTCAGGTTTGATCAGAAGAGCGAACCCAGGCTGGGGCTGTGGAAGTGCTGAACTGTGTGGACTGGCCAGATTAAGGGACCCCAGATTATCACCCGAGGGGGGGGGTTAGCTTGGTTCCAAAGGACACCCCTTCCTCACTCACCGCATGTGAGGAGGGTCTTCCCTTTGTTTGTGGCTGAAAGAAAGAAGCACAGGAGGCAACGGGCAAGGGTAGCTGGCTGGGCCGAGGGGCCCGTCCGTGGGGGCCACCCCTAAAAAAGGAGCAGCGCCTCCCTTTTCTGAAGACAGGGAGCTTCGGAATCCGCTTCAGGAGGTGCAGGGAGAAATCACACATGTCCAAAGATTGGAAGTCTGTGGCACCTGAGGGGGGATATGATTGAGACAAACAAAATTATGCAGGGCGTGAGTAAAGTGGATAGAGGGAAGCTCTTCTCCCTCTCACAAAATACCAGAACTAGGGGACATCCACTCAAATGGAGGGTTTGGAGAGAGAGAACAGAAAAAAGAATTTTTTTCACCCAGTGCGTTGTTAGTCTGTGTAACTCCGTGCCACAGGAGGTGGTGATGGCATCTGGCCTGGATGCCTTCCAAAGGGGATTGGACAGATTCCTGGAGGAAAAGTCCATCCCAGGTTACAAACCATGATGGAGATGTGTCATCTCCAGGCTTAAAACCGGGGTACTTCAAGGGCCAGATGCAGGGGAGTGGTATCAGGAGACAGATATGTAGTCTCTTGCGCTTCCAGACGCATCTGGTGGGGCTACTGTGAGAGACAGGAAGCTGGACTAGATGGGCCTTTGGCCTGATCCAGAATGGCTTTTCTTGTGTTCTTGTTATGTTATGATTGAGACAGGGAAAGTTATGCAGGGGATGGATCAAGTGGAGAGAGTGAAGCTCTTTTCTCTCTCATGCAGTGCCAGAACCAGGGGTCCTCCACACCAATTCAGGATTGGGAGAGTGAAAACAGAAAGAAGGTTTTTTTTAAACCCAGTGTGTTGTTAGCCTGTGGAACCCCTTGCCACAGGATGTGGTGATGACATCTGGCCTAGATGCCTTGAAAAAGCGACTGGACCGATTGCTGGAGGAAAAGTCTACCCGCAGTTTACAAGACCTGAATGGGAGGCGTGTTCACTCCAGGCTTAAAAGGAGGTTACCTCGAAATGCCAGATGCAGGGAAGTGGCGTCGGGCGATCTCATTGTCTCATGCACTCCCAGAGGCATTTGGTGAGGCCACCAGGAGGGATAGGAAACTGAACGAGAGGGGCCTTTGGCCTGATCCAGCAGGGCTCTTCTTAGGTTCTTCTCTCAGGGTTTGGCCCATCCGGTGGTAACAGAAAATGGAGCCAACCGTCAAAAGGAGCAGTGGTGTCTTTTGATCTAATCCAAAGGGCAAAATTTCATAGGGAATTGCTGACCCCCTGGTTGTACTTAATAAAGGGGGGGGGTCTTTGACACATGATTCATTTCTCATGCTTAATGAAAAATGTGCTGATGCCGATATAGTCTTAGCCACGGGGCTGTTGAGCCACGTAAGAGTTCAGTGGCCAGGTGAAATTACCTATTGGGACTTGTGAAAATGTCGCTTTTCTCTTAGGTGTCCCCTCCACTCTGGCCCTTGTCGTTGAGAAAGTCGGCTTTGTCGTGTCAAATAAGTCATGTGGCGATTATGTGCTTTGAAACGTAGTCTGCAGGATATGGTAGGGGTAGTTTGTCACGGCGAGTGTTTTGCACGTGGCTTAGGGTTAACGTTAGGAGTCAAGTTGGAAGGCAAGCGTTGATGAAACAAAGGCTGGTGAAGCGAAAAGAACCCCATCCTGGGTAGCACTCCTGCCTAGTGTTCACTGCACAGGGTTGCATCTCTCTTACGTGGCATCCGTCGCCAAACTGTACCATGAAGGTGATGTAGCAGGGGGAGTTCTGTATAGGCCTGAAGAATATTGGCATCCAAATCTTGGAGGCATGTGAGGTGCTCCAAGAAGCTGTAAAAACAACCCCCATCTCTGGTGTTTCCCATTTTTCCATTTCTCAGAGAGGCATATTTTTCTTTCTATATTTGTTTACGTATTGTTCTCCGCTTTTAATATTGTCCTTAAAGTTAATATCCATTGTATCCTCATTCTCTTCAACTTTAAATATTGCCATTCAGTGCTGAAAGCCACCTTGGGTATTTTCAAGGAAGAAAGGCAGGGATGGACAGACAGACAGACAGACAGACAGATAGATAGATAGATAGATAGATAGATAGATAGATAGATAGATAGATAGATAGATAGATAGATAGATAGATAGATATAGATGGAAGGAAGGAAGGAAGGAAGGGATAGATAGATAGATAGATAGATAGATAGATAGATAGATAGATAGATAGATAGATAGATAGATAGTGCCAGTAACAGCCCCTTCAGAATAACTTTTAAAAACATCATTTTAAAAACATCATTCAAATTACTTTTAAACTGTTGAATTCCACAGAATTTGGAAAGCTGAGCAAGTGCACCTCATGATGTGCCTCAGATATGCTCGCTGTGCGCTGCAGGAACAGGTGCCCGCCGTTCCTGCCGTCCTTTAGGTGGGACAGGGTGGAGCTGCCAGGCAGGTGAGAGGTGCTGGCAGGTGCAAAGTATGCCTGCGCGCGGCGGAAGGAGATGTGTGCCTGCTCCGTCCTTTCTGTTTTGCCTTGGAAATGCTGCTCAGGCAGGGTGCCGCGTACTGCTCCCTCAGTCCCCTGAAAGTCAGTTGGTGGGTTCTTCTTGCCAGGTGAGAGGATCTCGTGCGAGCTGAAAGGAGGGAGCTACGCAGCGGTTGGGAGGGCTTTCCTCGGAGAGGGCAGGAGAGCGAGAGAGAGCGAGATGGTTTTGCCGGATCTCCGGCTGGTGGGGTGGCTGAGGAGGCCAATCCGGACAGTAATGGATTTGTGCTCTAATGAAAGTTTCATTTGCAGCGTGTTTACAGGAAAGAAGAAATTAGCCGAGGGAAATCTCTCCCGAACTCCTCCAGGAAAAAAGCCGCCTGGCTCTCAGGCTGAAAGGAAGTGGCGGCAGCAGCAGCAGCGAGGGGGGGGGGGAGAGGTTGGATTGAACTGCCGCCCATGACTTTGTGGCTGGGGCAGTCGGAGAGAGAATGGGCCGGGAGGCCAAATCCCTTGGGGGGGTGGGGGAGGGAGAGATGCCTTCCCACTCCCCTGCCTTCTCATCCTGTGTTGTCCGAACCGCCTTAGATGTGGCCTTGCAAGGGACCCCCCCCCAAGGTCCGGAGGGTGAGCGAGGTGAAGGCCCAGTTGGCTTGTGCAGAGAGGACGAGAGGAAGGGCCAAAGGTTTCCCCGTTGAGTGAGTTTGCCGACGCGCTTGGTCGCCCACGACCGACCGGGGAGAAGGTCTCCCATAAAGCAGGAAAACGAACCTTCCCGGGAGCAGGAAGAGAGGTGGCTTTTAATTTCCTTGCAAACCGTTTTGTGTACTGCTACAGAAGTCCCACACGCCGACATTTTTATGCAGGTGCTTAGTAAACAAACATGCCAGCCAACCAACTTCGTGCTATGGTTTGTAAGTCTTTCTTTCTTTTTTAAAAAGAAGGTTAAATGTCACTGAGAGATTAGGGACTAATATGGGCTGCAACAAAAGTTGTTTTTGAATGGGCTGCCACGAAGATTGCGATCTGTCCGGAGAACCTCAGCCCTGAATTTGCCAAAGAGAGCTGCTCTGTGTGGCTGGCAGAGCTTCTGCGGGTGTCTTTGGGCCTTTTCACACGACCCCTAAGATCCGCTGGCCACTTAAATTCGGACCAGAGATCTTAGGGGTTTGTCGCTGTTCCTGCGTTCCCACCCCTTCCGCACTCCTGGCTGCTGGCTGCGTGAGGGGAGGGAGAAAAAAAGGAAGAAAAGAATGCCGGCTTACCTCCGTTCTGCCGGTCTTGCTCTGTTCCCGGCAGCATTCAGATCTCTTAAAGGGGCGGGGGGCAAAACAACAACAAACAGAAGCAAGGAGAGCCGGGCAGTCACTACGTTATATCCGCATCAGAAATTTTCACCTCCAGAGAGCAGGTACCTGAAAAGTGTGCTGGGATGCGCTTAGGTGGGCATGGTCGCGCTTAATTATCTGTAAACTTCGGAGCTGGTGGGGAAACAATTTTAAGCTCTGGAGCTGGGAGCCATTTGCGGCGGAGTTTAGGGGTCGTGTACAAAGGGCCTGAGTTCTTACATAGTGTCTGTGATCTTCAGCTTTAAGGCCAAAGCAAATTGTTTTATGCATTTCTGGTTCTGTGCACTGTTCTTTTCCAAGTGGGAAAAGTAGGAAGGGGATCCAGGTATGGGGATCTGCTTCCAGCACCCGTGGCTTTCGTGCTCCTCTTGTGGCTCTTTTTCAGCAAGGGTTCCTCTGTTCATGCCACCCCATGGGTAGTGGCAGGCATGACCTTAACGTGAGCCATACGAACAAAGTCCCGAATTAGGGGCCTGCGTTGTTCCACTCGCTGTCCCGGTTTTGCTCCTCTTTGGAGGAAGAGGTGGTTGTCGTCGTCGTCCGGGTGCGCCCTTGGAGAAATTGCCGGAAGGTGCGGCTTAGCAGACCTGCAAGACGCGGTTCCCTTATCCAAGGAATCCTGGCGGCACGAAGGTGGCATGGCCGTGAATCGTGCGTAGCTGGCACGGAAAGGGTTCCGCAGTAAATCCTCCCGGCATGGGTTCTCGCCAGTTACGACAAGGCACCCCGGTGAAGCGGGGGTTGGCCAACGCGAAGCTGGTAGTGACAGGCTGCTTCTGGAGACAACAAAGAAGCTCACAGAGGACGGAGTTGGTGCGCTGATTATTCCTCAGCTGCGAGACTCTTTGCCTCCTGCGCAGCATTTTCTGGGCACTTGGGAGGCCTTGGCCACTCGGTCCGGTCGTCGGTGGTTTGGCTAAGGCCAACGATGGGGCAGGTTTAGCCAGGGATGCACTAATTTCAGCAGGCATCGCATCCCACACGTCCTGTATGGGGCTTCTACCTATTCTCAGTTCCCCAGTTCAGAATGCATAAACATTCAGGGGTGTCGTGTGGTCAGAGATGGTGCAAGAGAGTCAGGAATACTCTCTCTCTCTCTCTCTCTCTCTCTCTCTCTCTCTCTCTCTCTCAACATATTCGTTTCTGGCAGTAGTTTCTGTCACTGAACCTGAGTGGTGTCCCTTTTCATGTTTACGAAGACTTGGAATTTGCGTGTGTGGCATGTCCGAACGCAGCCTGTCTGTGGAAAGCATGGGCAGTTGCGTGGGGAGTATCCATGCTGTGATGGGACACTGGGTTTATCCTGAATTCAAGGCAGTCCCTCTTACCTGGCCGACCGATGCAGGTGATGGCAGCTAGATTTGTGGGGGTGGGTTGCATGTAACTCAGGGCGTTTATACACGACCCACCGAAAGGTTAATCTCGCTCCGGTTCTTTGCTTATTTCTTTTTGAAAACATATGAAGAAGTATGTTGGGCCAGAGTACTATGTTCCCAACAGCAAGGACCCCCCCTTTTGTTTTTCGGGCACCCTTGCTTTCTCTGTGAATTTTCAGACTGTTGGAAATCTCCATCTCGAAACTGTGAGGCTAGGCACGGCGCTCATCTGGTGGGCCTCTTTATCTTCCTCAAGAAGGCAAAAGACCTTTCTCTTATTAATTTTTATTTTTGAGTATTTTTCCCCACCTTTCTCCTTGAAAAAGGACCCAAGCTGGCGTAGAGTAAGGAGGGACAATATACAGTCCAGTACAATTCACATACTCAGTTTGAGAACAGGGAACTGAGGGACATCTTACACCAGTGGTGTCCAAACTTTGGCCCTCCAGATGTTTTGGACCACAACTCCCACAGTCACTTGTCATTAGCAATACAGGCTTGGAATTCTGGGAGTTGTGGTCCAAAACATCTGGAGGGCCGAAGTTTGGACACCCCCATCTTACACCATTAGAAGGCAACATTAAAACTAACAGTTGATAACATAGTGTCAATGCAATCACACAAGGAGAGATAATGGATTGTTGTCCCTTGTCACTTTTAAATGTGTGTTTTAGTATTGATTTTATTTACCATTTTAAATAGAATACTGGTTTAAATCTTTTAAATATGAGTACACTTACTCTTTTCAGCTTTTTGCCTATTGTCCTTTAAATGGTGTCGGCCGCCTTGGGTCTTTTTAAAGGAGAAAGGGAGGGTAAAGATATCCTAATATACAGTATATTAGAATATACAGGACGTGTGGGATGCAATGCCTGCTGAAAGAGGGAACAGGTTTGTTTTCCATGGCTTCAGAGACTAGGACTCGGGGAAATGGTTTCAAACGGCAGGAAAAGAGATTCCATTTGAAGATCAGGAAGGACTTCATGACAGTTAGAGCTGTTCAGCAGTGGAATAATATGGTGCCCCAAAGGTGGGTGGTGGAGTCTCCTTCTTTGGAGGTTTTTAAGCAGAGGCTGGATGACCATCTGTCGGAAATACTGTAATGGGGTTTCTGCATGGCAGGGGGGTTGGATTGGATGGCCCTTGAGGTCTCTTCCAACTCTATGATTCTATGATTCTTTGAAATAAATAAATGGCAGTTGCTCCTGCGTGAATCCCACCCCTACGGACATGAAGGCCCAGGTCACCTGTGCTGGAGAGGAAGTGACATTCAAGCCTTCAGTTTACTGTTTATGGTGAAGAAAAGCATGGAGTCCTCCTGGCTTGGGGTGGGGTGGGGTGAGGAGGAGGGTGCTCTCCTTCATTATCCCCCACCGTCTTTTCCAAAGAGGAGTGTAGCAGCAGACGGTGCTTGCTCGGCATCCTGGACCCTTCTCGAAGGGACCAGACCCGAGCAGGGCACTCCCTTGTCCCGCTTTTTCCGGTGACCTTGGGGCTGCCGTGTGCCTGGTTTTCAGTTAAACCGGCACAGCTTAGGAAAGCGGTTTTCTTTCCAGGTATCACCAATCGCAGGATCCTCCAGCTAGATTAAATGTTCTCTGCCAGGTTCTCTGGGGCATTCTGGGCGCCTGTAACCCAGAAAGGGAACATGCCTTTCCAAAGTGGTTTTCCCCCCAGTGCAAATTGACCGCTTAGATTTTGAGAGCGTGGACTGTTTTTGGTACTTCAGGTGCTCCAGGGGCATGGCCGCGGTCCTGAATTACATCTTGTGCTGAATTCTTTATGTGGCCAAAGGGAAGGTGAAGCATCAGGTGCACATATATGTGGTTAACGGGACAACACACTGGCCATGATTTTCTTTGTTTGTTTGTTGTGTGTTTTTTGTTTTGTGTGAGAGAGAGTAGAGATTGGATGATTAGGGAGAACAGAGAGAGTGAGGGGGTAGTGGTGAGAGAGAGAGAGAGAGAGAGAGAGAGAGAGAGAGAGAGAGAGTAGCATATATGGAGGAACAGAATGAAGCATAACTATTTGGCACTCCTCTCTTGCTCTGTTCCTTTCTTACTTTATAGCAGTTGTTTCCAAATTTGGGTTCCTAGATATTGTTGGGCTAAAAGTCCCAGAAGCCTTCACCACTAAATGTGCTGGCCAGAATTTCTGGGAATTGTAGTCGAAGGACATCTGGTGACCCAAGGCTGGGTTCCATTGATTTATTGGAGGGGTGGGAGACTTTGGACCCTCCAGTTGTTTTGGACCACAACTCCCCCCCCCCCAATCCTTTATCATTGGCAATATAATCTTAGAATCCTGGGAGTTGTGGTCTAAAACATCTGCACGGCCAAACGTTCTCCACCCCTGGCTGATAACAATCCGGTTGATTACTAAATAAATAAATAAATATAGATTCCAAAAGAGACACCTGATACTTTGAAGTCTAGCTTGACCTCAGCTCTGGAACTAGAGAAGCGTGAAGTCCCAAGTGGAGTACTGTAATAAAGGGCGTTTATACATGACCCCTTAGCTCCGCTGCAAATGGCTGCAAGCTCCGGAGCTTAAAAATGTTTCCCCACCAGCTACGGAGTTTGCAGACAATTAAGTGCGACCACGCCCACTTTAGCGCGACCCAGCGCACTTTTCTTGTACCTTCTCTTTGGAGGTGAAAAATCTTTGATGCGGTGCAACGATAGTGAGTGCGGGGCTCTCCTCGCTTCTGTTTGCTGCTTTTTGGCTCCCGCCCCTTTAAGAGCTACTTTTACAGAGAGGAGGGGGTTGGACTTGATGGGCTTACAGAGAGGAGAGGCAGAACAAGGTGAGTGGCATGCTTTTCTTTCTCTTTTTCTCCCTCCCTCACGCAGCCAGCAACCAGGAAGTGCGGAGGGGGTGGGAACGCAGGAAGAGCGACGAACCCCTAAGATCTCTGGTCCGAATTTAAGTGGCCAGCGGAACTTAGGGGTCGTGTAAAAAGGCCCTCAGATTAGTAAGGCTTGTAGGGCTGGTAACCAAAGAGTTTGGCACAGTGGTGGGCATCCCGTGTCCATTTGGGGCGGCATTGCTTTATTCCGGCTAGAAGAGGTTGTCTTTTGCTTTTGGGACTTCTGTAGCACTTCCAGCTTACCGAGTCCGGTCCTGTCCTATTCGCGTCTGCAGCACGAGGAAGGGTGTGATTGCCATGTGCATTTCATGTTGGAACCCCCCTAGGTCCCTTCTGGGAAATCGGTGCCGTATAAAAATGTGATAAATAAATAAATAAATATAATAATTATACTTTTTTCTTTGAAAACATGCGGGCACTTGCAGCCAAGCCAAACTTTTAATAAATGGGACACATTTGCCTGTTTTCTCCTCTTCCCACTGATGCTTGTTTGCATCAAAAAAACTGTGCAGGATCCCAGCTCTGATCTCAGGAAACTGACCTGTGCCTCATGATGATCAATCTTTTGAAGTGGCTTGGAAAAGTTACATTTTGGGCTTCTTCCAGAATCACACGGCCGACGGGGGCCAGCAGCTGGTGGCGTGGGAGTGTTTGGTCAATCTTAAGCCTAACGGGGTGCTGCTCCCTTTTCAAGTATTTCTTCACATTTAAAAAGAACAGAGAGTGGCTTTGAAAAAAGAAGAAAACTGAAGGTCTCTGTAAGATGGATTATGAGGCCAAGGCCGGTGGTAGGGCTTCTTCACATTTTCGCAGAATTGCAGCCTATTTCTAAGTCTACGCTTAATTTCCTTTTTTTTTAAAAAAAGACAAGGACAGAACCGCGAGAGAGTCCTGGTTGATGGTTGCCAAGGCTGAACCGGACCTACGGGGCTGCGGAAGGTGACTTGTGTGTGTCTGCTTTCTGCTCTTCTCACACCCTAGCATTGCCGTCTTTTGTTTTCTGGTGGAAGGTCCCCCCCCCCCATGGATTTGCCGTCAAGGCCCTTCTTCTTTCTGGGCTCCGTGTCTTCTTGAGGCTCTGCAGCCGAAGACATAAATGGCAGGAAACTCCCTGCAAGACACACATCTGAGTGTGGGTTTGGGGGGTGGCGGCAGGACAAAGCCGGCGCTTCCTGTCCTGTCGGAGCAGAGCTCTCTGTAGCCAGCAGGACAGGAAGGGGAAGGAGCATGTCGCCAGGCCTGTTCTGAAGAAGATGTTTGTTTGGCAATAAAAACACACACACAGTGGGTGGAGGGGAGTGCAGAGGAAAAAGAGTGCCCCAGAGCAAAGATTCCTGCTTGGAGAAGGGAGGCGAAAGCTGCCTTTAGTGCTTAAGAGTCGAGGGCAGTGGGTTTGGTTGGCCATGACAGACTTCTCGGGGAAAAGATGGAGAAATGGAAGGTTCGAGTCCTCCTCCATTTTTGGCAGGCTGCGTGCAGTTGTTACTGCCCCATAGAAGGAGACCAGGAGTCACAGAAAGGGGCAAGCAAAGCAAATGTTTAGAACAGGGGTCCTCAAAGTTTTCAAACAGCGGGCCGGTCCCCCAGCACCCAGACACCACTGGGGGCCAGATCACAGTCCAAAAGCGGCTGCGGAGGCTTGCTTGCTCCCAAAACAGGGGGTAAGTGGGGGGGTTGCAATTGGTGCCAGGGGCCGGGAGGACCCCTGGTTTAGAACATAACATAAGAACATTAGAAGAGCCCTGCTGGATCAGGCCAGAGGCCCATCTAGTCCAGCTTCCTGTATCTCCCAGTGGCCCCACCAGATGCCTCTGGGAGCACACGAGACTAGATCTCTGTCTCCTGATACCACTCCCCTGCCTCTGGCCCTTGAGGTACCCTGGTTTTAAGCCTGGAGATGACACATCTCCATCATGGTTTGTCACCTGTGATGGACTTTTCCTCCAGGAATCTGTCCAGTCCTCTTTTGAAGGCATCCAGGCTATATGCCATCACCACCTCTTGCGGCAGGGACTTCCACAGACAGGGCAGTGATGGCGAACCTTTTAGAGACCCAGTGCCCAAACTGCGATTCAAAACCCGCTAACTTTTTGCAAAGTGGCATTACAGCAATTTAACCCGAATACAGGTGGCTGTGAAGGGGTGATCTTGAGTGCCCACAGAAAGGGCTCTGAGTGCCACCTTTGGCACCCTGACATAGGTTTGCTAACACTGGTTTAGGGTGTGCTTGTAGTGCTTGCTTCTCTCTCTCTCTCTCTCTCTCTCTCTCTCTCTCTCTCTCTCTCTCTCTCTCTTTAATGGGAGCCATTGAGTTGTCAGCTTGGAATGAGTGATGGATGACTTAGAGAGGATACTTTTTTCTGCATTTCCCAGCCAAAAAACAGGGCTGAGGATCTGCCCACAGGAGCTTGGAGACATTTCGAGGGCAGTCGAGGTGGGGGGAGTTGTCCTGAGCCTCCTTGCTTCCCATCTCTGCAGTCAGGTGGAAGGTGCTGCATCTGGTTTATTAAAAACATGAGCTGTGCAGTTGAGGAGGCTGATGGAGAAAACATTGCCTGGTGCAAAACAAGTGAAAGGAGGTGTTTATTTACTTACCGCATTCTTCTGTCTATAAGACACCCCCCATGTATAAGACGATCCCTACTTTTACATCCCCCAAAATTACAGTTTTGCAACCTCTGGTTCTCTCCTTGGCTTATTTCCGTGTATAAGATGACCCTCAATGTTTAGCTTAACAATTTTAGGCAAAATATAGTCTTATACATGGAAAGATACAGTGTTTATTTTTAACTGGGCGCAAGAGAGGCTTTGTGGCAGCGTTTGGGTCTGTTGGCACCAGATGTGGAGATCTTGAGTAAGGTGTGTGTGTGTGGGGGGGGGGAATGTTTGGTTCGTAGGGCTTTACCCCATCAGTGCAAGGGTTTCCTTTGCAACCTGAAGTCCAGAGGGACTTTTCAGCCATGTTTGCGGATCTCTTGGTTAGAAGAAGGGAGCAGAAGAGCCCCGGCTTCTGGTGCTACAAGGATGACGTGCCTGCTGTTTGTCCGAAAGGTCCAAAGACGGGTCACCGTTCACTCTTGGAAACTGAAGAGCGGTCAGGGGTTGGAGGTACTCCCGCTATGGCCAGGCTCCAGCCCTGACTCTCTGTGGGCAAGTGATGGCTTAGCAAAGATGGCGGCTCTGTGGCCAGATGGTGGTACAGTGGACCCTCATATAACAAATGGTTTGTGTAACATAAAATCTGTATAACATAAAAAAAAATCCAGAGATAGGGGAAATTTGCTTAACAGAATCTCCTATGGGGCGAACCCGAAAGCCTGTTTCCCCGAAAATAAGACATCCCCTGAAAATAAGACCTATTTACGGTTTTGCCTCTTGCTGAAAAATAAGGCATCCCCCTGAAAATAAGGCCTCCCCAATAATAAGATAAAAATAAATGTGCACCGTATTCTTCTTCATGGAAAACTAAGACATCCCCTGAAAACAAGACCTAGCGCATTTTGGGGAGCAAAAATTAATATAAGACACTGTCTTATTTTCGGGGAAACACGGTAAATATGGTTGCGATTAGGGATTACTCTGTATTCAATGCATTTCTATAGGAAATTTGTAGAAAGGAAAATTTGCTTCACATAATTTCATTGGGAACAAATTAATTCCTTTCTACAAGGTACCACTGTATGGTCCTTCATTTTGAGCAGCCCAGGGTGAGGCAGTTCTGAATCAGAGGCATGACCGTTAAGCTGAGGACTTTGGACACGGGTTTGCCTCAGATTACATAATCTTGAATTATGGTGTCAGAAGGGGCCTCGAAGGCCATCAGGTCCTTCACACACACCCCGCTCCAGGCAGGAAGACACACCCAAGGAGACCCGCCAGGTGGTGGTCCAGGTTTCTCTTGAAGGCCTCCAGCATTGGGGGTGCTCCTCGCCACCTCTTTCGGTCGTTGGCTCCCATTGTCATAGTGCTCAAACACTTGAGATGGTTTTTTTTCCTGGTATCCAGCCGGAATTGGGCTTCCCGTCACTTCAGCCCCTTGTTGCGTGTCCTGCACTCAGGACCGAGGGAGAACGGAGTCAGCAGCCTTTCCTCCCTAGGACAGCCTTTCAAGGACGTCTTTGAAAAGCGCTCTCCGGTCTCCCTTTGGTCTTTTTTTTCCCCTCACGGCTAAGCAGGCCCGTTTCTTTCCCTCTTTCCTGATAGGACTTGGTTTCCAGCCATTGTCTGGAATGGTTCCAGTTTGTCAGCCTCTTTCATGAAGTGTTGGGGTCCAAAACTGGATCCGGGACTCAAGGTGAGGCCCAACCGGTGTGGAATGGAAGGGGAGGAGCACCTCACGGGATTTGGAAAGGATACTTCTGTGAAGGCTGCCTAAAACCGCATCTGCCTTTTTTGTAGCAGCCTCACACTCTTGGCTCGTACTCAGCATACGTGATCTACCAGAATTCCAAAATCCTTCTCGCTCGTAGTCTTGTTGAGCCAGGTATAAACATGCCCCCCCCCAATCTTGCACCTGTGTGTGCCTGGCTTCTTTTTCTGAGGTGCAGCACTTGGCCTTGATTATCCCTGTTGAATGCCATTCTGTAGGCTTCAGCCCAGCCTGTCCAGATCATTTGGAATTGCAATACTGTCTTCCAAGGGTATTTGCGATGCCACCCAATCCTGTTCCGTCAGCCGTTTGCTCTGTGTGTGTGTGTGTGTGTGTGTGTGTGTGTGTGTGTGTGTAAGGGGTCTCTTAGGGAGGGAGTCTCTTTCTGCTTCTCTATTCATTCAGCCCCCCTTCACAACTGCCTTTGTGGCACAACCGATGCTTTTGAGATCTCGTGTGGCTGACCCTTCCCTTTCTGGAATCTGTCCAAGCGGCCTCTTCGGTGTCTTAAAAGCACAGGGAGGGCTTCGGAGGAAGGAGAATGAGAGCATGCACAGATGAGGACTGACACGGAAGTGGGAGACAGGCTTGCCATCGGTGCCATGGGAAGTGCTGCCCAGATGTCATCCGTGACCTTTGAGAGGGTGTGTTTGTTCCCCTTCCAGAAAATAAGGAAGCTAGGGCATTGTTCGGCTGAGAGAGAGCTACTGGGATCAACTGCAAACAGTCTCCTGAGAAGGAGCGAGCAGAAACCTGTCCTGCATCCAAAAGGCACCAGAGACCCTGCATGTCATGTGCCCGACACCACCATCCGTTGATTCCTCTTCCCTCTTTTTTTTTTTCATTTTTTGGCCAAGACCGTCTGCTCTCCTGCTTCTCCCGATCTCCCCTCCAGCGCTTTTACAAAGGGCCTTTTCACACGACCCCTAAGATCCGCTGACCACTTAAATTCGGCCCAGAGATCTTGGGGGTTCGTTGCTCTTCCTGTGTTCCCACCCCCTCCGCACTCCTAGCTGCTGTCTGCGTGAGGGGAGGGAGAAAAAAAGGGGAGAAAAGAATTCAGGCTCACCTCTGTCTGCTGGTCGAAGCCGCCCTGAGCCCCGTTGTCGTCCTGATTCCTGTCTCTTAAAGGGACGGGGGGGCAAAAAAAGAACAAACAGAAGCGAGGAGAGCCCGGCACTCACTAGATTATATCTGCATCAGGGATTTTCACCCCCGGAGAGCAGGTACCTGAAAAGTGCGCTGGGACGCGCTTAGGTGGGCGTGGTCGCACTTAATTATCTGTAAACTCCGGAGCTGGTGGGGAAACAATTTTAAGCTCCGGAGCTGGGAGCCATTTGCCGCGGAGTTTAGGGGTCGTGTGAAAAGGCCCAAAGTGTTGAGCGGGCGTGAAGGCCAGCTTTTGTCTCGCAGCATTTCTTTCGCCTCCAGCCGCGCTAAGAAATGAGGGAGTCGGGAGGCTTGGGCACAAGTGGTTTTGATCACAAGGAGGCAAGGTTTGCCCCGGAGGATGAGGGCCAGCCTAACTCCCTCGAGAGTCTCGCGTTTCCCGAGAGGGGGTGGCCTTTGGAGCAGTTCCGTGCCAGTTTTCCTGGGCATGGACTTTGCAGCTGGGGCGCTCCCGGTTTGCAGGGGAAAGAGCAGAACGTGCTGGAGAGCTCTGTGGCAGAGGGTCCCTGGCTGCCGACCCAGAGGCTGGGAGTTCAATTCCCCCGCTGGGCCTCCTTGGCCAGGGCTGGACTCAAATGATCCACGGGTCCCCTTCTAACTCGGCTGTTCTCAGACGATTGCTGTTGCTGTTGCTGTAGCTGTCGTCGTCGTCATACGAGTACAGATAAGTGTAACATCCTGAGCGGCAGAGCTTGGGAACAGGCCTGCTTGGGACTACAACTCCCAGAATCCCCCTGCTGTCTGCAGGATTCTGGGACTTGGAAGGCAAAGCACTCATGGTTCCATGTTCAGTAGCCACGTGCGTCCCACTAGGGGCCCCATAGCTCTTCCGTATTCATTCATTCATTCATTCATTCATTCATTTTAGAGTAATTTTAACCCGCCTTTCTCCTTGGGAAAGGACCAAGGCAGCTCACATTAATGGGGGAATAATATACAGTCCAATTCAATTAAGACATGATAATATACAGTCCAATACGATTAAGACATGTTCAAGTATTGGGCCCAAGGAATTGAGGGACATCTTCCAGCATTAATAGACATCATCACATTAAAGCTACAAGGTTATAAGTAGTTATAAACACAAAGTCTATGTGATCCTATAGATTCATATGAAAGATTCATAATAGGTAGCCCATCATTCAGGGAAAGCTTGCCTGAAGAGAAAGGTCTTTGCCTGTTTCCGGAAAGACAACAGAGATGAGGCAGTCCTGGCCTCTAGTGGGAGGGAGTTCCAAAGTCTGGGTGCCGCAGTCGAGAAGGCTTTTTTATGGGTTCCCATGAGGCGTACCTGTGAGGGTGGCGGGATGGAGAGGAGGGCCTCTCCTGATGACCTTAATACCAGAGCCGGTTCATACTGTGAGAGCCGATCTTTGAGGTAGCTAGGACCCAGGTCATACAGTGCTTTGTAGGTCAAGGTCAGCACCTTGAATTGTGCCCGATAGCTGATTGGCAGCCAGTGAAGCTGCTTTAATAGGGGTGTAATGTGATCTCTGTACCCTGCCCCAGTCAGCAATCTGGCTGCTGCATTTTGGACCCGTTGAAGTTTCCTGAGACTTTTCATCGGTAACCCCAGATAGAGCACATTACAGTAGTCCATCCGGGATGTCACTAGAGCATGTGTCATCGTGGCCAGAGCAGGTTTCTTTGTATGTCCAGGAATTGCCTTATCTTTCACATTGTGTGCCGCTTTCCATCTGCATTGCACACATGGCAAGCAGTTTGCCCTGTAAGGTGGGGCGGAGTCTTCCCACTTCCAGGCTGTTCTTGGGGAGGGTCACATTCTGTTATTCGGGACCAGCATTGTATACAGTAGGACCCTGGTATCCTCTGGGGATAGGTTCCAGGACCTTTCGTGGATAATGAAAACCGTGGATAAGAGAGAATGCCACCCCCCCCCCAAAAAAAAAGAACCCCACTGTTTTGTGACAGTAGCTTGCTCTGTGGCCACTGAATTATTTAATTTTTTTCCTCTGCCAACTGTGGATAACTGAACCTGTGGTTAATGAATCAGTGGATACGGGGGTCCTACTGTATGTCAAAGCATTGCGTGTTTTGTTTGAGGGAGAAGGCCTTCCTCTTCCAGATGCTGCTGTTGCTGCTGCTCCTTTTGCTGGCAGGAGACTTGGGTTGCTTGGATATCTGAAGGGCACGAGAAGGCGCCCAGAAGTTTCGGGGTGGCGTGGGGGGGGCACATATTCTCCCTGCCATGGGCCCTCTCAGCAGCCTGAGGCCAGCCACTCTTTCTCCCCCAGCCCGTTTCCATCTCTCCCACCTGCCCACCCCCCCTCCTCCCCGGTTCTGCAATCGCAGGGTTGTAAGACCAGGCTGTCGTACAAAGTTGTTGTAAGATTATGGCGATAATGGATGGGAAGTGCTTGGAGCAGTTGGGAATAGCATTAAATAGTAGCCTAGCCATCAGAAAAATAATTTGTTAAATTGGATTTTAATAGCATTATAATGGGGACATTTTATATGCATTTGCTAATTTAACCCAGCTTCTCTTAAGGCTCCTCAGTTCTATAATATTTTGCTGGAGTGACCGGGTTCCCCTCCCATCTTTCAGACATGAGGCATCGTGCTAGGCACAGTGTGTGTTTGGGTGCAGAATACACAACATGCCATCACCCTGTGGTGCTTAACAACTTGAGGCGGTCCTGTTATTGATTGCCTGCAGAGGTGGTCATGACCCGCGTTCTTTTCCTCCTACCGTTCTTACCTCCAGGGACTTAGTTCAGATGCTCCTTGCGCCTCATAGTTGCCCCTTTCTGATCTGACTTGGCGATACCATTTGGGTGATGGTGGGGGAATAGACAAGAGGTGGCGGTGGCACACCTCCAGGCAGCTTTAGACTCAGTGAGATATTCTCCTTAGGACAGTGATGGCGAACCTTTTAGAGACCGGATGCCCAAACTGCAATTCAAAACCCACTAATTTTTCTTCAAAGTGCCGATACAACCATTTAGCCTGAACACAGGTGGTTGTGAAGGGGCTCCCAGTGCCACATTTGGCACCCATGCCGTAGTTTCGCCAACACTGATTTAGCGCAAAGTTTAGTTCCTCCATGTTTTGCTAACTGTTATTCAGTACCCCGTACTGTATATGGTTCAGAGTTTTGTAAAAGAGGCGAGGAGGCCTGTTTCTTTTTTGGGGGGGGGGGGCAGAGGAAAAGGCCCTGAGGGTCACAGCCAATGTTTGTTGGTTGATCTTTCTCCGGTTTGTGGTACAGAAGGGTAAGCGCATGTCCTCTTTTGACCTCCAGGTTCGTCAGATGGCGGATTCTGTGCCACTATTTCTGTACCCTTGGATGGAACCCACTTTTTCCTCTGGCACCCAAGCTGGGCTTATGAATGTTTCTTTGCTATTTTTTCCATCCCATTTGCTAAAGGGAGGGATCCTCTGCTTGCCCCACACCTAACATAACACCTAACATATCCATGAACGGCTGGAGAGCTCCGTGGCTCAGGTCTCTGGAGCTGCAGAGCCAGAGTTTGGGAGTTCGATTCCCCACTGGGGCCTCCTTGTCAGGGGCTGGTCCGGATGACATAAGAACATAAGAACATAAGAAGAGCCATGCTGGATCAGTCCAAAGACCCATCTAGTCCAGCTTCCTGTATCTCACAGTGGCCCCACCAGATGCGTTTGGGAGTGCATGAGACTAGATATCTGTCTCCTTATACCATTCCCCTCCATCTGGCCCTTGAAGTACCCCGGTTTTAAGCCTGGTGATGACACATCTCCATCATGGTTTGTCACCTGGGATGGACTTTTCCTGCAGGAATCTGTTCAATCCCCTTTTGAAGGCATCCAGGCCAGATGCCATCACCACCTCCTGTGGCAGGGAGTTCCACAGACTAACAACGCGCTGGGTGAAAAAATATTTTCTTTTGTCTGTTCTTACTCTCCCAGTGCACAATTTGAGTGTATGTCCCCTAGTTCTGGTATTTTGTGAGAGGGAGAAGAGCTTCCCTCTATCCACTTTACTCATGCCCTGCATTATTTTGTACGTCTCAATCATATTCCCCCTCAGGCGCCTTTTTTCCAGACTAAAGAGCCCCAAATGTTTTAGCCCTTCCTCATAAGGGAGTTCCCCCAGGCCAGTAATCATTTTAGTCGCTCTCTTCTGCACCTTTTCCAGTTCCACTATGTCTTTCTTGAGATGCGGTGACCAGAATTGTACACAATACTCCAGATGCAGCCTTACTATTGTTTTGTATAATGGCATTATAATGTTGGCTTGTTGGCTGTTTTATTTTCAATCCCCTTTTTGATAATTCCTAGCATGGAATTGGCCTTCTTCACCGCTGCCACACATTGGGTAGACACCTTCATCGAGCTGTCCACCAACACACCAAGATCTCTTTCCTGATCCATCACGGATAACTCAGAGCCCATGAGTTGATAGATAAAGTTTGGATTTTTTGCCCCAATATGCATTACTTTACATTTGGCTACATTAAAACGCATTTGCCATTTCGCAGCCCTTTCCCCTAGTTTGGAGAGATCCTTCGGGAGCTCTTCACAATCTTCTCTGGTTTTTACCACACGGAAACGTTTTGTGTCATCTACAAACTTGGCCACCTCACTGTTTATCCCTGTCTCCAGGTCATTTATGAACAGATTGAAAAGCACCGGTCCCGGGACAGATCCCTGGGGCACACCGCTTTTCACTTCTCTCCATTGTGAAAATTTCCCATTGACAGCTACTCTTTGTTTCCTGGATCTCAACCAGTTCTCAATCCATAAGAGGACCTGCCCTCTTATCCTCTGACTGCAATTTTCTCAGCAGCCTTTGGTGAGGGACTGTGTCAAAAGCCTTTTGGAAATCCAGATAATCTATATCCACCGGTTCACCCAAATCCACATGTCTGTTGACATTTTCAAAAAATTCTAAAAGATTTGTCAGACAAGACTTACCCTTACAGAAGCCATGCTGCTTTTCTCGCAGCGAGGTTTGTTCTGCTATGTGTTTTAAGATTTTCTCTTGGATGAGGCTTTCCACCATCTTCCCTGGGACAGATGTAAGGCTAACTGGCCTGTAGTTTCCCGGGTCCCCCCTCCTTCCTTTTTTAAAAATTGGTGTGACATCTGCTATCCTCCAGTCCCACGGCACTGTGGCCGTTTTAAGAGACAAGTTGCATATTATCGTTAAGAGATCTGCAATTTCATTTCTCAGGGCCTTTATACACGACCCCTAAACTCCGCAGGAAATGGCTGCAAACTCCGGACCTTACAAGTGTTTTCCCACCAGCTCCGGAGTTTGCAGGAAATTAAGTGCGACCCAGCTGCACTTTCTTGTACCTGCTTGAGGTGGGTGAAAATCCCCAGGTCCGGATTTAATCTGGTCAGTGCGGGGCTCTCCTGGCTTCTGCTTGTGTTTTTTTTTTGCCTCCCGCCCCTTTAAGAGAAGAGGTGGGAGGAAAAAAAGCAAGCAGAAGAGAAACGGAAGAGAAACGGAAGAGAAACGGGGAGCTCTGGGGAGCTCCTCCAGGTGAGCTGGATTTTTCCCCTCTTTCTCTGGTGGGGAGGAAGGAAGAGCAAGGAACCCCTAAGATCTTTGGTCCAAATTTAAGGGGCCAGCGGATCTTAGGGGTCGTGTGAAAAGGCCCTCAGTTTCCTAATAATACTTGGAATAATACTTGGGTGGATGCCATCTGGGCCCGGTGACTTGTTGAGCTTTAATTTGTCAATTAGTCCTAAAACATCCTCTCTTTTAACCTGTATTTGATTTAATTCTTTAGTCAAGAGGGGCTGTTCAGGCAGCGGAATCTGCTCAAGGTCCACTGTCGTGAAGACAGATGCAAAGAACTCATTTAATTTCTCTGCAATTTCCAAGTCCTCCTTAACCTGAGGGTCCCTCCCGCTTGTGCAGTTCAAATGTTATTCTTTGCAGCCGGCTCATTTTTTTCTATAGGCGCCGTCGGTCTGTGACAGAACGCAGAGGTTTGCGATTCAACACAAAGTGTGCGAATCTTGCGTCCCTTATCATTTGGTGGGGAGCATGCAATTCCGTCCAGAAGGCACCCACCCCGGGGGTGACGTGTTGCTGAGTGTCCAGCTTACTGCCGAGTCGTGGCCTGGTCGCGTTGCGGGTCCTTTTTAGGCGTCCCTCCTTCATGCCGTCCGAGGCGGGGCGTTGGCGAGCGTGGGACGGCCTCCCATCTGGAAAGCCAAACCTTGGGGACAGCCAGCCCGTTAGAGCTTGAGAGATGCCCAAATCAAATCCTCCTGTGCCCCCCCCACACGCCACCCCCACGGGGAAGCCTCCGGGTATCTTATGAGCAGGGTGGCACCTCCTTAAACCAGCCTCCTGCCAGGGTAAACATGACAAAAGGGACCCTATTGCCAGGCTAGGCTAGGCTAGAGGGAAAGACTACAGAACCTGCTGTCAACAACAGGCGGGAGAACCCAGAACCCCCAGCCTTTGGCAAGCGGGGCCGATTGAGTTCCTTGCTGTCTGCCTCTCCATGGCTAGTTCCAGCCACCGCCACCGCCGCTGCCGTCCTTTAGCTGGGCTACCTGCTTCCAGCCCTTCTCCTGAAGCTTGGCGCGGGTACCAAGGGGCTTGAGGTGGGAGAGAGAGGGGTGAGTGCCATGGAAGTCCAACTAGCCAGCTGTCCCAGGAAGCAGGCCGGGTCTCAGGGCCCTTCATGACGGCCTGGCCTGTGCCGTTCCTCCTCTTGGAGCCTTCTAACTGGAAACCCCGGAGAGGGAAATGGGCTTCTTGGGTGAGGTCTGGTGTGTGTGTGTGTGTGTGTGTGTGTGTGTGTGTGTGTGTGTGTGTGTGTGTGTGTGTGTGTGTGTGTGTGTGTGTGTGTGTGTAGGAGTGGGGAGAGAGGAGGAAGGGGTGGGCGAGAATGGCTAAAAAAGGGCAGCAGGCTTCCTCCCCCTTTGCATCTTTTTAACCCCTTTCCTGCCTGTTTCCAGGATGAGACCTCAGTGAGCAGCGAGGATTTTGATATGAGCGACTCCACATGGATGTCAGCTGACCAGCATCTCAACTCCAGTTTGAGCCCGAGCCAGGAGGAAGGCATGCGCACCCCACAGAATATCCAGAGTCAGGAGGACGGTGAGTGGCTCTGGAGGGCGTCTCTTTGGGCTTGGGGAGGGAGAGACACAGGGTTCTCTGCAAGTGAGTGCCCTCGCCTGTGGTGTGTGTGTGTGAGGGCCTGATTCTGCACCTTTGGTGGATGTCACACGCTTTGCCTGCGGACAGAGCACAGCCAGTGCTGGGTTGATGATGGAGGCTACCCCTCGTGCTGACAAAAGTCTCTAGAAACCTCTCCAAAGGGTGTTGACTCACTCTAAACCTGAAATATTGCTCGGTGCATTATATTGTAAATTTGGGAGTATGTGTGCCTGGCAGGATGAAGTGCAGTCAGGGGCGGCAGGCATCCCAGCAGTGGTGGAAGTGGCTTGTCCCTGTGGTTAGGGCCTTGCTTGAAACTTGGATGGCAGGGTGAAGCACGCCAATTCATTCTGCACGCAGGGAATGTTCTTTTGAAGCACATCCACCCAGACCCACCCACACCCCAGCGGAGAGGAGATTTCTGCACGTGGAACGTGAGCAGCGCAGGGTGGAGGATCCATTTCCAATATGCTTGCTTTCTGCTTTCAGAAATTCAGTAGAATGGGTAAAATAAGCTTTTTCACCACCGGTTCTGCAGGCAGTAAGGTAAACGCAAAGGTCCCCCCCACCCCCAGCACATGTGTGCTAGTCGTGTCTGACTCTAGGGCTGGTGCTCGTCTCGGTTTCCAAGGCAAAGAGCCCGTGTTGTGCAGGTCCGTGGTCATGTGGCAGGCATGACTGAATGCATTTCTGTGCACAGAAACACTGTTTACCTTCCTGCTTTTTACGGCAGTATCTATTGATCTGCCTGCATGTACATACTTTAAAACTGCTAGGTTGGCAGGAGCTGGGGTTCACATCGGGAGTTTGCTCTGCTGCGTGGCACCTGGGATTCGAACCGCCGAGCTGCCGACTTTGCAGCCGACAGTTTTCAACACTCTAGCCCACTGAGCCACCCCACCCCACTGTGCAGGCACTGCATGTCACTCCTTCAGTTCCCGTTTTTGTCCTTATTTTTACACACACACACACACACACACACACACACACACACACACACACACACACACACACACACACACACACACACACACACACACACACACACACACACACACAGTACCACCAGGCCATAGTTGTTGTTCAAATGGGAGAAGGCTGGATGCGACCCAGGGCCTTTTTACACGACCCCTAAGATCCGCTGGTCCCTTAAATTCGGACCAGAGATCTTGAGGGTTCGTTGCTGTTCCTCCGTCCCCACCCGCTCCGCACTTCTTTGTTCTGTCTGCGTGAGGGGAGGGAGGGAAAAAAAGCCTTAGACAGAGACAAAAGAATGCATTCTTACCTTCGGTGCTGGTGGAGGTTGCTCCAACCTCCGTTTACTTCCTGGTTCCTCTTTAAGGGGCGGAGGCAAAAGAAAAACAACAGAAAGAAGCGAGGAGAGCTCAGGCACTCTCCGCATCAAATATTTTTCACCATCAAAAAGCAGGTACAAGAAAACTGCTGTTTGGTCGCGCTAAAGTGGGCGGGGTCGCACTTAATTGTCTGCAAACTCCGGAGCTGGTGGGTAAACATTTTTAAGGTCCGGAGCTTGCAGCCATTTGCGGCGGAGCTTAGGGGTCGTGTATAAACGCCCCCAGAGTGTTGTGATGTCCTTACCCTGGGAATTGGTAGTTCCACGTTTTGTGTGCGCGCGTTGTGTTTCTCTTGCTAGGCGAATTTACAAAAGGTTCCGTTTCTAAAACAGATTCCAAATGGCTTTTGGCCCCTCTGCTCTCTTTGGCCAACACCACCCCATGACCTGTCTGTTCATGGCCTCTTTCCGAAATAGCATTTGCTTGCCATCCCGGTCTCTGATGCCGCCCCACCCCCACCCCCAGTGCATGTTCTCTGAGTCACCAGGGAAGTTTAATAGTCCTAAGCAGGGAGCAAAGGCAGAATCCGGCCATCGGGGGTGGGGTGGGGGGTAGGGGGGCTAGGTTGCGCCAGTCCACAGGCAGGTCCATGGAGCACAGCAGTGCCCCAAATGCACCCCCAAGATGGCCATCCCTGATATAAATGTCAGCAGAACTGTGACCTCTAGGGGTTGGGGCCCACAATTCCAGAGAGGAAGGGAAATGTGTCCGCCAATGAGGTCATAAAATATGCATTATATGGAGGAGGAACCCCCCTCCCTCCCCTTTTTCCAGTTTGCACACACTGGGGAAAATGCTGTCCCCCCCCCAAAAAAAACCTGGAACCCTCCTGCTGGTTGGCCTAGGTAGGAGTCGGCTGGGGGGGGGGCACCTCCCCACTGACATATTCCCACTTGGGCTTCTTAGGCCCTTTGTACACGACCCCTAAACTCCGCCGCAAATGGCTCCCAGCTCCAGAGCTTAAAATTGTTTCCCCACCAGCTCCGGAGTTTACAGATAATTAAGTGCGACCACGCCCACCTAAGCGCGTCCCAGCGCACTTTTCAGGTACCTGCTCTCTGGAGGTGAAAATTCCTGATACGGATGTAATGTAGTGACTGCCGGGCTCTCCTCGCTTCTGTTTGTTGTTTTTTTGCCCCCCGCCCCTTTAAGAGATCTGAATGCAGTGCCGGGACAGCAGAAGCCACGTCTCTTTTCTTCCTGTTTTTTCTCCCTCCCCTCACGCAGCCAGCAGCCAGGAGTGTGGAGGGGGTGGGAACGCAGGAACAGCGACAAACCCCTAAGATCTCTGGTCCGAATTTAAGTAGCCAGCGGATCTTAGGGGTCGTTTGAAAAGGCTCTTAGGCACCTTCCTTGGCTCATTCAATTGGGTTACAGGGGTGGTTGCCGCCTCCTCCTCTTTTTGTCTTCCTTTGTTTTTCCACCCTATTTTCCACAAAACAAACCCACAGGGAAGAGAAGGAAGAAATAGTTTATTATTTATTTTAAAAATATATATATATTTTTGCCCTACCTTTCTCTTTAAAAGGACCCAAGGTGGCTTATGCCATTAAAAGTTCATCATTTTTAAAAAACTGACGTAACATAATTCAGAGTAAAGTGTTTTTTTCTAGGCTCAAACGAAACTGTGATTTCTAAGGTGCTAGAGGACTTCTGTTGTAGATTTATAATCTTTAAAGAATGTAAATAGATTATGGGTCCTGATGGCAATTTTGGTGTATTGCATTTAACTGTTTTAATTGTCCATTGGCATTTTAATGTTTTTAACTGTTTTGATTGTTTATTGTAATTTTGAATTTTAAGTCACCCAGAGACCTTTGGATGGTGGGTGGTATATAAGTTGTATGTATGTATACATGGATGGATGGATGGATGGATAAATAAATAAATAAATAAATAAATAAATAAATAAATAAATACTTCATTAAAGATATAGTAAGGATGCAAATACCAAAATGGATCATATTGATCTTAGTTACTGTTTTAATATAATACTTCTTTAATTATATTAAAATATCCTTATACTACCTGCTTTTAGCTGTTAAAAGACTGTTTTAATGATGTAAGCCACCTTGGATCCTTTTAAGGACAAAGGCAGGTTAAAATATACTTTAAATAATTTTTGTTTTTATTTTTGGTTTCTGTTTTGTCTTTAATTTGCCCTGATTGTTTTATTGCTTACTGTTTAATGTAAGCATAATTTGTAACCCAGGATTTTCCATAGAAAAAAATTCATAACCCCTTTTTTTGTGGAAAATTTTTCATACCGACTTTGCGCGAACGTCCTTTCTTAACCCGAAAATTACATAACCTGAGGCATCCGTAACTCGGGGTACTAATGTCGTTCGAAAAGCCCCCTGTCTGGAAGCACCCTAAGGTGCTACCGTGTTTCCCTGAAAATAAGACAGTGTCTTATATTAATTTTTGCTCCCAAAGATGCGCTACGTCTTATTTTCAGGGGATGTCTTATTTTTCCATGAAGAAAAATACGGTACACATTTATTGTTATCTTATTATGGGGGGCCTTATTTTTGGGGGATGCCTTATATTTCAGTGTGGGGCAAAACTGTAAGTAGGTCTTATTTTTGGGGGGATGTTTTATTTTCAGGGAAACAGGGCAGACAGACGCCAGTTTCAAAGGGCGCTTTTACACGACCCCTAAGATCCGCTGGTCACTTAAATTCGGACCAGAGATCTTAGGGGTTTGTCGCTCTTCGTGCGTCCCCACCCCTCCCCACTTCCTGGCTGCTGGCTGCGTGAGGGGAGGGAGAAAAAAAAGGGACAAAAGAATAAAGGCTTACCTCCCAGTGCCGGTGGAAGCTGCCGGGAGCCCCGTCACTTCCTGGTTCCTTCTCTTAAAGGGGCGGGAGGAAAAAAACAACAACAAAAAGAAGCGAGGAGAGCCCGGCACATCCGCATCAAGATTTTTCACCCTTGGAGAACATGTACCTGAAAAGTGCACTGGGACCCACTTAGGTGGGCGTGCTCGCACTTAATTTCCTGTTAACTCCGGAGCTGGTGGGTAAACAATTTTAAGCTCCGGAGCTGGCAGCCATTTGCGGCGGAGTTTAGGGGTCGTGTAAAAAGGCCCAAAGAAGGGCCAGATTGACTCTCGGAGGCATGGAGGGTGGGCCTTTTGTTGACGGCCCGTGTCCCTGGTAGGGCCTTGGTCTTCTTCATTTTCCCGGGGACTCAGGCCAGCTGGCCTCGGGGCGATCCCTTTCTCTAGGGAGGAGCCCTATTCCCCCCCCCCCTCAGAGGAAGGTGGCATCGGCTGGGCAGGGGGTGGCCAGACTGGGCTCGGGACTTCGTGTCCACCCCAAGAGCAGTCGGGCCGGGTAGGATCCTGAGCATGGCCCTCACTTAACTCTTTTCAGCTTTTTACCTATTGTCCTTTAATTGGTGTCAGCCGCCTTGGGCCTTTTTAAAGGAGAAAGGGAGGGTAAAGCTATTCTAATATACAGTAGATTAGAATATACAGGACGTGTGGGATGCAATGCCTGCTAAAAGAGGGAACAGGTTTGTTTTCCTTGGCTTCAGAGACTAGGACTCGGGGAAATGGTTTCAAACGACAGGAAAAGCGATTCCATATGAGCATCAGGAAGAACTTCATGACAGTTAGAGCTGTTCAGCAGTGGAATAATATGCTGCCACAGAGGGTGGTGGAGTCTCCTTCTTTGGAGGGTTTTAAGCAGTGGCTGGATGGCCATCTGTCAGAAATATTGTGATGGGGTTCCTGCATGGCAGGGAGTTGGACTGGATGGCCCTTGAGGTCTCTTCCAACTCCATGATTCTATGATTCTATGAATCTAGGGTATGATAGCTATGTTTAAATATTTGAAAGGATTTCACACTGAAGAAGGGACAGGTTTGTTTTCCATGGCTTCAGAGACTAGGATTCGGGGCAATGGTTTCAAACTACAGGAAAAGAGATTCCATTTGAACATTGAGAAGAACTTCATGACAGTTAGAGCTGTTCGGCAGTGGAATATGTTGCCCCAAAGGCGGGTGGCGGAGTCTCCTTCTTTGGAGGTTTTTAAGCAGAGGCTGGATGGCCATCTGTCGGAAATATTGTGATGGGGGTTCCTGCATGGCAGGGGGGTTGGACTGGGTGGCCCTTGAGGTCTCTTCCAACTCTAGGATTCTATGATTCTATGAAATAAATGTCTCTCGGGGTGGTGGTGGTGGTGGTGGTTCCTTTTAGACTTGAACGGGCACTGAAGCGTTGGTGCAAATATAGAGAGCAGAGCTCAGCCCTACTGGCTGGGGGGATCTGGGATTTGTAGTGGAAGCAAGGCGACTTTTCTACATCCCTGCGTAGAGATCTTGGGCGGGCTGGTTTTTGCAGGAGGGGGACGCCCGTTATTTTGGGGGGGGTTGAGGAGCACAGCTAATTAAGAAGTGTCCAAGGTGAGCCGTGGGTGAGGTGGGGCTGGGCAGGGGTGGGGTGGAGATGTGCCAGGATAGGTGCGGTGATAGCTCAGCACGGTCGGGCTCGGAAGAGTCGATAAGAGGGAGGCAGGCAAGGAGCGTGGGGCAAAGTTCTTCTCCCTGGGCATGGGGGCAGAGCGGGCTCGGGTTTCCTGGCACGCTTGAATCTAGCATTGTCCCCAGAGGCCTCTGCGCCCAGGAGGCCGCCGGAGGGAGGAGGGGAGGGAAGGAAGGAAGGCCCCAGGAGGGAATGCATCTCTGGTCCCCGGGAGGGAGCGCCCATCGCTGGCTTGCGCGGGCGGGGTGGGGTGGGGAGGCAGCCCGGCTTGGGAAGAACAGCCTCCCTGTGTGGAAGCCAGAAAGACCTATTGTCTGACGGCCACTCCCCAGCAGAAGCCCAAGGGCAGTTTGGGGGGGGGGGAGGGGGAGGAAGAGGAGGAGGAGGAAGAAGAAGAAGAAGAAAAGGAGGAGGAGGAGGAGGAGGAAACAGCTGCAGCCCCTCCTGAGCATGGACGGGCCTGGCAGAGACCCCCTTCCTTTGGCAAAAGCTTTGCCGACTTAGGCAAGAACTTCCAGGCAGCTGGAAGGAAAGCAAGCAAGGGGGGAGGGAGGGAGATGGACACCCCCAGCATAAGATCTGTGAAGCCTGTAAGCCACCCGGGCCCGGCATCAGTCAAACATGGTGGGCTGCCGGAGGAGGAGGAGGAGGAGGAAGAGGAGAGGGTGGTTTCTTGTTTTTGCTTTGATCCTGCCGCGGCGCTCAGCTCCCTGGCTTCTGACGCGTGTCGTCCCCTCCAGTTGTGGGCCCTTGTCCTCTCCTTTGGCTCGAGGGTCAACTGCAGCAGTGCCCACCCCCCCACCACCACCCCGTGAGAAGATCCCCCAGTGCTTGTTTGGAAGCTGGGGCCGAGGGACTGGCAGGCCCTAAAACCGTTGTGCCCCAAAAAGCAGCTCAGGTTTTTTTCCCTTGAGGTCCGGGCAGAAACACAGAAATGACCAAAAATTGGCAACAGAGCCATCCGTGGCTGGCATGGGTGAGGTCCCAAGCCCCTAGAAGGCCCCCCCCCCCGTTGCTGGGATCTTGCCGGTCCTTTAGTCCTAACTTAGCCTTGGAGAAGGAAGCAGGTGGGTCCTTCCTATCCTTGAACTGGGGGCGGAGACAGCACTGTACGATTAGGGACCAGCCATCTGATCCTGGGGAGGTGGAGGAAGGGGGTCTTGCATTCCATCCCTTAGGCCAGCAGAGGTATGCGTTGGGGACATCCAGGGCAGCAAAGAGCATCCGCCGACCTGCTTACACGCCCTGATTGTGGCCGCCTTGCTTGCAAGGGGTTTTCCCATTCCTGCTCAGGACACTGTATGTGTCAGTTTGAAGGTGGACAAGCAACTGAGGGCCTAAGATCCGCTGGCCCCTTAAATTCGGACCAGAGATCTTAGAGGTTTGTCCCCATTCCTGTGTTCCCACCCCCTCCGCACTCCTGGCTGCTGGCTGCGTGAGGGAAGGGAGGAAAAAAGGAAGAAAAGAATGCCGCTCACCTCCGTTCTGCCGTCCCGGCACTGCATTCAGATCTCTTAAAGGGGCAGGGGGCAAAAAAAGAACAAACAGAAGCAAGGAGAGCCCGGCAGTCACTACTGTTATATCCGCATCAGGAATTTTCACTTCCAGAGAGCAGGTACCTGAAAAGTGCGCTGGGACGTGCTTAGGTGGGCGTGGTCGCACTTAATTATCTGTAAACTCCGGAGCTGGTGGGGAAATAATTTTAAGCTCCGGAGCTGGGAGCCATTTGCAGCGGAGTTTAGGGGTCGTGTACAAAGGCCCTGAGAGAGGAATGCACAGGCCCCACCGCGGCACAGGCCTCTCCCTGCCCTGCCTTTCCCCAAGCACTCAGGGTCCTCTGCTCTCCAAGGAGCTTTGGAGCCTTGAGACCCACCATGTGGCTTTGACCAGAGAAGGGGCAGAACGTGGTGGTGGTGGTGGTGGACCAGCCCCCCCCCCCTCCAAGGGGAAGTGAGAAGTGAGGGTAAATTGAACAGTTGGTGTGTGTGAGGGCGTGGAAATGCTAGGCGGGTGCTCTCCAGAGGAAGGGAAGAGGGAGACAATCATACACACTGAGAGAAGGAGCAGCATCTGGAATATACTGGATGGCTTTGAATAGGGTGCCTGTTGGGTTGGGTTTGTGGGTGGAGGACTAGGCTTGATCCGAAGGTGACCCGAGTTCAGGTCCCATCTCTGTGTTCCAGTCTCTAGACCAGTGGTTCTCAACCGGTGGGTCCCCAGATGTTCCTGGACTGCAACTTCCAGAAGTCATCATCACTAGCTGAGCTGGCCGGGATTTTTGGGAGTTGCAGTCCAGGAACTTCTGGGGACCCCACCGGTTGAGAACCACTGCTCTAGACCTCTGCCCTCCACCTGGGAAAGGGGGGCACCTTAGGGACCTTTGGCTCACAAAGTGGTTCTCAACCCTAAGAAACCCAAAAGACTAGACAAGTTCATGAAGAACAATGGTATCAATGGCTATCATGATAGATGCCTAAGGACAATCTCCGGATTGGAGAGAGAGGCAGAATCTCTCTCAATAATGCCATTTGCGGGCAATCGTCAGCAGGTGAAGACATCTGCTTGGGAATACCCTGAAGCAAAGGGTAAGCCGCTGTGTGAGACAGAATGCTGGACTGGGTGGGCTGTGCCTGTGGCCTGCTCCAGCAAGGCTGTCCTTATGTTATCAAGTGTGTGTTTTTGTGCCACCCAGTCTAGCTGAAGTTTGTGAAATGCAAGCGTTGACTTGATTGATAACTGTGGGTTTTTTTCCTAAATGAATGTCAATGCTCACTTCTTTTAGTGCACAGTGCAGTGGGGCTCATGCATCTGATCTAAATGTGAACATGAAGAACTACCCGTATATACTTGAGCATAAGTCGACCCGAGTATAAGCCGAGGCCCCTAATTTAACCCCCAAAAACTGGGGAAACGTATTGACTCGAGTATAAGCCTAGGGTGGGAAATGCAGCAGGGCCTGGCAGCTCCTCCTTTGTGAGCTGGGGGAGTGGTGTGTGATGTTTAAAACGACTTTCAGCCACTGACCCAAGCACTTGCCAGGCCCTGCTGCATTTCCTACCCTAGACTCCCCTGTGATGCAGAAGGGGGTCATGAGAAGTGGCACGCAATGTTTAAAATGACTTTTAGCCACTGACCCAAGCACTTGCCTCAGTGGCTAAAAGTATTGACCCGCATATAAGCCGAGGGCCCCCTTTTCAGACCAAAATTAGGGCTGAAAATCTAGGCTTATATTCGAGTATATATAGTAACTCTGAATAGCTCACAGCAAAGTGGTTAAATAGATGTCCTGGCCGTCCCTTGGGCGAGAGGCAGTCTGTCTTGCAGTTGGATGATATGGGGCTTTATCAGGGACTCCTCTCTTCCTGCCCTAGAGTGACCGTTGTAGGGCAGTGAAAGGAAGACCCCCGGATGGTCTTTTTTCGGCAGAAGGCTGCGTGGCATGACCTGGGTGTTCCGTCCCAGCAGCCTCCGAATACTTGGCAGCTCTGAGTGGCTCTTGGTGGTTATCACGTGGTTGAGGATTTGGGAATGCCAAGTGGTCCACCGCCCACGGGCACCACCGTTGAGCTGGCTTTGCAGCTGAACTGCCCTGAATCCTGAAAGGGGGTGCAGACATGCTGGCCAACCAGAAGGTGCTCGTGGATGGCAGAAGGCCGAAGGCGCCTGAGGGGGGATAGGATTGAGATGTACAAAATAATGCAGGGCATGCGTAAAGTGGAAAGAGGGAAGCTCTTCTCCCTCTCTCACACAAAATACCAGAAATGGGGACATCCACTCAAATTGAGGGGTGGGAGAGTGAGAACAGCATGTTGTTAGTCTGTGGAACTCCCTGCCACAGGAGGTGGTGATGGCATCTGGCCTGGATGCCTTCGAAAGGGGAATGGACAGATTCCTGGAGGAAAAGTCCATCACAGGTGACAAACCATGATGGAGATGTGTCATCTCCAGGCTTAAAACCAGGGTACGTCAAGGGCCAGAGGCAGGGGAGTGGTATCAGGCGAGACAGAAATCTAGTCTCTTGCGCTCCCAGAGGCATCTGGTGGGGCCACTGTGAGATACAGGAAGCAGGACTAGATGGGCCCTTGGCCTGATCCAGCGTGGCTCTTCTTAGGATCTTATGTTCTTAAGTTACTGCATGTCAGGCAGAGCGTACCATGGGCCATGTCATCATAAGATTTTTTTACAGATCGAGTGGTTAAATTTGATAAAAATAGACCCGAAGCTGTGTATTTTACCCCATTTTACCATCACTGGGGAGGTCACGAGTTCCTGCTTCCCGGGAGGAATGTCAAGAGTAAAGATTCTGTCTGTGTTTGACGTTCAACTTGGTGAAAACAACCTGTTCTGTTATTTTTTCAGTATTCTTTGTAGTGGCTGGTAATATAAGTTCTTTGGAAGGATGATAAAAGGGGGCTAAAAAGACCAGGCACAGCAATACGGCCTGAAAGTATGACTGGCAACGGAATCAAGAGAAAGTGTACGATTTTGAAAGGAAATTTTTAAAAGGGTTTCCATGATTGCCTGGGGTAAAAGCTGTGGGGAGGAAGTGGGGAGGGGGAGGCAAGTGCCTGTTGGCAAAAAAAGCACAACACCCTACCCCCCCAGCCTCTCCGAAAGTGGTTTCCATACACAGATAAACACGAGTGCATTAGAATAAGTTTTACTCTTATGCTGCCCGCTGCCCTCTGTAATGGATCCTCAGCTGATGAAATTGACCCCCCTGTGCTTTTCTTAATTTCCCCCCATCTCTCCAGGGGGTTCTTATCAGGAAAGGAAGTGGGGAGGCAACACCAGCTAAGGGCCTTTTCACACGACCCCTAAGATCCGCTGGCCACTTAAATTCGGACCAGAGATCTTAGGGGTTCCTCGCTCTTCCTCTGTCCCCATCCCCCTCGGCACTTCCTGGTTGCTGGCTGCGTGAGGGAGGGAGAAAAAAGAAAGAAAAGAATGCCTTCTTACCTCCGTTTTGCTCCCGGCAGCATTCAGATCTCTTAAAGGGGCGGGGCGCAAAAAAAGAACAAACGGAAGCCAGGAGAGCCCCGCACTCACTATCCTTACACCGGATCAAATATTTGTCACCATCAAAGACCAGGTACAAGAAAACTGCTGTTTGGTCACGCTAAAGTGGGCGGGGTCGCACTTAATTGTCTGCAAAGTCCGGAGCTGGTGGGTAAACATTTTTAAGGTCCGGACCTTGCAGCCATTTGCGGCGGAGCTTAGGGGTCGTATATAAACGCCCTAAGTTTGGTCTCAAGTTCCACAAAAGCCCATGTCTTCTTACAAGCCAGCAGCTTGTTGGGGCAACAAGTGCCTTTGAACCAAAGGTGCTTCCGGATCGAGCATCTCCGCACAGCTTCTGTGTCTTTTCCTCCTGAACAAAGTTTCAAAGGGATGATGGGGGGGATGACGAAGCTACTCCTCCCCTGGTAAACCCCCCTCCCCCCAATGTCTGAGGCTGAGGAAGTGCCTGATACAAACCTCGCTCTGGGAGCCCAGCCTAGTCAGTCCCACTTTGGAGGGAACCTTTAACCCAAGAAGGGGGAGCCCTGCACAACGAGTGTTTTCCCCCACCTTACTTTTTTCAAAAAAGAGGTGTTGTGTCCCACGAAGCCGAGCTTTCCTTGAGGAGTAAGGATTCGAACCCAGATCTTCCTAGTTTGACACACTTCCTGCAGCTCCGAACAGCAACCACATATAGTTAACCAGGCCTGTTGCATCACAACTCCCATCAGCATGGCACGGCCCATGAAATCTGGCAGCGATGAGACCTCTGGTTCACCCTATAGCGGTGGTGGCGAAGCTTTGGCCCTCCAGATGCTTTGGACCACAACTCCCACAGTCCTTTGTCATTGGCAATACAGGCTTAGAATTCTGGGAGTTGTGGTCCAAAACATCTGGAGTGCCAAAGGTTCGCCACCATTGCTCTATAGGGCAGGCAAAGATGATCTAACCTGGCGTGGCTGTGACTGATGATGTTGGAACAACCCCAGAAGGCTTGGCGAGTCTCGTGCCGGTGACAGGCCTGGGAGCTCCTTTTGACTCTCCTTGGGTAATCAGATCAAAGCCTAATTCATTAATTTATGTATCACCTTGGCACAACGCAATTGTTCTCAAGAAAGCTGACAGCAAACAAAGGAATAGAGCCTTCTGCAACGAATGCAACAGATTACAATAGTCAGCCGGGTATTGTAATTCATCCCCATAGAGCAGTGGTGGCCAAACTTCGGCCCTCCAGACGTTTTGAACCACAATTCCCAGAATTCTAAGCCTCTACTGCCAATGACAAAGGACTGTGGGAGTTGTGGTCAAAAACATCTGGAGGGCTGAAGTTTGGCCACCACTGCCATAGAGGAACGCCTCCAGTAGAAACATGTTAGGCCAAAGAAGTCATTAAAGGCATTACCATCAGTACATGCAGTAACTGTCAAATAGTTGAAGCATAGTTGTTATAATTATTAAGTTCAATAAGCAATCATTGCTAATGTGACAAAATAAGTCGTGAAAAAAAGAGTTTCAACAAATGTTTACAGAGGAAGGCAAAATCTACACAGAATATCAAAGTGCCCTCCTAGGATAGAATCATAGAATCATAGAATCATAGAGTTGGAAGAGACCTCAAGGGCCATCTAGTCCAACCCCCTGCCATGCAGGAACCCCTATCACAGTATTTCCGACAGATGGCCACCCAGCCTCTGCTTAGAAACCTCCAAAGAAGGCGGCTCTAGCACCTTCCTTTGTGGCAGTACATTCCACTGCCAGACAGCTCTAACCATCATGAAGTTCTTCCTAATGTTCAAATGGTATTTCTTTTCCTGTAGTTTGAAACCATTTCCCCGAGTCCTAGTCTCTGAAGCCATGGAAAACAAACCTGTTCCCTCTTCAATACGACATCCTTTCAAATATTTAAACATGGCTATCATATCCCCTCTCAGTCTTCTTTTAGAGAGGCTAAACATTCCCAGTTCCCTAAGCCGTTCCTCATAAGACATTTCCTCCAGACCCTCAACCACCCTGGTTGCCCTCCTCTGCACCCGCTCGAGGTTGTCAACAGGGAAGAGTCGGTAAAATTTAGTGAAGAATAAAGGCGAATTCAAACGAAAAGGGGCAAATGCTCCACGTTCCTGCGTGGGCGTTTGGCCGTGAGCATGAATGCAGCAGTCATGGCAAGCGGCAGCAGAATGCCCCGAGTAACATCCGAGCCTGGACTGCCTCCCACTCAGTGCTGCCCGGACTGGAGCCCTCTTTTCTTTCTTTCTTTCTTTCTTTCTTTCTTTCTTTCTTTCTTTCTTTCTTTCTTTCTTTCTTTCTTTCTTTCTTTCTTCCTTCCTTCCCTATGATTTATTTAAAGAAATTTGACCCTGCCTTTCTCCTTTAAACAGGACCCAGGGTGGCTTTACATAATTAAAATACTGTATGTTTAAAGCTAAAAGCAGTTAGTATGCAAATACTAAAAAGGATCACACAAACGCCACACTAATAGACAGTAAAACAAAAGCAATATCAAAAATGCAGTCACAGCCATCAAGTAACACAGTCCATTCGTTGCCACTCCCATCAAGGAGAGGCTTGCCTGAAGAGAACGGCCTTTGCCTGCTTGTGGAAGGAGATCAGAGATGGTCTCCTGTGGGAGGGAGTTCGTAGTATCCAATGTCCTAACATTGCCACCTCCGTGGGGGGGGGGTGTTGGCCTGCTGCTTGGCCGATTATTCTGGTCATGCATGGCCTTAAGGGCCCTCAGGGCCAAGGCATTGTCCTTGACTTCAAAGGTGGTTTCCTATGCTGGGGCCACCCCTCACCCTTCTCCCCGCTGCTCTGGACAGGGTTCCTAGGGAAAGGCCACCACCACCATCCTGACCCTGCCCTCTGGTTGACTTAGAGCCTTTTCACACGACCCCTAAACTCCTGATCAGGACATTGTATGTGTCAGTTTGAAGGTGGACAAGCAACTGAAGGCCTTTGTACATGACCCCTAAACTCCGCCGCAAATGGCTCCCAGCTCCGGAGCTTAAAATTGTTTCCCCACCAGCTCCGGAGTTTACAGATAATTAAGTGCGACCATGCCCACCTAAGCGCGTCCCAGCGCACTTTTCAGGTACCTGCTCTCGGAGGGTGAAAATTCCTGATGCGGATATAACAGTAGTGACTGCCCAGCTCTCCTTGCTTCTGTTTGTTCCCCCCCCGCCCCTTTAAGAGATCTGAGCGGCATTCTTTTCTTCCTATTTTTCTCCCTCCCCTCACGCAGCCAGCAGCCAGGAGTGCGGAGGGGTGAGAACACAGGAACGGCGACAACCCCCTAAGATCTCTGGTCCGAATTTAAGTGGCCAGCGGATCTGAGGGGTCGTGTGAAAAGGCCCTTAATTGCAGGTGAAGTCGGGGGGGTGGCCTTACCTGGGAACAGCCACCAAGCAGGTGCCAAGCCCAAGTGCCTGGGTGAGCCAAATAGGGCATGAGAAATAGGAGTGTGTTTGCTGTCACCTTTATTCACCAGGTGTGAAAGCACTGATTAGTGGCACACACTTAAAAGCCACGGAGGACGAGAAGAACTTTAGGAACAGTAAATCCAGTAGTGCACAGTCCGAAACCATACAAAACGAAGCACTCAGTCATGTCATGAAACGGCACGCAGTTGGGAGAGGAATTCGTTTGTTTTGGTGGGTTGGTTTGATTTATATTACTGCCCATCTGGTTACCAAGACGTAGAAGCCACCAAAGGCTTAGTCAAACCTCAGACAAGTCTCGGCTGGAGTTTGTTTGTTTGTTTGTTTGTTTGTTTAGAATATTTTTACCCTGCCTTTCTCCTTGAAAAAGGACCTAAGGTGGCTTACATATAGGACATATACACCAGATTATTAATATATTCAAATGTGTTTTTTGTGTTCATTTCATGTGTCCGACTCTTCGTGACCATGACCAGACGCCAGGCTCATCTCACTCTCCGAGTTTTGTCAAATTTTTGGTGCATCGATACACGTCCAACATTCATTCTTGTCGTCTTTCTTGCTTCGATTTCCAGCATCAGGCCTTTCCAGGAGTCTCTCTTCATGAGTGGCCAAATACTGAGCCTCAGCTTCAAAATCTTCCTTCAGTGAATGGTTTATTTCCAAATGATAGGTTGATCTCTTGAGTCCAGGGACCAAGACTTCCTCAGCACACAGCTCAAAGCTCAATCTGCGCGATCAGCTTCTTATAGTCAGCTCTCATTCATATCATCTGGAAAATAAACAGAATGGAAGGCACATGACATTGAAATGTAACATGAAAGCTACAAAGAGCACACAAAAAGAAAAATCCATTATGAGGGGTGGAAGCTAACATGGGAATCACTGGTGTTCTTATGAAATCAGTCAATGCAATCATGTATGGTAATCAGTATAAAAGTCACATAGTAAATAGACTCTCATTCAGGGAAAGCTTGCCTGAAGAGGAAGGTCTTTGCAGTATGAGAAGGGTGATGATGATGATGCCTGTGGAACAAGCTTTTTGGGGGGAGGGGGGTGCCTCCCGCCAGTGAGCTGGATCTCTGAAGTGGGAGGAACCGAGAGACCATCTAGGCCAGTGATGGCGAAGGTTTTAGAGACCGAGTGCCCATATTGCAATTCAAAACCCACTAATTTTTTTTTTTTTGCAAAGTGCCAATACAGTAATTTAACCTATATACAGGTGGTTATGAAGGGGCGATTTCGGGTGCCCACAGAAAGGGCTCCGAGTGCCACCTTTGGCACTCGTGCCATAGGTTCGCCATCGCTGATCTAGGCTTTTTTTTGCGGGGTGGGTGGGTGAGGGGTTCACATAGCCCAAGATTTCGAAGGCCAATTAATCCTTGTGCCTTAAACCGCCGTTGAAATTATTACAGTAAGTGCCACCCAACAAAGCATTCACAGCAGTAATTTCTAGTTAGCCGTCGTTTTGAATAGTTCTGTTTGCCAGATGTTTTTCGAAGGCACCCCCTCCCCTTCAGCACCCACAAGTTACACAGCCTTGTGGAAGATAGTGGCCCGTCATCTCTCCACTCAGGGACAAGCTTGGCTGTCAGGTACCCTGAAATGCCTCGTGTGGGTTAACTTTCTCGAGCTCTTAACTCAGGGCCTTTTCACACGACCCCTAAGATCCGCTGGCCACTTAAATTCGGACCAGAGATCTTGGGGGTTCGTTGCTCTTCCTGCGTCCCCACCTCTCCGCACTTCCTTGCTCCTGTCTGCGTGAGGGGAGGGAGAAAAGATGCAGGCTCACCTCAGTTTGCCGGTCCAAGCCACCCTGAGCCGCATTCCTTCTCTTAAAGGGGCGGGAGGCAAAAAACAACAACAAAGAAGCGAGGAGAGCCCGCACTCACCAGATTACATCCGGAGTTGGTGATTTTCACCCTCCAAGAGCAGGTACATGAAAAGTGCGCTGGGACGCGCTTAGGTGGGCGTGGTCGCACTTAATTATCTGTAAACTCCGGAGCTGGTGGGGAAACAATTTTAAGCTCCGGAGCTGGGAGCCATTTGCGACGGAGTTTAGGGGTCATGTACAAAGGGCCTTAGCCAACTAATGCTCCCCCCCCAATGCGCTTTGGAAACCCTCCCATGGAATGCCTTGCTTTCGATTAGCTCTTGTCCATAATAGTTGCCAGGAGAGTTGGTGCCTGTGCCTAGCGCATCGTGTTGCTTAAACCATTTTACTTAGACATAAATAGCATGAAGCTATTATCTTTCAAGAATGGTTGCTGCAGACAAAGGAAAAGAAACAGGGTTGCTGGGGGTGGGGTGAGTGGAGGAGGAGGAGGAGGAGGAGGAGGAGGAGGTAGTGTTTGCTGGCCCAGGTAGATGTTGGTCAAGGTCTCATCTAACACCCACCCCCTCTTCCAGTCTCCATTACTGGATTGCAAAAAGGAACTAATTCTGAATCTTTTACGAGGAGTGTTCTGTCTGCTGCATCTCCCAGTATGCAAATCTGAGCCCCAGGTGAGGCCTATCTCTTTATTTGGGACAGGTGACAAAAGTCCAAGCGCTTTCGCTTTGGAATCATTCTGTGGAAGCAAGATAAATACACAGGGGGATGTGTGTGTTTGGTTTGGTTGAGGTCCGGAGGGGAGTGTCGCTCAGGGGTATTATGATGGAGTGAAGAATTGTGACCTTTCATTTGAAATACTTTTGATTTGCCATGAAAAAGTCTTTGACAGGTAGGGTTTGTTAAAGGACAGCACTGTATTGAGAGATGGGCACGAACCAGTTCCCCCAGTTCGCAAAAGCGGCAGTGCAGGCTCTACTGCTCCCTTCCTCCATCTCTTCTAGCTCAAATCGACCACTCCCCAGCCCCAGCGTCTGTGATCTTCAACTGATCTTCCAGTCCCAGCAATGGCTCAGGCTTCTCTGCTCTGCCCTCTTGGCTGATCTCCCACTCAGAGGAAAGAGCAGGGCACAGAAGTCTGTTCTCTTGCTCACAACTGGGAGATCAGCCGAGGAGGTGAGGAGGAAGATGCTAGCTCTGGCACACCTTCTGCATTGCACACTATATGTTATTTCTACTTGCTGACATTTAGGGCGCTTTTACATGACCCCTAAGATCCTCTGGTCACTTAAATTCGGACCAGAAATCTTAGGGGTTTGTCGCTCTTCGTGCGTCCCCACCCCTCCGCACTTCCTGGCTGCTGGCTGTGTGAGGGGAGGGAGAAAAAAAGGGACAAAAGAATAAAGGCTTACCTCCCGGTGCCGGTGGAAGCTGCCGGGAGCCCCGTCACTTCCTGGTTCCTTCTCTTAAAGGGGCGGGAGGCAAAAAACAACAACAAAAAGAAGCGAGGAGAGCCCGGCACATCCGCATCAAGATTTTTCACGCTTGGAGAGCAGGTACATGAAAAGTGCACTGGGACCCGCTTAGGTGAGCGTGGTCGCACTTAATTTTCAGTAAACTCTGGAGCTTGTGGGTAAACAATTTTAAGGTCCGGAGCTGGGAGCCATTTGCTGCGGAGTTTAGGGGTCGTGTAAAAAGGCCCTTAGAGAGCCTTCTCTGTTGCTGCTCCCAGACTTTGGAACTCCTTCCCACAGGAGCCCAGGCTGGCCCTACCTTTGCTGCCCACCTTTACTTACTGGCTGTCTTATCAGGAGGGTCTATGTTGTGTTGCTTCTAAACCTTTCTTTGTAATGCTTTTACCTGACATTGTAAAGATTGTGTTGTCAATTCTTCTTTAATATTCAAAGTTTTAGAAGAAGTAGCTGTGTTAATCTGTTGTACGAAAGCAAGCAAAAGCAAAAACAAAACAAAACAACAAAACAAAATAAGACAAAAACTTGAAGAAGTGGGCCTCACATTAAAATATAGCAGTTGGCCTTTAAGGTGCTACATTTTTGTCTTCTTTCTTTTTAATTATTCTTCTGTTTAATTGTTTTATATTTTCAGCTTTTAATGTTGTCTTTTTAATAGCATAATGCCGTAACCCATTTTGGGTCCTTTTTGAAGGAGAGAGGTGGAGTACAATACAGTCAACCAATCAAAGTGCCCCAATTTAAAAAGGATGTTGACAACCTCGAGCGGGTGCAGAGGAGGGCGACCAGGATGGTTGAAGGTCTGAAAGAAATGTCTTACGAGGAACAGCTTAGGGAACAGGGAATGTTTAGCCTTTCTGAAAGAAGGCTGAGAGGTGATACGATAGCCATGTTTAAATATTTGAGAGGATGTCATATTCAAACTACAGGAAAAGAGATTCCATTTGAACATTAGGAAGAACTTTATGACGATTAGAGCTGTTCAGCAATGGAATAATGTGATGCCACACAAGAGGGTGGTGGAGTCTCCTTCTTTGGAGGTTTCTAAGCAGAGGCTGGATGGCCACCTGTCTGGCGTCCTGTGATGGGGGTTCCTGCATGGCAGGGGGTTGGACTGGGTGGCCCTTGAGGTCTCTTCCAACTCTAGGATTCTGCGATTCTATGATATACAGACAATCCATCAATCAGTTGGTTTTGCATCATCACTGATCCTTCTTTGATTCCATATCTGGACCCCTTGGGGCAAACACACCTCTTTGCTGCTTACTGCTCTGCTTCCATTTCTGTTTTCAATCTGGGGCATCCCTCGGCTGGCTAGAGCACAGTTCGGCCGGGATGGATGGCCTTCTGTGCTTTCCGTTCCTGGTTCTCTTTTTCTCCCCCCCCCGCCCCCCACCGCCTGCCTGCTCTGCCCTTCTTTCTGCCTGTGAATAATTCATGGTTCTTTGCATCTTGCCGGCTGCTGTTACAGGGAGAGGTGAGCAGGATGCTGTGGGCGCACCTGGCCCCTCCGTCTCCTTCCCCAGCCAGACAAAAAGTCCCGAACTAGGCCAAGGAAGAGGAAGTAAGGAAGCTGTGACTCCGGAAGGGAAGGGCCTGCTGGAGGAGGAGGAGGAGGAGGAGGAGGAGGAGGAGGAGGAGGAGGACTGGGGTGTGTGTGAGCAAATGGCAGCTCAGCCTCAGCCCCAGGTGGCCTGCCTGCTTCTCTGCCTGCCTTCCCAGCCTGCACCTGGCTTAGCACCCTGTTCTGAGCAAGCTCAGAACCCACCCACTCACTTTAAAAACAAAGCACCGATTTTAGGGGATTGTTCCTGGCAACATCCCTTTGAATTCCAGGAGCTCGGGAGGTCAGGGTGGGGGTGGGGGGACCAGACCAGACTTGAGCCGTCCTGTCCAGTTTTCTGGGAGGCATCTGTTTGTCCAGCGCTTGAAGCCGGACGAGGTGGACTCGGGGTCTGATCCAGCCGGGCTCTCTTTTTCCTGTGGCCCTTGATGGTGTTTGCATCTGACAGAGAGCCCTGTGTGAACCTAAGAACATAAGAAGAGCCCTGCTGTTGTTGTTGTTCAGTCGTTCAGTCGTGTTCGACTCTTCGTGACTCCATGGACCAGAGCATGCCAGGCCCTTCTGTCTTCCACTGTCTCCCGGAGTTTTGTCAAATCCATATTAGTTGCATCGATGACACCGTCCAACCATCTCATTCTCTGTCGTCCTCTTTTCCTTTTGCCTTCAATCTTTCCCAGCATCAGGGACTTTTCCAGGGAGTCCTCTCTTCTCATGAGGTGGCCAAAGTACTGGAGCCTCAGCTTCAAAACCTGTCCTTCCAGTGAACATTCAGGGTTGATTTCTTTCAGAATGGATAGGTTTGATCTCCTTGCAGTCCAGGGGACTCTCAAGACTCTCCTCCAGCACCACAGCTCAAAAGCATCAATTCTGCAGAGATCAGCCTTCTTTATAGTCCAGCTCTCACTTCCATACATCACTACTGGAAAAACCATAGCTTTAACCATCCTGACCTTAGTTTAGGATGCTGGATCCCTGCTGGATCAGGCCAAAGGTCCATCGAGTCCAGCTTCCTGTATCTCACAGTGGCCCCACCAGATGCCTCTGGGAGCGCAAGAGACTACATCTCTGTCTCCTGATACCACTCCCCTGCCTCTGGCCCTTGAAGTACCCCGGTACACAACACTCCAGGTGCACGCAATAGTCCAGTGTGGTTGGTGAAGTGGCCTTTATGAAAGGCCCCGGGTCCTCTTGAGGAGGGATGACACACACACACACACACACACACACAGAGAGAGAGAGAGAGAGAGTTGCTTAGGTTTTAGGCAGCTCAGGTTCCCACAATCCATATTAAGCGTGGATAAGGCTGACCCCTGATCCAAGGATTTTCCTGGGGCTCTTGATGAATCTGGCTGATGGTAGGCATGGGGGGGGGGCAGGGAGGCTGCTGCTGAAGGAGGGTCTGCAGCCCAGCGGCTCTTGCTGCCTGCCACTGCCTTCATCTCTGCTATGATCCACCCCTCGGGCTCTCTTCCATGGGGCGGGGGGGGCGTGCTTATATTCACTGTTCTGCAGAGTCGGCAGTGGTGCTTGTCCGCTTGCTGGCCTGGGGACAAGGGGGGGGGGGAAACACAACACACCCCAGAGTATCCTTTTATTTCCCCTTTGAGACGGCGAGGCCCTGGTCTCCCCCACCCCGCTGCTTTCTATTCAGCCAGCAGGCCCAGCCCCACGGCTGCCCTCCTCCCATAGCCCAGGAGGAGCAGTGGGCTGGCAAGGAGTGCCGCCCCCCCCCGCCCCCTGCTCCACGCCTCCCTGATCCCTGATCTTGGGCCTGTTGTCAAAGGGAGGGCCGGCCACCTGCCTCCTCTAAAAAGCCCCCGCTCTTCCCGGATGATGGTGCAAAAATAAGTGACTGCCGTCCTCTGGTCACCAGCCCTGGTGCTCCTCCTGGATTCCCAGAGCCTTTTGGTGGTGCTTCCTCGACATTCTTCTCTCTCCTGGGGCAGGGCAGGGCTGCAGCAGGGATGTCTCTGCCGGGCCTGGTGCACCTCCCTCTGCCAACACAGGTTGGACTTTGCGATCCGATGGCGGGTAACAGCCGTTGGCGAGAGAACACAAGAAGCGATGTTCCAACTGGCCCAACATGATGGGCTGAACGCTCCCACCACCACCACCACCAAGGAGCTCAGCAGGCACTTCTGCAAATGTTGGGGCGGGGGGGGGCTTCTCACTTTCAGGTTGTTGCATGATGCCGTGTGTCTCCCTGGGGTCTATACAGTACATCTGAGACAGCCCTGGGGGGACCTTTGGCCCTCCAGATGTTTTGGACTGCCGCTCACAAAATTCCAAGCCTACATTGCAAATGATAAAGCATTGGGGGGGGCAGTTGTAGCCTGAAACATCTGGAGGGCCAAAGGTTCCCCACTGTAGATCTTAGCAGATTCTATGTAAAAGTGGGAATATTTTCTTTCTTTCTTGGAAGCCAGAACAGATCAGTCTGAGGCTTCACCCGTGCTGTTAGCAGCCATGCTGGCTCCAGGTCAACTCCTGTTCCCTCTCGTATTCTGTCTCCAAGGTGGGCATTGACCACTCAGCCTTTTGAGGGGCACTCTTACTTCCAGCGGTGTAAGTGACTTGGCCCTCAGACCTGTTGCCCGCTCAGGGCCTTAGCCCGTGTGGAAGTAATTCATAGAACCATAGAGTCATGGAGTCTGAAGAAGGGGCCTCAAAGGCCATCGACTCCACCTCCAACCCCCACCCTGCTCCAGGCAGGAAGCCACACCCAAGGAGACCTGCCAGGTGGTGGTCCAGGTTTCTCTTGAAGGCCTCCTGCGTTGGGGGCGCTCCTCGCCACCTCTTTCGGTCTTTGGCTCCCATTGTCATAGTGCTCAAACACTTGAGATGTTTTTCCCCCCTGGTATTCAGCCGGAATCGGGCTTCCTGTCACTTCAGCCCCTTGTTGCGTGTCCTGCACTCAGGACCGAGGGAGAACGGAGTCAGCAGCCTTTCCTCCCTAGGACAGCCTTTCAAGGACGTCTTTGAAAAGCGCTCTCCGGTCTCCCTTTGGTCTTTTCCCCCCCTCACGGCTAAGCAGGCCCGTTTCTTTCCCTCTTTCCTGATAGGACTTGGTTTCCAGCCATTGTCTGGAATGGTTCCAGTTTGTCAGCCTCTTTCATGAAGTGTTGGGGTCCAAAACTGGACCCGGGACTCAAGGTGAGACCCAACCGGTGTGGAATGGAAGGGGAGGAACACCTCACGGGATTTGGAAAGGATACTTCTGTGAAGGCTGCCTAAAATCGCATCTGCCTTTTTTGTAGCAGCCTCACACTCTTGGCTCGTATTCAGCATACGTGATCCACCAGGATTCCAAGATCCTTCTCGTTCGTAGTCTTGCTGAGCCAGGTATAAACATGCCCCCCCTCCATCTTGCACCTGTGTGTGCCTGGCTTCTTTTTCCGAGGTGCAGCACTTGGCCTGGATTATCCCTGTTGAATGCCATTCTGTAGGCTTCAGCCCAGCCTGTCCAGATCATTTGGAATTGCAATGCTGTCTTCCAAGGGTATTTGCGATGCCACCCAGTCGTGTGCCAGTTTGATTGGCATTCCTTGCACCCACTCATTAACAGGCTTTTCTTCTCTTGGCCTGTTAGGTTTTTGTAGCTGAGCCTGACTTTCAGAGGGTGTCCCCCCCAAAAAAAAACATTTGGAGGAACTGTTTTGGTCGCCCCGAGCTTGCCTAGTTGTCAACGGCTGTTTTTCCAAGAGTGCGTCGTCTTCCTGCCCTGCATTTGCCTGTGGACGGGTCAGCTGATGCCAGCCACTGTCCACCAAGCTCGTGGGCCAATCATTCACCTTGTCCTGGCCAGCGGTCAGGAGGATTTTTCACCTTACTTTGCAGCTGGCCAGAAAGGAAGAACTGGCTAGAGAAGGGCCAAAAATAAAAAATAAAAAATCCTTTACTGTTTGCCGGAAGAGGCAGAGTTGAAAGGGCTCCGCAAGAGTGTGTGTGTGTGTGTGTGTGTGTGTGTGTGTGTGTGTGTGTGTGTGTGTGTGTGTGTGTGTGTGTGTGAGAGAGAGAGAGAGAGAGAGAGAGAGAGAGAGTCGGGGAGGGGGACTTTCTTAGGTTTAGGCAGCTCAGGTTCCCACAATCCATACTATGTGTGGATAAGGCTGACCCCTGATCCAAGGACTTCAAGTGCACCTCTCCAAGGTGTAGAATGACGCATATTCCTTGACCTGTGCAAGTTACCCGGGTTCCACGTCGGCCCTTGGCTGAAGGATGCAGCCTTTTATAAACCCCTCTCCTGTTCAGACTCCATCCCCCCAAAAAGGCCAATTTGTAGATGCGAAAGGGTTGTTTTGAAGTGACGAATAGAGATGGGAATGAAACGCAAAAATGGCGTTTCATTTCGTTGCCCATCTCGTTTTGTTTCGTTTGAAATGATTTTTTTTAAAAAAATGTTTCGTTGTTCGTTCTGGTTCGTTTCGTTTACCCCGTTGTCGCCTCTGCATGCATGCAAAGGCGAAAACGGGGGTCTCTCTAGACATTTTCCCCCCATGGCGGATGACAGAGCCGGGCACGCTGTCATCCACTGCGGGAAAGATCCCTTTAGAGAGACCCCCGTTCCCGCCTCCGCATGCAGAGGCTAGAACGGGGGTCTCTTTAGAGCAGGGGTCCTCAAAGTTTTCAAACAGCGGGCCGGTCTACCATGCCCCAGGCACCACTGGGGGCCGGACCACCGTGGGTGGGGGGAACGGGGGACCTTGCCGTAGCCCTCCCACTCTAAATTCCCCCCTAGCCAGCATGCTGATCATCTGGGCGGTAGTTGGGGGGAGTGGGAGAAGCAATATAGCCCACTGCTTTGAACTGCTTCAGCAATAGAAACAGCTGTGGAGGCTGGCTTGCTCGCAAAGCAGGGGTAGGTGGGGGGGTTGCAATTGGTCCCGGGGGGCGGATTCAGGACCTTCGGGGGCCGCGTCCGGCCCCGGGGCCTTAGGTTGAGGACCCCTGCTTTAGAGTTTTCTCCGTGGGTGATGAGAGCGCGCACCTGGTGCGCTGTCATCCGCCATGGGGAAGATCCCTTTAGAGAGACCCCTTCCCGCCTCCGCACGCGAAGGGGACAACAGGGCTCTCTCTCTAGACAGGTCGGCAGGAGACATTTGAAAATGGTCGGGACACCCGCGGGAGAGCTGGGGAACTGGCTTCCCAACCAGTTTGAGACGAATGCTGCCGCCCTGTCCTCGGCAGGACCCCTTTAAAAATGGCACTGGGGGGGGACCCCCTGGAGGCGACTGGGCCATTTTTAAAGGGGTCCAGCCCATGACAGGGCGGCAGGACCTCTCTAAAAATGGCCCAGTTGCCAATGCAGGAGCTCCGCGCTGGCCACCAGGCCGTTTTCAGTGGGATCCTGCCAATCTGTCACGCATGGGCAGGACCCCTTTTAAAATGGCTCAGTCGGCACTTGGGGGGGACCCCCGGTGGCTACTGGGCCATTTTTTAAAGGGATCCAGCCCATGACAGGTGGGCGCCAGAAAGCGCAGGCTTTTTAAATTCCTGGGAAATCCCGCGCTCCAGCTGATCAGCGGTGGCTGGGGGGGGAGCAATGCATTCCTATGGAAAAAGGAAAAACAAAGTGAATGAAATGGAAATTTCCGTTTCGTTTTTCTTTGATGGGTCCTTTTGTTATTTGTTTCGTTCCCTAACGAAATGAATAATGAATAACAAAACGAATAAAAAATTCGTTTTGTGCCCATCTCTAGTGATGATTGCAAAGAGTATGCAAAGTATGGGGCGGTATATAAGCAGAACACTTTGCTTTGCTTTTGCTTTCTGTTACCGAAATCAGTGAGTGTCTCGCCCACAACCGTTTGCAAGGCTGAGAATGGGGGGGGGGGCAAATGCTGCCGTTTTATCTCCTGCCTTCCTCCCATCTAGATTTACTCGGTCAGCTCATAAGGAGCTGGGTTTCTCTTTTTGCTTTACTTTTTCGTTGGCAGGACCCGAATGCAGGCAGTGTAAATTGTGCATTAATGGTGCCATACAAAGGGTGATGCGGATGATGGATGAGGGCCATTCTGAAGAGCAGTACCCTTTGGGGAACCATTTGATTCATCGTTGTTACTTAATCTGTTTTTTAAAAAAATGTCCTTCTCCAACCGTAGCTGCGTGCAAACAAAACAGGAGTTAGGATCCCCCTTTATAATTAAAGCGGGCCGTGAAAAAGCAGGAAGGAGGTTCATGGCTGTGTTTGCACGTCCCACCTTCTTTCCAGGGCTTGGTTACGGCCTTAAAGCCCAAGATCAACAAGAACTCCTTCACCAAAAGTACGGTGAGAGCAGTATTTAAGAACATATGGAGAGCCATCCTGGATCAGGCCAAGAAGGCCCATATAGTCCAGCTTCCTTTATCTCACAGTGGCCCCACCAGATGCGTTTGGGAGCGCACGAGACTAGATCTCTGTCTCCTGATACCACTCCCTCTGCATCTGGCCCTTGAAGTCCAGAAATTTCCAGGGAGCGCCATCCTTGCCTTTTGTGGGTTCTGAGGTCCTGCTTCCCTGGGAAAAGAAGTCCCCACCCCCCACCCCCCAGTGTGTGCCTTGATGGCGCCCTTGCATCAGAGAAAGACAGATCTGAACGGAGAGGTTGCCGGGGAAGCTCTGCTCTGCTTGCCCCCAGTGCCCACCGAGAGGTCAGGCAAGGTGGCACTCCCCGTGGCCGCCATGCCATGCTGCCACCCCCTCCCACTGCCCACTCTCTCTGCTCTCTCTCTCTCTCCCCCTCCTACCCCTACCCCCAAATCCGACAGTTGGAGGCCGCTGCTAATCCAGGGAGAAGGCAAGGAGAAAAGCACGGGGGGTCCACGGCCCCCAAGGTGTCGGCAGCGGCCCGCCACCCAGCCCACATGCTCCCATTGGCCTGTGGGAAGGAAGCCTGCCATTGGCCACATGCAAAGTCTGGGCAGGAGGGGTGGGGGCTCTGTTGCTGTGGCAATGATGCCCGGGCTGCCGCCTGGTGTGCGTCCGCTCATGCATCCCTCCCTCCCTCCCATTCCCCCCCCCTCCACTGCCACCACCTCCACAGCCTGGAATAATTCTCCTTAATCCTTCAGAGAGGCATCATTGGATAAATCTGGGAGCCTCCCCCCCCCCCGGGAAGGAGCTGAGCCAGGAACAGTTTGGGAGGGGGGGCGCACTCCTCAAAATGTCAGTATGCCTCTCCCAGCCTCCCTGCCCCCCCCCAACCCTATTGGAGGTGGGAGGAGGGGATGCCACTGGGCACAGCATGAGAGGTGTCGGAGCTCCAGGGCAGAGAGGAGGCTCCATTTCCCCTACCCCCAAGCACCCCCCCCGGCGGCCCAGGTGGCCAGCTGGGGTGGGACGTGGCTTGGCTTTTGCGGTCTCACGAGGTCACCCCTTCCCTGGCCTCTGCGTCCTTGGCTGCCCTGGCCAGGCCAAAGGGACGCCTCCCCCCCCCCCGTGAGTCCGCCCACCTTCCGTGGGAGCCTGCCTCGGCCTGCTCTCCCTCCCTCCCCCCCATTCCTCTCTGGAGGGCAGTCCCGGATCTCAGGATGAGGGGGTGGGCGCCAAGGCCCACCCAGCGCTCTGCTTTAATGCCAAGAAGCTCCCTTGGGTAATGTTTCAGTCCCTGGTTGCAGCCTCTGAGCCCCTGCTTACCGGGTGGCTGTTACAGTAGGCTACAATCTGCAGAGTTGACCCTGAGTTTCTCAACGGGGGACGGGATGTGCGGGTGCATTTATGCAATTTATTTGGAGGGGTTGCAGAGAGCATGCCTCGTGTGTGTGTGTGTGGGGGGGTTCATAGGCACAGGGCCCACACAAGCTGCCAGCCATTCATCAACCACCCTTGCTTTGCCCCTCTCTGACCTTGAATGCGGCTGCCCCTCAACCCTTCTCTGGGATGTAGGCTGGAGGAATGGAGGCCCAGAGACCTGCCCAGGATCACCTAGCGTGTCCCCCCCCCCCCGCTGCCTCGTGATGCAGTTAAATGCCTGCCCTGCAGTTAAAACTGTGCTCACGACCTGGGTTCAATCCCAGGTAGCCGGCTCAGGGTTGACTCAGCCTTCCGTCCTTCCGAGGTCAGTAAAATGAGTACCCAGCTTGCCTGTGTGTGTGTATGGGGGGGCAACGTGTAGCCTGTATACTGTAATTAAAAACTGTAAACCGCCCAGAGACTACTTGAAGTGGTATATGGGGCGGTCTATAAGCAGAACACTTGCTTTCACGCTCTTCCAGCACGCTTCATCCCATCCTCTTAGGCCCTTTGTACACGACCCCTAAACTCCGCCGCAAATGGCTCCCAGCTCCGGAGCTTAAAATTATTTCCCCACCAGCTCCGGAGTTTACAGATAATTACGGTAAATGCGACCACGCCCACCTAAGCGCGTCCCAGCGCACTTTTCATGTACCTGCTCTCTGGAGGTGAAAATTCCTGATGCGGATATAACGTAGTGACTGCCCGGCTCTCCTTGCTTCTGTTTGTTCTTTTTTTTGCCCCCCGCCCCTTTAAGAGATCTGAATGCAGTGCTGGGACGGCAGAACGGAGGTGAGCGGCATTCTTTTCTTTCTTTTTTCTCCCTCCCTCACGCAGCCAGCAGCCAGGAGTGCGGAGGGGGTGGGAACGCAGGAACAGAGACAAACCCCTAAGATCTCTGGTCCGAATTTAAGTGGCCAGCGGATCTTAGGGGTCGTGTGAAAAGGCCCTTAAACACTCCCATCCAAGTGGATTTTCTTTACATCCTCAGTTGAGCAACACAGGACTTCCCACCCCCACCCCCACCCCCACCCCCGGTGCCATTCCTACCTCTGGACTGAGCAGATAAAAATGCACAACAGAGTGGTGTCTGCTTGACACAGGGGGAGAGGAGCCGGATGCCAAGGGGGAAAGGGGAAGGGTAGCGTCGGGCCCCTGGGGCAGGCAGAGAGGAACTGGTGGATGCTTGCAGCCTGGGGGCGGGAAGGGGGGGCACTTTAGCCGGGGGTGGGGGGAGGGGGACAAGGGAAGGGAAGGTGTTTGAGAAGGGAGATTGTGGGTCTTGGGGTGGCCGAAGAGGCAAGGAGAGGAAGAGGAGGAGCAAAAGCAGTGGCCGCCTGTCTCTGACCATGCTGGTCGGTCCATCCGTCTGCCTCTCTCTGTCAGAGGGCACGGGGGCTTGCTCCATCGTCTCCTTTGCCACCAGTTCTCCCGCCGCCTGGGCGAGGAAGCCAGCGAGAGGAAGCTGGGGCCTCGGACGGCAGCTCCTTTGTCTGGCGCCCAGCTCTCCTTTGGAGGAAGAAGGAGGTTTGGGCAAGCCCTAGTACGCCCCTTCCCCTCTCGAGCGAGCGAGCAAGCGTGCAGAGCCGCCTGAAACCAAGGATTTGATGTGGGGCAGAGGGCAGGAGGCAGGGTGGGGCGGTGCGGGGAGAAGGCCAGAGTGCAGGCTTTGCTGTGCAGAATTGTGCAGCTCCCTCCCTCCCCCCCCCCCGGAAGATTTGGGTCTGGCCGGAGCCTTGTGCAGGAGGGCTGAACAATGGCCGTGCGTGTGCGAGAAGGGGCTGGCGTCCCACCCTAGGGCCCCCAGAGAGCACCAGCGAGAAGGCCCCCGTCCCCTCCTGCGGGGGAGCTGAGGGCAGGGGGCCAGCAGGCCTCCCGGCCAAGGCTAAGGCCGTGGGTTTCCCCCAAAGATGAAGGCAATGCCTGGAATGGTGAGCCTGGAGGCTTACTGGGGGGGCCGGAAAAATGCCTCCAAAGAGGAAAGAGCTCAATTGTGCTGCTCCTTGGGGGGGGGGGGGAACAGGCACGCAGGAGGCAGGGCCAGAGCCCGGCACATCTGAGACACAGCATCCCCACCGTACACACACACACACACACACACACACACACACACACACACACACACACACCTAGGCGGGTGCGGGCAGGGAGACCTGCTCGGTGTGATGGATGCCAGGTTTGGGTGGGGCGGGGAGGAAGGCTCACGCACGTCGTCGTAGGCGGCGGTCTCCATGGGGACCAGGGAAGCAGCAGCGCCTGGCAACAGCCGCAGAGGGAGGGGGTCCCCGAAGCAGCACCCAGAACTGGAGGGGGAGGAGGTCAGAGGGGAGGTGGTGGGGAGGCTGGCTGTCCCTCCCCACCCCCTTGGGGGGGTGGGGGTGGCAGCAGTGGACCAGCGCTTTGGTGGCTGATGATAGAAGGCAACGCCAGCCTCTCGGCTCTTCTGGGAGGATGTGCAGGGGGGTCTCCCCCAGACGAGCCCCACGGCCAGGCGGGGTTCTCCCCCCCCCCCCGAGGGGTTAGTCACTGCCCCTTCTGTCCTGCAAAGAGGAGGCGTTGTGGATTCCACCCAAGACCCGTCCGGGCCAGCCCAGGGGCATTGATTGGGGCTCCTCGTCTCTGCACCCGTTCCCTAAAAGGTCACCTGTTTTGAGAATTGACCCTGACTGTCCTTGGGAGAAGGTGCGCGCTCCTCATTTGGGACCGGGTGTTGCCCGTTACGTCACTGGGTGGCAGCCCCAAGAAAGAGGTCACGTGGCTACAGCTGTGGGGAGCGTCAAGGACCAGGGACAGAAATGGTGGGCATGAATGGCTTGCATGGGAGTGGGGGGGGGGTAGGGATGGGGAGTGGGTGGCCTCCCCCCCCCCCGTGTTGCAGGAATGCTTGCTCTTTCTTAAAAGGGCCTCGGCGCCCGCCCGCCCCGCCCCCCCGCCTCGGGGAGCTCCCCGTGTTTGGTAGCAAAAGGCAGCATCATTCTTAGCGTCCCTTTGCGGTCCAAGAAGCAAGGGGCTACGTGGCCACCGGGTTCCCCGCCCCCCCCCCCCCGGCACGGACGACATTTAAGAAATGATCAGAAACCTGGCTGCTCAGAGAGGCCTCCTGAAGTATCCCTGAGCCGAGCCTCCGCCCGCTCTTAAGCCAGCGGTCCTACCATCCAGAGTGCTTCTATGAAACGTGTTTTGTGTTGAATTTCTTTCTATGTTCTAATTTTGACCGATCTGTATGTGTTTGCTGCTTTATATATATATAATATATATATATTATTGTGATGTTGACATGGTTATTAGCCCATGTTGCTATGGTTTTATCTGCTGCAAACCTCCCCGAGTTTCCTTGTACCCAGATCGGCTGTACATAAAATAAAATGAAATGTTGCCCATTAGGGATGGGCACAAAACAAAAAAATGAAATGCTGTTTCGCCGTGTCATTACATAACAAAATGAAACGAAATGACACGAGGAAGAAGCATTTCGTTACAGACAAAACAAAATGCTGTTTGTTTTGTTTTGTTTTGTTTTGTTTTTGAAACAAACCACTTTGTTCTACCTGTAAGCTGCTTGGGGGAGGGGAAAAGTTTTTTTTTAAAAGCACCAGGCTTAAAAAAAAAAAAACGTTTTCCCTCTCTCCCCAAGCCCTGCCTGCCAGGTGATCAATGCCTATAAGCTGGCAGGCGGGGCTTGGGGGGAGGAAAAAGATGTTTTTTTTAAAAAGCCCAGGGCTTTTACAAAAACTTTTTGTCCCTCCGTCACTTTCCACCCCCACCCCACCCCGAACCACTTCATTAGTGGTTCATTTTGTACGATTTTTTTTGTGGAAAAAAATTATAGGAAACGAAACGAAAAAAAATGTGTGGGGGGGAGGAAAGGAAAGAAACGAAACATAATATTTTCGTTTCATGCCCATCCCTATTGGCCCTCAAAGCGCCATTGGCTGAGTCGGACGGAAAGGGCAGTTCTTGACCTCCGAGGGTCCGGGGGTGGGCAAGGGGCATGAGTTAAGGCAGCCTTTCCGTGCCTGTGTGTCCGTGGGGCGCGCCTGCTTCTGCCCGTGCAGGACGGCTGTGGCCCGGCGCTGGGGGTGGGGCTGAGCCGTGGTGGGCTTCCGGGTGACCCTGTGCCCTCTTTGCAGACGATTCCTCCTCGGAGAGCTGCAGCGGCAACGGCTCCTCCACCCTGAACCCCTCCACCTCCAGCAGCACCCAGGGGGACGCCGCCTACCCGGAGGTGAATGGCAATGGAGCCCCGGCCCCCATGGACTTCAGTGCCTCGGCAGAGGACCAGCCCATCAACCTGTGCGAGAAGCTGGCCCCTGCGCACGTCGCCCCCTCGTACCAGTCGGACGGCTGCAGCGCGGATGGCCTCCGCAGCCGGGCCAAGTACGGAGCCAAAAGTGCTGCCGAGGTGAGTGCGGAGGGGGCCTGCGGGCGGGTCTGGGGCAGGGGCAGGAGCAGGAGCAGGAAGAGTCCTGTGACAGGGAAGCCGTGGAAACTCACGGAGGACTAGCATCCTGCAGTGGTGGAGGAGCCTTAGGCAAGAGGAGGAGGAGGCCCCTCGGAGTCCTGTTGCAGGGGCTGGAAGGTGGCTGGGGTTCGTGGGGCAGAGCGTGAGGCAGCCACTTTGGGGTCAGTTGTCCACTCGATGCTCAGAGGAAGCTCTGAGGGAACTAACCCCCAACCTGCTGCCCTCCAGGTAGGGTTGCACCCCACCTCCTGTGATCCGCAGCCAGCATAGCCATGGATGGAAGGAGTTGCTGGAGAGAGAGAGAGAGAGAGAGAGAGAGAAAGTCCCGTGTCTTGCCCTTCTTCTCCAGCTGGACTAGCTGACCCCTCCCTTGGCAGGGCCTGAGGGAGCACCTTCAGGGGTTGCCCAGGGCCTCATTTGTCCCTAGCAGGAGGCAGTTCCTTCCTTGTGGAGCAGAAAAGAAAGCTTGGCCTTTAGGGGGGGGGGTTGTCCCTGGATAGAAATATGCGGGCCCAACCCCAAGGCCGAAGCAGGGAAGAGCCCGACAGAAATTGGCCCGTTGACTTTGTCGTGAGTCTTTCTGGGAAAAGATTGGGGGGGGGGGGACAGCCAGCACGTAGTCCATGCTGCAGACCTCTTGAAGGCAGGCTGCTTGCCCGAGGGCTCGATCCAGGCCAAGCCCACAGGGGCGCCCTGCTTTTCTTACCTGGGCCACAGCCCTCAAGCGGACGTGATAGAAAACGTCTTTGCTGAGGTTGCCGGAGGGGCTGGTGGGGCAGGAAAGAGACCCACGCTCTGGGGAAGAGGGGGGGGGTCCAGTGCTGCCAGCCGGCCGGCCGGGTAAAGCAGAGGGTGCTGCGCGGTGACTCCCCGTCTCTTCCTGCAGTCGCCTCCGTACAGCTCCGGCAGTTACGACTCCGTCAAGACCGAGGTCAGCGGCTGCCCCGAAGACCTCACGGTGGGCCGGGCCCCCACGGCGGACGACGACGATGACGACCACGACGACCACGAGGACAACGACAAGATCAACGACACAGAGGGGATGGACCCCGAGCGGCTAAAGGCCTTCAACGTAAGGGCGCCGAGCAGGGGGACCGGACTTTGCTGGAAGCGGTGCCGAGGGGGTGGGGGTGGGGCAACATCGTAGCACCCCACGCTTTGCTTTCTTCTATGAGCAGAGCCCAGCGCTCAGTAACTGAGCACGTGCAGAAGGCCTCCAGCCAGTTCCCCATTTCCAGGGGGAACTCCCCAAGAGGAGCTGGAGTTGGGACCCATATGTCCGTAGCCAGCAACCTGGGCAGCTGTTCCACTGGGCCCTGTGCAGGTGCGCACTGACCAGTGGCGTAGCTATGGGGGGCAAGGGGGGACCTTGCCCCCGGTTGCAGCATCAGAGGGACCAAATTGGGTGCCAAACAGCTCCCCGCCCATGGAGGGCTCCCCGGCCACCGCTGCCACCTTCTACGCAGCACCTTAGCCCCTCCCCGTCCCTTGGAGGGCACCAAAACTGATTTTTGTCCCTGGGCGCTGAAAACCCTAGCTACTCCTCTGGCCCTGACCTGCTCCCAGGCGGCTTCCGTATCCCTCCCTCATTGGAAGTTGGAAGATGCCCTACGAGGCCAATTGAGTCCAATCCCCCCTGTTCGAAGCAGGAATGCAAATCAAGGGAGATCTGCCAGTGGGGTGCCTGAATTTCTCTTGCCCGGCCTCCCGTGTTGGAGCGCACACCCCCTTCCATGGCTGTTGGCCCCGTTGTCGTACCGCTCTAACAGTTGAGGAAGTTTTCCCTGACTGTCAACCGAAAACCTGCCTTTCCACAGATGTTTGTCCGCCTTTTTGTGGATGAGAACCTGGACCGCATGGTTCCCATCTCCAAGCAGCCCAAAGAGAAAATCCAGGCCATCATCGAATCCTGCAGCAGGCAGTTTCCCGAGTTCCAGGAACGAGCTCGCAAACGCATCCGCACTTACCTCAAATCCTGCCGCCGCATGAAGAAGAACGGCCTCGAGATGGTGAGTCCCCCCCCGCGACCCTGCCACTTGGGCCTTCCTTCCTTCCTTCCTTCCATTCATCCTCAGCTCTTTCCTTCCTTCCATTCATCCTCATCTCCTTCCTTCCTTCCTCCCTCCCTCCCTCCCTTCCATCCATCCATCCATCCATCCATCCATCCATCGATCCATCATCAGCTCCTTCCTTCCTTCTTTCCACCCTTCCTTCCTTCCTTCCATCCATCCATCCATCCATCCATCCATCATCAGCTCCTCCCTCCCTCCCTCCCTCCCTCCCTTCCATCCATCCATTATCAGCTCCTTCCTTCCTTCCTTCCTTCCTTCCTTCCTTCCTTCCTTCCTTCCTTCCTTCCTTCCTTCTTTCCATTCTCCCTCCCTTCCTTCCATCCTTCCTTCCTTCCTTCCTTCCATCCTCAGCTCCTTCCTTCCTTCCATTTATCCTCAGCTCCTTCCTTCCTTCCTTCCTTCCATCCATCCATCCATCCACTCCTTCCTTCCTTCCTTCCTTCCTTCCTTCCTTCCTTCCATCCATCCATCCATCCATCCATCCATCATCAGCCCCTCCCTCCCTGCCTTCCTGGCCTCTTCTTCCCCTTTCACGGAGCCACGTCCTCCTTTGCACCCCAGGGCCACCCTTTTATCTCCCATGCTGTCCTCACTGCTGTTGGGTTTTGCCCGCTGGCATGCTTGCACCCACTGGGCCCCACCTCCTCTCTCTTTCCGGTGGGCTCCAGCCTGGCTGGGGCTCTTCTTCCCATTGGCAGGCCACCTTCTTTGAGCCTTTTTACCCGACCCCTAAGATCCGCTGGCCACTTAAATTTGGACCAGAGATCTTAGGGGTTCGTCGCTCTTCCGGTGTCCCCACCCCCCTCTGCACTTCCTGGCTGCTGGCTGCGTGAGGGGAGGGAGAAAAAAAGGAAAAATAATATTCACCTCCAAAAAGCAGGTACCTGAAAAGTGCGCTGGGACGCGCTTAGGTGGCCGTGGTCGCATTTAATTTTCTGTAAACTCTGGAGCTGGTGGGTAAACATTTTTAAGCTCCGGAGCTGGGAGCCATTTGCCCCGGAGTTTAGGGGTCATGTATAAACGCCCTTTTTCGCCTGCTTGTAGCTCTTTTACCCCTTTTCCGCGGCTTCCTTCAGTCTCTGTTTTTTTTCTTTTTCACCTACAAGGAGATAACTTTAAGGTTTATTGATTGCCGCCGTTTGCCACCGGGGAGGCAAAAAAAAAGCTGGAAAGTAAACCTAACAACAGCAGCTGGACGTTTGTCCCCTAGCACCGGTCGGTATTTTTATAACTCGGATCGATGGTGCCTGGCGTTTTTGAATGACAGCAGTAGCAACCCAAACAACAACTGTAGAACGGCAGAGCTGGCCAGGGAGCCCTGTGGGCCATCGAGTACAGCAGCCTCTGACAGGGAGGCACCGAGGGGACGTGGAACTCCCAACCTCTGTCTCTGCAGGAAGGGAAACTGGGAGTTGAGTCATGGCTACTGGACTTCTTTTTTGAGAGATAGAAACGTTTTGCTGTTCATCCAAACAGCTTCATCGGTCTGTTTGGATGAACAGCGAAACGTTTCTATCTCTCAAAAAAGAAGTCCAGTAGCCATGACTCAACTCCCAGTTAAACGAACCTGGATGACTGAGAATCTTCACAGACGTACTGCAGGAAGGGACTTAAGCCACAGAGAGCAAAAGGGAAGTTTCACCACCGGTGGGCTTTTCCCTTGTGAAGATTCCTGCCTCTAAGCCTGGCGTGGGAGGGAGGGAGGGAGAATTGTTTGGGGTTCTCACATTGCTTGGGCTACCATGAACTCCCTCCCTGACTGTCTGTCTGTCTGTCTGTCCGCCTGCCCCCCCAGACCAGGCCCACCCCGCCCCACCTGACCTCAGCCATGGCCGAAAACATCCTGGCAGCCGCTTGCGAGAGCGAGACGCGGAAAGCAGCAAAAAGGATGCGGCTGGAGATCTACCAGGCGTCCCAGGTAGGGCCCTGGACTTCTTGTGCGACGGGCACCCTGGAGGTGCGCCGGTTCTAACCCGGGGTGGGGAATCTCGTAGGAGGTGGGATGCCTTGGCCGTCTCGTAATCCTTCCCACTCCAGGAAGCCCTCTTCCGATGGGGGACTCTTGTGCTCAAGGATTGTTGGCTCCGGGGCCCCACGGACACGTGGGCAGAGCCCGTGGGGGAATGGTGGGAGGGCAGAGGAGCCGAGGAAGCAGGGGCCAAGGGCGAGAGAAGTCTCAGCGCTCGGCATGGCTGCTTCTCTTGCACCCAGAGGGCAGGCAGGAGCTCCCGGGTGGTGTCCTTACTGGGCTCTCCTGCAGAGCCAGGAGGTGCTGCGAAGTCCCTTCTGCCCTTCCTCCTAATGGGCTCAAACCAGATGAAGCTCGGTTTAGGCTGAGCTGCTTAACCGGTAGAGCAGTACATTGACGGGACCCCTGTCCTCAGGAGGGGGTGAGCGTTCCAGCGCTGGAGGCGCTCAAGAGAAATTCGGACCACCACCTATCAAATCTAATTGGGTCTTTATTCCCTGCATGGAGCGTGGCGCAGGGGTATGTGTGTTGGACTTGATGGCCTTAGAGCAGTGGTCCTCCACCGGTGGGTCCCCAGATGTTCCTGGACTGCAACCCCTGGCCAGCTCAGCTAGTGAGAAAGACTTCTGGGAGCTGCAGTCCAGGAACATCTGGGGATCCACACCTTGAGAACCACCGCCTTAGAGGCTGCTTCCAAAGCCGTCATTCTGTCATTCTCTGCAGGGTCTCTCTAGGTGGGATGGTGGTGGTGGTGGTGCTAGAGTCGGCAAGGCCAATAGGCAGGATTGGTCCAAGGTGGACCGTGGGAGACAGAAGTCAGACCTGGGGTGAGTGAGTTTTCTGTCTAAGGGACTCAGGTGGACCCCGGAGGCTGGATCAGCCCTGGGGCCTCTCTGTTCCCGCAGGGCCTGCGCAGATTGTGGACAGCCAGAGGGGCCACAGAGAAACACACACACCCCGGGCAGGATATGCGGGGGCAGCACTGCCCCCGGCTGCTCATGCTCCCCCCACTGCCGGCATGATGATCCTCGTGGCGCAATGGTTAAATACCTGTCTGGCAGCCAAAACTGTGCTCACGACTTGGGGTTCAATCCCAGGTACCAGGCTCATGGTTGACTCAGCCTTCCATCCGTCTGAAGTCAGTAAAATGAGTACCCAGCTTGCTGGGGGGTTGCAGCGTGTAGCCTGCATACTCTAATTAAGAACTGTCAACCGCCCAGAGACGACTTGAAGTGGTATGGGGCGGTAGATCAGCAGAACACTTTACCTGGGACAAACAATGCTTTTGCAGAAAGGCACGGGTGTCCTGGGGGCTTCTGGGTCCCATCTGCTCTTTGGAGCGCGCAGAGACCCCTTCGGACTTCCACGAGAGGTCCCGAGGCAGCCAAAGCGACCCCCACCCCCACCCCCCCACCCCCAGGCTTGCCCAGCGGTGGGCGAGAGGTTGTGTTTTGCCCCCCAGGAGGTTGGCCGTCGTGGGGCCGAAGGTCGCCTTCCCTCCCATGGGGCTTCCTGCGCTCTTCCGCCCCCCCGGGAGCCGCCTGGATTTGGGCTCCCAGCCAGTTGAGGGTGTTGGGGACGCCCCCCCACTTTCTCAACCTTTGGTTTCCCCCCCACTCTAGGACGAGCCGACGGCCCTGGACAAGCAGCACGGCCGCGATTCGGCCGCCGTCACTCACTCCTCCTATTCACTGCCAGCCTCCTCCTTCTCCCAAGAACCCGCCTATATCAACGGGAGCCTCAGCTACAGCTACCGGAGCTATGGGACCCTGGGGGGCAGCCTGCAGCCCACCCCTTCGCTCCAGGCAGGGAACCACAGTAATGGTAAGCCACAGGCCGGCAAAGGGTGGGTGCATCCCCCAGCCCCCGAAGCACGGTTGCCCGGCAGCCTTGCCGCTCTGCCACGGTTTTAGCTGGGGGGGGGGGGAAGATGCGGTAATGACCAGCCTGGGAGGATCAGCCGTTGTTGTTGCAGTTGGGCATCGCTCCTGTTGTGTGCAGTCCGCTCGCCCCCGACTCAAAACCACCCTGTGAACGAGCCACAACCCCCCCCCCAAAAAAAACATCCTCCTGTCCTCAGGTGCCCCCGCTCAGCACTTGCAACCTCAAGCCTGTGGCTTCTCGGAGAGACTCGGTCCGTCTCCAGTTTGGTCATCCTCTTAGCAGGAGTGAATTAGGATTTGCTAAGTCCGGGCTCGCTATTTAAATCAGGCCACGCGCGCCTGAGCTTCTGTCCTGTGTTGGTGCCCCTCAGGGGATCCTCAGCACGAAAGCTCGCCGGGGGGTCCAGTGTGGCCACCCCAGGCAGACGCTGGCCATGAGTGAAATGGCTCTGACCCCTGGGGGGTGTTTTCCAACCGCTCTTTTGAGGCATGCCACCTGCCCCCGAGACAGATGGAAGGTGGCCTCCAGCCCTCTTGACCGGCATCTGCTGTAGCCCTTCTCTGCCAGGCATAGGGGCTCCTCCTGCCCCACCCCCCCACCCCCCCACCCATCCCCTGCTCCTGAACCCATGGACACACTGGGTCGAAGTGGTGCCACCCTGTCGGCCCTGCTAGGATGGACGCGATTTCCGGAGTCCTGAAAGATACCTCTCTGGGATTAAGGTTTCTCATCCGTCCGTAATGCCTCTTAACCCACCCGGGCCTCCAGCAGCTGAAGTCTAATCCCTTCCAAGTAGAATGCGACAGGCCATCCAAGGCGCGCGCGCGCACACACACACACACACACCCCCTCAGCGGGGGAGCCCGTGCCACGCGAGCGCTTCCCACCCTGCTTGGGCTCTGCCGAGGGGAGCTTGCCCACCTGGGCTGCCCAATTCCCTGCCCAGGGAGGGCTGGGAAAGACGCCTCTGGCTTGTCGTCTCTTTCTCCAAGCTGGGATCCCACTGTGGACAGACCTGCTCCTGCGCCCCCCTCCCCTCGTGGCACCAGGCGTGGCCCACATCTCTTTGACCCGCATGTCCCCCAGTGCTGAGGAAGCTGCCCTCTTCTTGGTACTCCTGGAAGAGGGGGCTTGTTTTCCAAAGCATAAGAACCTAAGAAGAGCCATCCTGCTGGATCCGGCCAAAGGCCCATCGAGTCCAGCTTCCTGTATCTCACAGTGGGCCCACCAGATGCCTCTGGGAGCGCATGAGACTAGAGATCTGTCTCCTGATACCACTCCCCCCCCCTGCATCTGGTCCTTGAAGTACCCTGGTTTTAAACCTGGAGATTACACATTTCCATCATGGTTTGAAACCTGGGATGGACTTTTCCTCCAGGAATCTGTCCAATCCCCTTTTGAAGTCATCCAGGCCTGATGCCATCACCCACACCACACGCTGGGTGAAAAAATATTTTCTTTTGTCAGGTATGACTCTCCCAGCCCTCAATTTAAGTGTATGTCCCCTAGTTCTGGTATTTTGTGAGAGGGAGTAGAGCTTCCCTCTATCCTCTTTACTCATGTCCTGCATAAATTTGTACGTCTCAATCCTATCCCCCCTCAGGCGCCTTTTTTCCAGCCGTGAGGCTTCACCTGACTCACTACCTCGTGGGCTGTACATGCTCTTTTCTCGCTTACTGCCAGATTAACCGTCTGCCGAGGCTAAACGATGGGCAGGAACAGGAGCAAGCGAAAGGAGACGAGGTTTCCCTCTTGAGGGAGAGGGGCCCAATCCGTCCCTCCCTCCCTCCTTCTCACTGGTGCACACAGACAATACCAGCACCTGCCATTCTCTCCCCGACTTGGCTCTTCCTTCCATTCTTCTGCCAGATGTGTGTGTGTGTGTGTGTGCGCACACGCACACACACACACCTCCTTTTGTTCCATCTATAAAACTCTGTTTGATTATCCATAGAAGCGACTGTATGGCGAACAGCTTATTGTTTTTTTGTTTTCAAGGCCAGGACGCCGATCTGGAACCGCCCGGTTGCAAAAAGCCCCGTGCAGGCCTCCTTGGCCTCCAGTGCGGTGCTTGCACGAGACAGTTTGACACGTGCCAGCCACACAATGCCTCTGCTTTCCTGCACCAATGGGCTCCCTTTCGGATGCCTTTCTGGCCTCTCTCTGTGCGTGCGTGCGTGCAGTGCCGGGGGAGGGAGAGGTGTGCAAATCCACCACTTCCTCCTTGCGCGTGGAGCTCCTGCCAACCGTTCCAGCGAGACCTTGGTCCCGTTATTGTAAGGAAAGAACGGGAGGGCCTTTGTTTGTGTTCTGGTCAGGCCTTTGGTGGCAGTGGGTGCGTGTGGGGGGAGAGCACTGCAGGCCTTCCCCCCCCACCCCCTATGACAAAAGGCTGGAGGGGGAAATGGGTCGACTCACTGCCAGTCGAGTCCCTGGCCTTCCCTGCGCTGTGACCCTGCCGGCAGCTGGGTGTGGGGGGGGGCAGGGGAAGCCAGGCCTGAGAGGGGGTGGGCAGGCTTGCAGACCTAACGGTGGGACGTTTATCTCACACACCTTTGCACAGTGGGGGAAGGGTGCCAGCCCCTGGTCATGGCAGCCCATGGAAGGGGTGTAGGTGAGGTGTGGGGGGGGGCAGAAAAAAAAGCCCTTCTTGGTCGCCTGCAGAGCCCCTGGCCATTTATGTCATTTCGTTTCATTTCTGACAAGGCAAGTTGTACCTTTTCAAAGTAAATTCATTATGGTTATAATGCCAAGACTTAAAAAGCAGTGTACAGTGGCATTAATTTTTGTTAAAATGTTGCTTCTCCGAAATAACTTCAAATTTAAAAACACAAACGTTTCTGTGCACGAAACACTGTTTTACCTTCCCGCTTTTTACGGCAGTACCTATTTATCTACTTGCATTTATCTGCTTTCGAACTGCCAGGTTGGCAGGATCTGGGGTTAACAGCAGGAGCTCATTGTGCTGCATGGCACCCGGGATTCAAACCGCCAAGCTGCCAACTTTGCAGCCGGCAGTTTTCAGTGCTCTAGCCTGCTGAGCCACCCCACCCCACTGGAAGCTGGTAAAACCATGCCTTAAATACCACTCTCACCCTTGAAAGCCTTACTACAGGTTACTAATAGACAGTTCCGACTTGACAGCCCCGGACACACACCCCTATGTAAACAGCTGCTTAGTTGTTAGCAGATGCCTTTCAGAAGATGCTGACTACCTGTTCTGGAGCTCCCTTGGGGCTTTCAGGAACCGGCATCTTCAGGGCTGTGGCATCTGGCAGCCACCGCTGTCCTCCCCAAGCCTGATTGTGAGGTTGCAGGGCACACATTATTTATTTATTTATTTATTTATTTATTTATTTTTACAACTTATATGCCGCCCACTACCCAAAGGTCTCTGGGCGGCTTCCAATCAAAGAATTAAAACAGTTAAAAACATCAAACAACAATAAATAATTAAAACAATAATAAAAACCTTATACTAAAATCATCACACTAAAATTGCCATCAGAAGACCCACAATCTAAATTGTATCAATTAAAAAACTTCTGGAACAGGAAGGTTTTTACCTGGCGCCGAAATGTCATCAGTGTTGGCGCCAGGCGGATCTCACTTGGGAGGGCATTCCATAGCTTGGGGGCAGCTGCCGAGAAGGCCCTGTTCCTGCAAGCCATCCCTCTTACCTCCTTGAGGGATGGCTCTTTCAGGAGGGCCCCCTGGCTTGATCTTAATTGCCGGGTAGGTTTATATGGAAGGAGGCGGTCCTTCAGGTATCCAGGTCCTAAGCCATTTAGGGCTTTATATGTCAAAACAAGCACTTTGAATTGGGCTCGGGCAGCAACTGGTAACCAATGTAGGCTACGTAGAATCGGCGTGATGTGATCCCTAGCGGCCCCACCACTTACTAGCCGCGCCGCACGATTCTGAACCAGTTGCAATCGCCGAACCGTCTTCAAAGGCAGCCCCATGTAGAGAGCATTGCAGTAATCAATACGGGATGTTACCAGTGCATGTGTAACTGTCATGAGGCTCCGTTCATCCAGGTAGGGGCGTAGCTGATATATTTTCCGCAGCTGGAGGTGCGGAAAATGCACATAGGTGCATTTAAGCGCCACCCCTGCACTGGGGTGCTCGGAGCCGAGAGCAGCAGGTGCCTGAGAGGGTTGCTGTGCCTAGCTGCCCACCTTCGTTCATCAGTGGGTGATACACCACCACAGCCCACAAACTCCTTTGGTTTCAAGGTAAACAAAGATGGGTAGGGGGATCTCTGCTGAAGAAGGGCTAGGGCATCACAGAGATCTGCCATTTGTGTGTGTGTGTGTGCTCACGTGCATGCGAAGAAGAAGGGGGTCAGTTTTGCTTTGGGCCACCAGCCAGGCTCATTGGGCCTCTCCTCACCTCACCCCCTTGCTCTTCACCCCACAGGCCCAACTGACCTCAGCATGAAAAGCGGAGCATCCAGCGCCAACGCCAACGCCGCCCCTGCCGCCGCCGCCGCCGCCGCCTCCACCACCACCACCACCACCACCCCTGCGGCTGCCGCCCCCGCCAACAGCACGAACCGGGGGGTGCCGTCCGCCCAACTCAGTCCCACCGAGATCAGCGCAGTGCGGCAGCTGATTGCCGGCTACCGGGAGTCCGCGGCCTTCCTGCTCCGCTCTGCAGACGAACTGGAAAACCTCATTTTACAACAGAACTGACTGCTTGCCTTCCTGCAGCTCCAGTGCCAGAAGAGACTGACGGCCGTCCTCCCGTGAGGCTCTCGGGGATTAATCTGCTCAGGGCTGCTGGCCTTTTCCTTCGCCTCCCACCCGCCACCCTCCAGCACCACCACCCTGGCACAGGGCTCGCCCCCTTTCGCAAGGGGGAACCCCCCCCCAACGACCCGTTCCTTCTCGGACCAGGAGCTGAGGCAGGCCAGGGACGGCCGCGGGCAGCGTCTTCACCCATGCCTGCCACTGAGGCGAAGGAGCCGATCCTGCACCCGGGAGAGATGTAGGACTTTTTGTTGGAGGGGAGGGCAGGGGAGGGGAGGGGAAGGCAGGGGGGGTGGCCGGATAGGATGGCACTTCAGGCACAGTCCAAGTTTACTTTTTGTGGAGCCCAGCTATGGTAGAGAGACCTTTTTGAACTCTTCCCTTTTAACACCCACCCACCCACCCACCCTGGCCCTCTGCCGCGTCCTAGGAATGGCATATTTATTGAGAAAGAGGTTTCCGCCTTTCAGGATCTCCTCTCTCTCTTCCTCCCTCCCTCCCTCCCCCTAACCCGTCCCATAATTTATTTCTTCAGAAAAATAGATTCTTGAAGTCGTGCCCTCCTTTTGCTACTTTTTTTTTTTGGTCTGTCTGACTGACTGAGGAGGAAGAGGTTCAATCCTGCACTATCGCACATTCCGTCCCGCAGCTCTGCGTTCCGGAGAAAAGCGGTGGGGAGGAGGCCAGTACTTTCACGGTGGTGCCACCGAGGGATCAAACACCTCACACACACACACACACACACACACACTGCCCCCATGGTCTTGGGCTGGGACTAAACACAGGCAGCTCCAGAACACCTCTCTAGTTTGTGTCCCCCTCCCCCCCAATCACACACCTTTATTTTGCAACCCAGTCCCCGGCGGCTCTTTGGCTCCAAGCCGAACCCCACTGGAGCCTCGGCCCCTTCTGGGTGGAAGGACTGGTCCTGGTCACTTGGGAGGAAGGGCTGCTCCCTGGAGCCCGGCCTGCCTCCCTTCTTTCCTCCACCCTCTACCTCATCACTCTGGACGGTGGCCCCTCTTCGTCCTCCAGCGCTTGAGTAACAGGGAAGGAACCTCTTTGGCTGCTCCCCCCTCCCCCCGCGTCCCACCAACCCACCCACCCACCCACACACACACACCCCATATATATATATATATATATGGGGGGGAGAGTTGCTTCCCTTGGCAGTCTGGGCGGGAGCTGTCTCTTTTGAAAAAACGGGGGTGGGTGGGTGGCCCTGCGGGTGGTTGGTGGTGGTGATGAAAGGGTGCAGCTCTGTCCTGAGACAAAATAGAGGCAAAGTGGGGCATCCTCTCATTTCTGCACAATTTCTTTTCTTTTTTCAAAAAAAGAGACAATTGGCAGCCGAAAGGGGCAAAAGCTGCTGAAAAGCGTGTTGTGCGCCACCCCACCCCTCCATGTCTGATGTGTGGAAAGAGACTTGAGCCGTTCTTTTTCCTCCTCAACCCACCCCCAACCCGGGTCACTTTTTGTATAATGCACTTGCGTTCGCTCAGTGCAATATTTGCCTGCGCTGCTAAGGATCCCAAACGGAGGAGCTCGGACAGCTGCAGGTCCAGCCGCACCACCTTCTCAGTCACAGCAGCCAGGGACGGGGGAAACGGCCGAGCCCCGAAGCCTGGGAGCCTTTCTTCTCTCCATCGCCTCCCCCTCCTCGTTGGGCTGGCTCCGAGAGCGCCCCAAGTTCTCTCTGTCTACACCCCTCGGCCGGGAAACAGGCTGCAGAGCGGCCGCCCGAGTGCAATCGGCAAACACGTCCGTCTTGGGAACTCCTGGCCCTCCTCCACCTCCTCCTCCTCCTCAGCCTGGTGCATTGGGGGGGGGGGGAGGTTCCCTTTCCTTTCCGGCGCTGAGGCTCTTGGAGACCTCTGGTTCCACAAGGGGACGACTCGGCCACTCCATGTGAAAGCGAGCCCTGTTTGAACAGGGTTTCCTTTCGTCCTCCCGGCCTGTTTTAAGCCACCTCTTACGAACACTCCAGAAGTTCTCAGGAACCAGCTGCAGCAGCGGACTCTCTCGTGACACACAACTCTTAGCCCAGCGCCACTGCCTGGGCCTGTCGCTCCCCTGCGGCCACTGTCTTTAGTTTGATGCCCTCGCGGTTTCTTCGTTTGAGATGCCGTGGGAATCCTCGAGGTTCTAGGAAGGCCCAGTTTAACCCCCCCACAACCACCACCACACACACACACACACACACACACTTTTTGGGCCGAATGTCCTCCAGCAGCTCCTTTTGCTCCGTCTTTGATGTTGGCGCCGCCGCTGCTGCCGTGCACACCCTGCGCGGAGGGCTTCCTCTTCCTCCTCCCCGAGTTCTGCTTTTCTGTAGATCTGTCGTTGTTGTTTTGAGACGCCAGCAAGCCACAGCCCTTGTGCAAGTGAGAGAACCCTTTACCAAACCCCCAGTGTGAGAACCTTAGGCACGGAAGGGAGGTCAAGACAATCGCGGCCCTTCGAATCCCGCCGGGAGCCTTGCCTTGCTGGAAGCCCAGCCAGGGACCACGTAGCCATGCGATGGGAGCCAAGGAGCAAGGAGGCAGCTTCCCAAGAGACTTTTTTTTTTAAAAAAGGAACACAGGCCCCCTGACTCCTAGTTGAAGCCCCCTCGGCATCCCTTGTTCCTGCGTCCTCTCCGCGAGCTGACTCGGGATCTTGGCTTAACGTCCACACGTCGCTGCTTCCATCTTGCAACGCTGGTTGCCCAGCCAAGACCAAAAAGGGGCCGAGAAAACCAAAGCCAAGACACGCGAGGGCCACACACTGCAGCTGGGCTGTGGGAGACTCGGGTGTGCATATGGCCTCTAGGATCCCCCCCCCCCCCCTGTTTGGGTCATAGGCCCCTTCCCTTTGGTGAGCTGCACCTGCCATTGTCTCCAGGCACCCCCGTGGTCTTTCCACGGACCCGTTGAATGGGGAACATTTGCGGCCAAAGGCCAGCTGCTCGGTCCTAACCAGCAGGGCTGGGGCTGGTTTTCCACAAGCAGAAGAAACCTTTGGGTCAGCAGGCCTCCCACCCCCAAAAAAGTGGAAAGCCTCCCCCCTTGCTTCCCCTTTCCCTGTCCCAAATGCTTCCCCCCCCTCGGCCAACTTTTGGCCTGGGGCAAAGGCACTGGACGAGCAGAAGAGGGCACCCACTCCCACCCCACCCCCCTTAAGGCCATTCTCCTCCCTCCTAGGTGGCTGTAACTCAGTACCAGTTCATCTGTTAAGAAATGCTGCTTTGAACTCAGAGGGTTAAATAAGTTTTGATTTGTAATTTTTTGTAAAACTTTTTACAAGGTAGGCTAGCAATTTCACCAGAATACAAACTACAATCTGCCCAATGGTCTGATTTTTATATAATTTAGTGGTGCTTTAGAACGTTTGGTTTGGTTGTCGTTTCAGAGCTGTACGGCTCAGTTCTTCGCCTGTATGTACCTAAGACCAATGTGAACCTTTGTACTTCTTTGCTCCTGACTTTGGACTCAGTGGAAGTGTACTGTTTACATGTACAGAACTCCCAGCACCCCTCCCCACCCCAAACCCCCATGTCCTGCAAGACTTGTTCTTGGCAAGGAAGATCCACCCCACCCCACCCCACCCCACCCGTGTCCCGCCTGCTTAGCAAAAGCCACAGGCTCTCCCATCTGCACCCCTCTCTGTCCCTGTACCCAAACTCAAGTGGCGTGCGTGCGTGTGTGCGCGCACCCACCGAGCTCCTGGGAGGAGGTAATGCCAGAAGATTTTGATTTTTCCTGAAGTGACAAGTTGAGCACCAGGGCCTTGAATAAGAGAAAAAACGACACCCATTTCACCTGCCAGTAAAATCGCAGGGTTTTAACTGCTTGGCCAGCTCGTTTCGGCTTCTCCGAGCACCCAAGGCAGGAGGCGGGAGTTGCGAAGCGGGACCAAGGAGGGGAAACGCTGGCCAAGGAACTCAAGTCACACACCCCACCCCACCCCACGCTGAACACCGGGTGACAAGGGAGTACCCTTGGCACCTGTCGTTTCCTGGAGCTGCTACACGGGGAACCCCTTGGACGTGGTGACGTTTCCCACGGCTGGAATCAGTCGAATGGCTTAAAACAACACACACAGCCTCCCTGCCAGGCACCTATGCAACTCTCAGTGGCTCTTCTAAGCAGACGGGCACTTCCTTCCTCCATGTAAGATGGAATTAACCTTTTTTTTGTGTTCTATACAGTGAGAATCTTTTTTCCAGTAAATGTGGCTTAATATTTTAATTCTTAGAACGTGTGTTTGTTCTACGTGACGCAACTTAATTCTGTTCTGTTTGTGAAATGAGTAGCACAGACCAACCTCCTTCAAAGACCAATGAGCTGTTTTTAAATCGAGCGGTTCTTTCCATCCATGGTATTACTTGCTAAATGCACTGATTTCTTAAGTATGTGGATTTTTTTTTTTGGAGTCTGTATATCATATAAGACTGAATCTACTTAATAAACACTGTATAACAAACAGAAGCTATCTCCCACCTCCTAGCATGGCTGCAGTGACCGTCTCTTGGTTATCAAGCCCCTTAGTAGAAGCTTCGTTTCACCCAAAGGGGCCGACAACCCCACCCCACACGATTTCCCAAAAGCAAGGCAGGTTCAGGATGGTTGCATCCAGCTGCCTGTAAGAAGCTGTACAATAGGATTTTAGCTCCATATCAAAAGCTTTCAGTAGAACTGCAGCCAGAGTAGCAGCAGCCTGCGTCCTGTCCCCAAATGTCTTTCCAATCCCTCCTTGGCTGGCTTCACCCTACACTTGTCGGAACAGACAACTGGCAAGCAGCGTCACCATGTAGACGGCAGCCTGCCGAGGCATAGCTCACAGCAGTTGGGTAGTTGATAGCCCCAGAGTGACAGTCAGCAGGAGAGAGCCACTTCATCCTTAATGCTGTTCCTCCACCTCCTTGTTTTCCCATCAAGGCCAACCCTTGGTTCATCTCCAAGGGAAAAATCCAAACTGCGCACAGCACATGGCCCCTACAGCTGACCAAAGGGAAACAGCTCCACAAGCCGCTCCAGGGGGCCGTGATTTCAGAGGTATTTCACGTTGTGCATCATGCAGCCCTTGGCTCTTTTGCTATCTCGCAGCATCCTGCAAGCTCAAACAGCCCCCCCCCTCAACACAGCAGGGCCCTCGGGGGGGATCAACATGGTCCACACGCTTCAGGGCCAGCGTCTTCTTAAGAAACAGACTTGCGGTCACAGGAACTTTGGCGTTGCATTGGGAGAGGCAGGTCTAGACAGAAGTTCCATCTAGTCTGGTCTTCCTGCCAAAGGATGAAAGCACCCAAAAGCTGTAACCGCTTTCTTAAGGACGGAGCACTAGCCCCGATACAGGCTGGCTGAGAAGGTCCCAGGAACAGAACACAAGTAGGGGAAAAGGTTTCCTGGGCTTCTACTGCTTCACAAAAGCTGCCTTCCCAGATGAGCTGATCAGTTTGCACCTTCCAAGTGTCTGCCAAAGCAGCCCATGTCTCAGACCGGTCTGATGACAACGTCTCCCCCCTGCTTCACCTGCCCCACCTGACCGAGAGGGATGGAAGCCATTGCACAAGGAAGATGGTCAACACAACACATTCAAGTTTTCAAAATGTTTTATTTCGTTTCCAATACCACAAGGGACATACAATGTTGGGGAAGGACGTTCCCCCTCCCCACCAGACCAGCGTCAGCCTCTATACACCAGTGGCCCTGGGGGTGGGGGGAGATGCAGAGTGAGGCCCCCTCCCAGATGTGCCTCCCCCCCATCTTTGGTAAGCAGGTTTCAGACGGACAGCTTCAGGGCCTCCTAACGCCGCCTTTCACATCACCTTCCTCTTTCCTTCTTGCTTTTCCTACTAAAAAGCTGCCACTGACTTGAGAGTAAAACCACCTTTGAGATGAAGTCCTACTTTTTTAAAAAACACTTGTATAGTTCTGGGAACAGGGAGGGCCAGAATGACGGGAAAAGGGGAAGCCCGGTCAGGAAAGAGGTAGGTAGAAACTGAAGAAAGGAGAAGGGGAGGCTGCCCCAGGGGCCCCATCCTTGCGCTTGAGAAGCAACGAGGAACTGGCTTCTCCCCCAACTCTTCCAAGGGAGAACCTGCTGCCGGTGGCCACCTACCCAGTGCAAGGCACCAAAAAGGGTGCCCTGCTCTCGGATTGTGGAAGGGGAACGGGAAAAGCAGGAAGTGGCACTTCCCAGGCCCGTGCGCTGGCTGGACACGGCTCTCCCCAAACCTACCCACGGCCCTCTAAGGTTAGCAGGCGTCATCGCCTGGGCTGCAGGTGGGCCAGCCAGCCAGACGGATGGGAGGCGGGACAGACGGAACACAGCCGCTCTGACTAGGGACAGCAAATTAGTAACCAACACCACTTTAATGCAATACTGCTGCAGCCGTTAAAATAAAGAAATTAAAAACACAAAAAAACACAACCCTGTATGTACACAACATCAATTTACAGAATCGGCCAGAACTGTGTACAATATATAAATACATGATCCAACAGATGCATAGAGGATACATAGGAGCCAAACATTTCACTTTTTACACCCGAGAACAAAAAAAAAAGTTTAAAATTATATTTATATATTTATATATATATATATTTTTTAATTAAAAAAATGACTGCTTAGAAAGTAAAAAGCCATAGGCAGGCCAACACACCCGGGTGGCCCACATTCTCCAGCCCACGGGTGCCACACGAGTTGACCGAGTAGCTGCTCACAGCTGCAATCCTGATTTTGGGGAGGGGGGGCAGGCTGGCTTTTTCTGGTGGACACCCCTCTCCCTGCCCTGCAAATCTGGAAGGCCACAACCCTTGGCTTCCTGCTCTCCTCGAGTGAAGGAAGAGGGCACTGCCCAGCCAGAAGGGGCCAGGTGGAGAATGGAAGACAAAATTCTTGAGCCAGCCGTGAAGTGCCTGCGGTCAGGCAGGCCGATCGTCCGTCCTCCCTCCCTCCCCTTGCCTTCCCAAAGAGGCTCCAAGGGGAAAGGAGGCCTTCAGCAGGCGAAAAAACACCGCCAACAATTTCTGCAAGAGAGACGAAGCCTCCGGAAGAGAGGGCTGTCCCCACAACCAGTCCCAGAAGGGAAAGAAAAACAATACTCCGTTAACCCTGCCTCTGTGAAGACCAGAGGGATGCTTTATGTAGAAGTTCCAGATCCTCGTTACCATAAAAAAGAAAAAAAGGGGGGGGAGGGACACACCAACGGTGGTGCCGCCGCCGCCTGTCTTTCTGGGGCGGCAGTTCATCATCTGACCACAAGGCACAACACACAAAGCTTGGAGGGCCCGATACAGTCGTCGTGGCAAAAGGCCCCGCATCCTTTACACATGATCATGGCTTTTAAGCTGCAGGAGCCCTTGAGTGAAATTTCGCCGAGGCTGCTGCTGCTGCTGTCGGCAAACATCTGGGTAGAACGGGAGACCCCCCGGGCAGCAGCCAAGTTGGCCTTGGACCCCAGCGGCATCATCATGCTGCCCACAAGGCTCCTGGAAAAAGCGGGGCTGTTGGCAGCGTAGCTGAGGCTGGCCGGATTCAGCTGCAGCTTGGAGAGCTTCCCATAGAAGGCCTGCTCGATGTTGAGCTGCGAAGGGATGGAGGAGGGCTCCAGAGGCTGAGGGAGCCCCCTCCCCGGCTCTCTCGGCCACTTGAAGGAGGGCAGGTCCTTTCCCAGGGGGTGGCGTGGCAGGAGCTGCTCCATGCGTCCGCCCGGGCTGGGCAGGGCCTCTTTCCTCCGGGCTGAGAGGGGGCAGGCAAGGACCCCCTGGTTCTCAATCCCTCCGCCGCTCCCTCCCACAGGCACACGCTGCTGTTGCTGTTGCTGCTGCTGCTGCTGCTTCAGAGGCCCATCTCCCTTTCTGGCCTGCACGCCATCTCCGGGGGCGGCAAGGTTCTTGGCCAGCACTGGCCCTGGCTTGCTGTGGGACAGCATGCTGAGCATAGGGAAGGGCTCTAGCCCTTTGGGATGCTGGACTCTCGCGGCTGCGCGGCAGAGGCCGCTCGGCCCAAAGACCTTCTTGGCTTGGAGAGCCGGGTTCGGACGGGCCGAGCCTGCCCGCAGCTGGTCGGCCGCCAGAGGGTTTCCGCTGGGAGGGCAGGCGGTGGGCTGCGCAGGGGCAGCTTGTGGCTTCCCTTCTGGGCTCCTCTCAGCCGTCGATTCGGCAGGCGGTAGGGAAGAGGCATCTTTTCCACCCTGGCAGGGGCTGGAAGAGAGAGCTCTCCCTCTCAGGGCTGCTGGGAGCTGACTGAGTTCCTGGGAGGGGCTCCTCACGGGATCCGGAGCACAGGAACCGGAACGTAACTCCAACCTCTGGCCAAAGCCCTGACCTTCCTCTTCCGGCCTGCCGCCTGCGTGTTGCCTGGCAGTCAAGCCTGGCAAGGATCCTGGCCGGCAGTAGCCGTTCCTCATGGTGCCATTCACGCCCGTGCCCTCATCCCGGTGTGTCTTTTGGGAAAGGCACCCACTGCTCTGGCCTCCAACGGGGAGAGAACCCTCGGCTGAGGTCCTGTCCAGAGAGGAGGCCCCGTCCACCCCCTGGGTGCGACTGGGAGCCCCCGGAAGGCCCGACTTCAGAGGCAGGCTTCCCTTGAGCAGCTGCACCACAAGAGGGTTGCTTGCTTCTACCGACAAGGCCTTGGGAGCCACCCCGGCGGGCCGTTCCTGGCTTCCCAGGTCGGCGTGGGGAGAGGTTCGACATGCCTTCTGGAGAGCCGAGGGCAGCGTTGTTCTCCGCAGGTAACGGATGACAGAGGCCTCTTTTTTAGGAGGCAAGTCCCCTGCGTGGAGGGAAAGGCCGTCTCCAGACAAACGTTCAGGGCTGGTCCGAGTCGATCCCTCGATCTGGTCCTTGCAGGGACTGGCTTCTTTTGCCGCCACTTGATCGTCATTTAGCTCCGCGCCGTCATCGGTGAGCTCGGCTTCCAATTCAGAGGCTGTCTCCGTTGTCTCGCTACCCGCGCTCCTTGTTTCCTCGTCCACGAAAGGGGTGGGCGCTGGCATGGCCTCTGCCGGCTGGCCAGATGTCCTCTCTCCTGACTGCCAGGCTGTCTCCCAGGAAGGCAGGCAGCTTTTGAGGGTGTATCTGCCATGGGACACATTTAAGCTGCCCGAGAGCGCAAGAGGCTCCCATGAAGACGTTTCCTCCCTCCTGCTGTCCTGCAGCCCGCTCTGTGCTTCTCTTCCGTGCCACGGCCGTGGTGGGGTCAAATCCTGCAATCCAGAGCTAGGACCCTGTTCGCTAGAGCCAGGTCCATCGGCTGCACCTTCCTGGCCCTTCTCCAGTGCCAAAGCGGTGGCATATCTGTAGCTAACGGGGGCTTCTTTTACAAACGAGACACAGTCCATAGGCTTGCCATCATCAAGACTCTGTGCATCACCTCCACCTCTGAAGAGACTCACTGTAGTAGAATCCTCTGGCCAAGAGTCTCTTGGCTGGCAGTTTGGAGGGAAATCTTTCCTCTCCTTGTCATCCCGGCCCTCCTGGGAAGGAATGGAGTGAGACTGTTCACAGCTTACATCTCTTGGTAGATTCCCAGCGGTGCTCACACGCATCTCAGGGGCTACGGGGCCAAGGGGCGGCTTGGCCACAGTGCTAACAACAGAGCTGCCTTCCACAGCCTGGGCAGCACCTTCTGAGCCCAGTGGAGTCAGATCAGCGGCCGGTCCCAATGCAGGCTCTCCTTCAACTGCCCGAGGGGAGGCAGGGGAGCGCCTTTCAGCCGCCTCTGGGCTTGTCTTTTCTGCTAGGCAGGAAGGCGGCAGTAGCTGTGCTCGCTGTAGATGTGACACACGCTTCCCACGAGTTCTCTTCGATCGCCAGTACTTGGGGTGGTGACTGCGCTGCCGGACCCTGCCGCTGCTGCTGCCGCTGCTGCCGCCGCCACCACCACCACCGCCGCCACCTTTGTCGGTGCTCCTGCCGCCGCCGCCGCCTCCTCCTGGCCCACCCCCACCTCCAATGGCGGCGGCGGCAGGAGCAGCAGCCTTTCGCTGGAGGCTGCCTTGCAAAGGACAGGCCTTAGAGTCAGCAGAGTCTGGGGCCCCCCTTCGCTCCCGGCCGGAGGACTCTGTATTGGGGATAATCCGAGGACATATCTGGTAGGCTGGCTGACCTTTAACCACCCAGGGTGGTTTGATGCGGGAAAGTTGAATCTGAAAGACAACCAGACAAGAAAAGATAAGCAAGTCTCACCTTGTTCTCTGGGAGCTCTGCCTCTAAACAGCTGTCCCTTCAGAACCACCACATACATTAGAAGAAAGGGCTGGGGTGGGTGGGCAGGGGAACCCACCACAGGCCTCTAAAGGCACTGCAAGGAGGTCAGTTTAAGCATCACAGTCACCTCCCACCGAATGCTTGGGCTTCCAGGTTGGTGGCTGCCTTCACACTTGGTTCTCCCTCTCAGACTGACCCATCCTCACTAAAACACAACCCTTGAAACCACCTGGGAAGAAGGAATGGTCCTTAGACCGCTTTTCTTTTTTCCCTTTTGGAGGAAAAATCATATTGCACGTTAAGAGCTTCAGTTCCTGTGCTTTGAGGGTGCTGGATACTCTGTCCAAAAGAGCAGGCTCTGCCTTGGAGGCACAGGTGCCAGGTGGAAGGGATGCTGAGTGAGCCAGGCTGGGCAACTTCACTGGAACATGGCGGCGGCGGCGGGGGGGGGCACCATGTCCAGATATGACAACATAAAATGCAAAGGCATTTTAAAAATGAAAAGCACACACACAGTGTCACACACGGGGAAGTTACTGGAGCCGCCTTGGGTCCTTTCCAAGCAGAAAGGGTGGGTGAAAATATTAAGTGTAAATAGGGAAGGGAGGACCCAGATGAAGGTAGCCAGGTGGCCTTTCTCGCGGGCTTCCTTCTCCCCACCACGTAGTGCCACGAGGCCCAGAGTGGCCTCCCTCCCCAGGACCTGAGGCCCTCCCCACCCAGGAAGCTTCCCAGACCCCGCCCCCACCCCTTCCTGTTCTTTCAGAGCCTGGCTGCTGGCAGTAGAGCAAGCAGGAAGGGCCACGGGCCACGCAGAAGCAGCTCTCCTACCCGGATGGGTGGGACTTTGGGCTCCTCTTTGGTGGGCTGTGGCTTTTCTGGGTGAACACTTTCAATTGTGTTACGAAAGGACTGACGGTCGTCAAGCCGGGGCTTCTTCTCGGGGAAGGAGGGGGAGGCGGCGGCCGCCTGCTCAAAGCTCTTCCTCTTCTGCTCCTTCGACTCCTGGTCCTGGGGCTCCTGGGGCAAGCAGGGAACTCTCTCGGCCACGGCCACGGCAGCTTCCCCCGGGCTCGGGACCACAGTGGCCTCGGGCAGGATCTCCCTCTTTGGAGACGACGCCTGGCTGGCCTCCCGCGAGGCTGCTTCTGGCGGTGGGTCCCGGCGCTCAGCAGGGGCTGGCTCCGCAGGCAAGGCCTCCTGGGCGGCGTTCGCTGGCTCTGCCTCGCACAATTTGTGCAAGCTCCTTCGGGTTTGGCATCGAAGGGAGCGCTTCCTGAAATGGCTGTCTCGCTGCCGCGTGAGAGGCCCAGGCGACACCCTGGCGGGCTCTTCCTGGGAGGCGGACGCACTCTGCTTTTCCGTATCTCTGGGCGCCGACTTTTGCTCCTGGGGCTCCTCCTCTCTGGCCAAGCCCAGCCTACAGAAATCAGCGAGAGAATCATGTTAGAAGGCAGCTAGCACCGAGAGGGAGAATGTCTGCCTTTGGGGGATTATGATCTAGCAGAAACAAGCCACGCCACTAAAAGAAGATAAGAACCTAAGAAGAGCCCTGCTGGATCAGGCCAACGGCCCATCTAGTCCACCTTCCTGTATCTCCCAGTGGCCCCACCAGATGTGTCTGGGAGCACACGAGACTAGATCTCTGTCTCCTGATCCCACTCCCCTGCATCTGGCCCTTGAAGTACCCTGGTTTTAAGCCTGGAGATGACACATCTCCATCATGGTTTGTAACCTGTGATGGACTTTTCCTCGAGGAATCTGTCCAATCCCCTTTTGAAGGCACCCAGGCCAGATGCCACCACCACCTCCTGTGGCAGGGAGTTCCATAGACTAACAACACGCTGGGTGAAAAAAATATTTTCTTTTGTCTGTTCTTACTCTCCCAGCCCTCAATTTGAGTGCATGTCCCCTAATTCTGGTATTTTGTGAGAGGGAAAAGAGCTTCCCTCTATCCACTTTACTCATGCCCTGCATTATTTTGTACGTCTCAATCATATCCCCCCTCAGGAGCCTTTTTTCCAGACTAAAGAGCCCCAAATGTTTTAGCCTTTCCTCATAAGGGAGGTGCCCCAGCCCAGTAATCATTTTGGTCGCTCTCTTCTGCACCTTTTCCAGTTCCACTATGTCTTTCTTGAGATGCGGTGACCAGAATTGTACACAATACTCCAGATGCGGCCTTACTATTGTTTTGTATAATGGCATTATAATGTTGGCTGTTTTATTTTCAATCCCCTTTTTGAAAAGCCGGGCTGCTACCTACACCTGGCCTGACCCATCATGGCTGGAGCCCGACTCCATCTGCAGAGCTACACTCTTTACCTGCTCACCGGCCCTCATCTTTCCAGAAGCATCTGCTGCAATAGACCCTCCATTTTGTCTTTCATTTCCACGAGGCTTACACTATGAAAACTCTTAGTCAATTCCAACCCCCTTGCTCAATATCTGCCATGACCGCAGTCAACCCCATCACACAGAATGTTGTGATGGCATAGGAGGCCATAACATTCCAGGACAGGGAGAAAACAATTCTATAGCAAACTTCAACCTACTTTAAAAAGTGGCACGTGTCAAATCATGCCAGCGGCTTTGTCCTCACACAAGAGTTTCGCTTCTAAGCAAATGCAATTACCATTTTTTTCGCCTCCATCATTTAGACTCCTCAAGATGTATTTTTACTTTAGGACCAAAACAAAATCTGCTTGCGCAGAGAAAGAAGGCTGGAATATTCCAGCTGTCGAACACTGAAGGGTACAGCGTGAGGCTACGCTTAGGAGATACGAGACTTACTTCTGGCCATAGTAGTCTTCAAAGAACCTTTCCTTCCACTGCTCGGTCTTCTTCTCCTTTTCCATTTCCTGCCTTATGCGCACCTGCATTTCATGAGTGAACTCTCCTGCAAAAACAAAAACAAAAACGAGACCGTGAAGCCTTCTGATGTGCAAGGAAGCAGGCACCAAGAATTGGGCCCAACCAAGCCAAGACCCGAGAAGGGACCATCTCTGGGTTCCACCCGATGGGATGCAAAGCTCTGAGCAGGTCTTCTCTCCATAAAGGACCAGGGCCCGTCAAGAGGAGCAATTTAAGGAAAAGAGGCGCTTCTCTGCCCTTCCCCTTCTGAGAGGGTGCTCACTGGAAGAAGTGGGGCGGGGAAGCACCAAACACTTGTTTGGCCAAAAAACAAACTGGCACAATCACAGATGCCCATCGCTGCCCACAAGCAGGCATAGTTAGTGCTTGCTGAAACGAGGCATGAAAGTCATTGTTACCACCCCATGTGGTGAAGGACAACTCAGCCCCCCCCATCCATTATCAGCTGTGGGTTGCAACATCCCTACCCTCACTTCCAAAAGGTCATTTTCACAAAAGTAAGACTGTACGGCTTGTTTTAGAAGGCAGTCACTGCTTATGGAGGCCTCCAAGGGCAGTAGTTTTTTTCCTTTAAAATAAAAATTCCATGCCACTCATTTTATTTTCCTTCCTATAGGTTTTGACAGCCCCCTCCCAGAAGCCAGGGAAGACCAGGCAATAGGCCAATCAAGGTCCCAGAGCTTTGCAGAGAAGATACAGCACACAAAGTAGCTTTGTGTGAGTGTGTGGTTCCTGACCTCTCTTTTAAGTAGGCATTCCCACGGCTTCCAAAATGCACACACACACTTTCTCCCCTACCTCAGAACGAACGGCCCACGTTCTCCTCGCCCACCTACCATCAGCCAATCTCTCTCGCCAGCTCTGGGCTGCAAGGGCAAAGAACTCGTTATTCAGAGCGCTCCCGCTCAGCCTCAGCGATCCATCTGCCCCCGTCTGGAAAAAAACAACAACCAAAAACAAAGCACAGTGGATGGGGAGCAGTGGAGGAGGGTCCAGAAACCACAGAGAGGAAGGCAGGGCAAGGCTGGCGGGAATCCATACCTGCCGGTCCACTTCAGGGAGGAGGAGAAGGAGCTGCTGTTGGAAGTGCAGAGGCAGCGCGTTGAAGGTCCTGCAGTTGATCAGGGCTCGGAGGTTGGTGTTGACCAGGATGGAGCCTGGCGTCTCAAAGTCTATGTCATCGCCTCTGTTCCTCTTCATCTGTCCTGAAGTTTCCAAAGAGACCCGAGAAAACAGAAATATTTACACAGTGAACATTGAAAGGGGGGGGGGACGGGGGACGGGACGAGCCGCCTGCTCTCGTCCACACATATAGCTGCAGCCCAAAGCCACGGAAGGCTCCCTCCTCCATCAGGGTTTCTAAAAACCACCCTAGCCCAGACGAGGCAGAGAAAGGTAGCCCAGAAAAAAGCCTGGCTCTCTTACCAAACAGCCTCAAGACCGGAACCATCGGGCTTTTCAAAAAGCATCCCGCACCCCGTGAGCACCGTCCCCCGCCCTGCAAGGACACTGGGTGGCCCATCTCCAGGAGAGTGGAACGTGCTGGAACATGTCCGGACAGACACGCACAGGATACAATTGCACGCACTGACATGCATCGGCCTTCTGCCCCTAGCCAAGAATGTTGCACATCCCTGCTCTAAACACCCGGGGTGGTGGTGGGGGGACTGCTGGCGTGGGGCAATCAAATCAGAGCAGAGCCATTCCTGTGCAAACAGGAACGGAGATCTCCCTTGCACCAGCCAGGAATGTCTTCAAAGGGGAGTGCAGGGTTAGGGGTTTGTTTTGCTTTTCTTTATTTCTTTTCAACATTCTTTCTTATTTTTTCAACGCATTTCTAGTCATGAGGCAGCTAGTCAATTGCCTCTAAGGCTACAAGTTGCACTTTATTAGTATCACATTAAAAACACAGAGCAAAATCCAGTTGTTACTTCCCAAGCAGAACAGATTCCGCAGCCAGGTATCTAAGCCATGCTGTGGACGTGGACTTCTAGCCAACTTCTTTGGTGAGTTTTGGCATTTTGTGCGCACAGTATATGGTCTATGGGACCCCAGAACGAACCCTCTGAGTTTCCATTATTTCTAATGGGGAAATTTGCTTTGATATATGAGTGCTTTGGCTTACAAGCATGTTTATGGAATGGATTATGTTTGTAAACCAAGGTATTACTGTATATTAAGATTGTTAAATGTGGTGTTGCATGTCTCATTTATTTCATTGGAATGCTCTCTGGTGCACTCTGCTATTAATTTTCCCCCCTAGGAACCTATGGGGAGCTTCTCCCCAATTAATTGAAGTTGTGGAGAAAGCAGAAGGGTTCTTCACTGCTGCCTGACAGTTTCTAAAATTATTATTATTATTATTATTATTATTATTATTATTATTATTATTATTATTATTATTATTATTATTATTATTATTATTATTATTATTATTATTATTAAACACCAGCACTGTTCTGTTCAGAGAGCCTCAGAGGAAGCTTAAAGGAGAAAATATTACATATTTAGCAGCCACAACCATGCCTCTTATTTAAAAACCCCAAAATTATCAAAATAGAACCTGAATGCAACAAAGTGCCATCCTGCTTAGAAGTATGTGAAAAGTATACATGGACCGCCCACCACTCTAGGAATGGGTGTCCTTCCAGGAGTATTTCAGGGCAGCCCGGTGCTAGCTGAGAAGCCCCAGTTACTTAACAGTCCATACGGGATGGCCAAGAGACTTTGACGCAAGACTTTGGGACATTGAGAGACAGACTATTGTTGGAAGAGTTAATCCAGTTTGCTCCCCTTTATATTATGGCCTAACCCTCAACCCAGAATTTGGTTCAAATTATTTCAAGAATCTCTTGAATCCTCAAGAGAGACGGGCATTTATGTTGGCAAGACTGAACATCTTTCCTTCCACCGTCACTCTAGGAAGATACTCTAAAATGCCTTACAAAAGCAGACTCTGCAGGTTGGAACCTGATTCTGTTGCACATATTCTGACTCGATGCACCGGCCATCATATTAATCGACAGCAATTAATTGGCTCCATTATTTCCAAATTTTCAATAACCCCTGAGACTATTACTGCTACTCTCTTGGCAGACAAAGATAAAAGCGGGACAGAGCTAGTAGCCAAATATTTATTACTAGTTTCTCAAAAGAATAGCCCTGCTTCCTTTTAAGTCTGGTTTATTGTAACCCCAGATTAATATGGTCACTATTCAGGCACTGAGAGGTTTGCCTATTGTAACTCTTCTAACGACTATTTTATGCCAATAAAGGTGACTTTGACTTTGACGCAGACCCTTTCAAAGCAGCTGCCCAAGAGGTGAGCCCAGACTGGGAGACTGGCCCTCTGTGCCTACCTCCGGAGGTCTTTCGGAGTCCCCGGAACAGTTGAGGAGGGTCTCTGGCCACTTCCGTCCTGCTGCGCACAGCGCTCGTGCCCAGGGCTGAGGAACTGCTACTGCTGCCCTCGCCCCCTGCCGGTCTCCCTGGAAACCCTGGGGGGAAAAAACGCCAAAGAAGAGTAGGAAGAGCCCCACTGGATCACATTAGCTACTCCCAACATTCTTGTGTGCTGCCCCCATATTATCCGAAACAACCTCCTAGCTCATTCAGGTTTGCCAGCCGTCAGCTGTGACTGGGGCACAGAGGCCTGGCTATCCAAGTTCCACTGAGCCCCATCAGTGCAATTGATTCCAAGTGCCAGGACCACCTGTCATGGAGGGAAGCCACAGAAAACACACCAGAACAGGAGGCAATAAGCAGCAGACACAGGGCAGGGAAACCTTATGCAGTCCTCACAAGTCTCCCTTTCTACCCTTTCCTATCCTAATTGCACTGAATAACTTGCTCGCTCCCTTCCTCAGGTGGGTCCGTGCCTCCCCCTATCTACCTGCAGGACTTTTCTTTTATACAATGCTAAGATACCAGTGCACACACACTACCGGTAACTAATATACTGAATAAAACAACTATAGTGAAGCAGAAAAACTGATATGTTATGGTAAGGTGTTTTGACTTCCACCTTGTCCACTTGCTCGGAATAAAAATTCTGTTTCCAAGGCGGCCATTGGAGCACTCTGAGGGCAGGGGACTCTGGGGCGGAGGGGCGATGGGTCTCATACAGGCCACGAGGCCTTAGGGTGCCAAGTCCATAAAAATCCGTCTTCTCCCTCTCCCCTCCCCCTCCTAGAGAATGAGGTCCTACTTCTATCAAAAAGGGCAACAAACCAACTCAGGCGGCCATGTTCTGAACTACGGGTTGTTCCTGTTCCCTTGTCAAGACTGCAGACTGGCGATTCCTGAAGCACTGACACAGGGCAGCTGTCAGCCTGGCTACATGCTGGGGATGATGCCATCCTGGTGATCTGCACTCAGTGCCATAAAAACAGACTGCAGGGCAGTGGGTTCTGTTCTTTTTAATATATTATCTCTTGCCAGGTGGCATTCTTAGAAAATGACCCACGTAAGTCACTGCGGAGTTTAGAATCACCATAGTTGACTAGTGGTTTGAGGACAGCTCTTTCAAGTAACTTACGAAGACCCCCAGGCTGTTGGAAAGCCATTCACAGGAGGAGGAGGAGGAGAGCTGGAGGCTTTGGCAATACGTTGTGAGACTGCCGGCAGCAGACGGCCTCCCGTAACCGCCTTGATGTAGCTCAGAGGTGCCCGATAAAATCCACAAAAAATAGAGTAGGCCATTCATGGTTTTGATTCCTACCTTTAATGGAGAAGATGTTCTCTCAAAAAGGAGACTTGACTTTTTGGTGTTGGAAGGAATGATAGGCAGAGGATGGCCTGGGTGAAACAAGCGATTCTCTAATTCATTTTTTCTAATCTTTTTTCTTTCAGTGCTACAAGCGTATCTGATTCTGAGAGCCAAGAGGTATAAAATCTTTTTATAAAATGTGTGTGTGTTTGTGTGTGTGTGTATGCCCAATCTAGCTAAGGATGGGTATCACTGGGCTTGTGGTAAACAGGCAGGCCACAGATCACAGGGGCGTACAGATTTTCAGTGACACGCCTTATAGGGTAGCCATACAAAGAGAGATTAAGGGAAAGAGAACGACAGATTCTGAGCTGCTCAGCCTCAGAACTAGGACTTGCCTGTCCAGACCCTACAAACTGCCTGCAAATGGAGGAGTGACACTTTCATTTGCCGTGGTGAATGATACTTCTCTTTCTTAAGATTCCCCCCCCCCAAAGAACTGCATTTAGTGAGAACAGGAATGGGAACACAAAGCCTAGGAGACAGAAACTCTTGTTTTTTTTTTCAGAAAATCAAATCCCAGTACAGTGCAAATGTTTTTTTTTTTTTTTTAAATCCAGTTAGAAGAGCTGGTAAATGTGACGAGTACCAAAGGAGATTTAACGTGGATGGCATTTGGGAGCAGCAGGTCAAGAACCCCGGCTGGAATGAGATGGGAGATGATGGCCTTGTCAGTGAATGGGAGAGACCGCCAATAAAGAGAAAAAGGAAGACCACTCACCTGATGAGGTTTCCATATGGGCACCGTTGACTTTCAGGGGCGTCAGAACCACACGGGGAAGCATCACGGCAGCCTTTTTCTTCTGTTTGCTCGCCTACATGTAAGAAACGAACCAAAGAGCCAAGTAATAGAAAACACTGGCAAAGCATCAAGGGACGAAGCTACTCTTTCCACATCCTCCGTCTGGACGTGTCACTTATAATATGAGATGTCAGGTGCCAGCTTGGGAAAGAGACGAGGAAAGGCAAGTACTGAACTGTTCAAACTTCGCTGAGCTGTCTCTGCAAGCAAAATTCAGTTCAGGCCGAAAGAAATGCTGTGTCCTGTGCTGCTCATGGAAACCGTTGCTTTTGAACCGGCAACCACAGTGGCCAAGAAGAGAGGAGTTCGTTCCCATAACTGTTGCACTACAAACATACTTTGAAAGCAGTGAGACTGCTTATCAAAAAGGGGATTGAAAATAAAACAGCCAACATTATAATGCCATTATACAAAACAATAGTAAGGCCGCACCTGGAGTATTGTGTACAATTCTGGTCACTGCATCTCAAGAGAGACATAGTGGAACTGGAAAAGGTGCAGAAGAGAGTGACTAAAATGATTACTGGGCTGGGGCACCTCCCTTATGAGGAAAGGCTAAAACATTTGGGGCTCTTTAGTCTGGAAAAAAGGAGCCTGAGGGGGGATATGATTGAGACGTACAAAATAATGCAGGGCATGAGTCAAGTGGATAGAGGGACGCTCTTCTCCCTCTCACAAAATACCAGAACTAGGGGACATACACTCAAATTGAGGGCTGGGAGAGTAAGAACAGACAAAAGAAAATATTTTTTCACCCAGCGCGTTGTTAGTCTGTGGAACTCCCTGCCACAGGAGGTGGTGATGGCATCTGGCCTGGATGCCTTCAAAAGGGGATTGGACAGATTCCTGGAGGAAAAGTCCATCCCAGGTTACAAACCATGATGGAGATGTGTCATCTCCAGGATTAAAACCAGGGTACCTCAAGGGCCAGATGCAGGGGAGTAGTATCAGGAGACAGATATCTAGTCTCATGCACTCCCAAACGCATCTGGTGGGGCCGCTGTGAGATACAGGAAGCTGGACTAGATGGGCCTTGGCCTGATCCAGCATGGCTCTTCTTATGTTCTTATATGTTCTTATGACTGCAATTGCTCTCCAAGAACTGACAAAGCTGCTTGGATGAGTAGTGAAACGTTTCAATCTCTCAGGAAAAGAAGTCCCATTGCCATGACTCCACTTCCAGATGATTTTCAAGAAGTTCCAAATCTCTACAGGTATAATCACACTTATAAGCACAATGTTGGTCTGCCTATGAAAGCTAGTCATCATTTATGGATCCTTGAATACCTGGCTCAATATTCACAGAAGAAAACTCATGAAGGAGAAACACTGGCCAAGCAACAGAACTGGTACAAAGAACAGAGTGGTTTAAAAATGAAGAGGAGGTTCAGAATTCCCTACTAGGGTTCCCTCCAATTCAGTTTTCACTTCAAGGCCCATCATTCCCTTCCACCACAGGCACTGGCAATGGTGGCTGGGGATGGTAGTAGTTCTGGAGGGAACAGATTAGAGACATCTGCTGTAACAGGTAACACAGCAAAGTAGTCAAATTGTAAAAAGGCAAAAAGAAGAAGTCAAGCAGTCTTAATGTGGAGCACCACACTCTGCTCTGACCCCCCCTGCACTGTAAAGAGGATGCTGAAAAACTAGCGCAGGTTCAGAGGAATAAATGTGAGTGATTAGGGGCACATAAAAAAAATCTTACGAGGAAAGGCTGATAGAATGAGTTTTAAAGCCTAATAAACAAAAATAAATACAATAAAACAAAAATAAAAGCTGAATGAACCAGAAAAGTTTAGCTGGAAGAATTCTGAAGGGATGATCCTACAAGAGCAGTCTCCAAATACCTGCAAGCTTCCTAGAACTAACAGAAATCCCACTCACAACAGGCAGGGATTCTGACCGCCCAATTATGAAACATCTGGAAGGTGAAAGGCTGAGAATCACTGGCCTCTGCTATATGATTTATTGTTTATTTATTTATTTATTTATTTATTGGATTTTTATACCACCCACCTGGCAGCTGGGTCACTCTGGGGAGTTGACTACTAAACAAGAACCATTTGCCTTGTCTAGGCACACAAAAAACTTGGTTCAGCAAACCCTAATTGCCAACCCTGAAGAGTGTGAATAACTCATGCAGAAACTGCGGTCTATGTCCCCTAAACACCCACCCGCCCACTCATGGTGCATCTGCTCTTGTGCAAGAGCTTATTTATTTCTATACCGCCTGTCTTCCCGAACAGCAACAATAACAAACAAAAACAAACACAAAATACAACAAATGAAAAATAACAGATAAAAACACTCGGCAAGACGGCGGGACGGAATTTTAAAAAAAACTGACTAAAGGTCGCCAAACGCCTCTCTAAAAAGCAGGGTCTTAAGCGCCTTTTTGAAGGCAGGCAGGGGCTGTGCTAGGTGCAACTCACTTGGCAGGTGGTTCCAGAGCGAGGGGCCAGCCATCAAGAAGGCTCCGTCCTGGGTGATCGATTTCCTAGCCTCCCTAGATGTGGCCACCCGAAATGAGAGCGCCTGGGACATTCTGGTGGGTCGGGCCTCAGTTGACCTCCGGAAGATCCACTCCGCCAGGTATTCAGGTCCCCAGCCAAGCGACTTCCACACTCAACTGACAAGCAGCACCTCCCCTCCTGCTATGGAACGCCCCAACAGAGACTCACTGAGGGATCAATGCCATCTGTGACCGACGATAGGGAAGGGCTTGTAGCTTAGTTACGAAACACAACAACAGGCTAGCCAGGTGTGCCTGCAACTTTCTCCCTCCATTCCACCTGTTATGGTGACATGTTAGGTCTATTTCCTTTGTTACATGGAGAACCAAAGTATTACTCAGCCAAATAAAACATTTCGGGAAATAAATCATGAGACAGGCAGGAAAGTTGGCTACTTATGGAATTGTCCTTCTGGTCATACGGCTCAAACCACATTTTTTTTAATGGATTGATGAAGATACCAAGTAAAGAGCTGCTCTGCCTATGTACTATGAAGAAAGAGGCACATTCTTGCTACCAGAGGCCTGGACTGCAATTACCTCTATGGTCAAACTACGTTTCCCTTTTCAAATGGCCTGTTAATATATTAACATAGTGAGTTTTTTTATTAAATTTTTTCCCTTCCCTTTCAAATCTGTGAGCGATAAAACATGCTTTTTGCATCAACCCCCCACCCCAATTCCCTTGGGAGAGGTGGAAGAATGAGGTGGAAGAGAAGGAGTGGTCAAGGACTATATGCTGCTTTGTTTGATATTCTGGGCGTGAAACTGTATCCAGGACTTTGAAGCAGCCTTAACACCACCTTGCCTCCTGATACCATCATCTGGTGTGTTCCATCTCAACCCAAAGATTCTCAGCGCCTGATAGACAACATCCTCTATCAAGACTGCATTTCTGGTACAATGCTTTGATAAAGATAGCAAGTTGCTATTGAAAGCTTAGCTTTTTTTTGTTTTAGCAGTGACCAATAAAGGTATCGCCTAGCCTACATATGGAATTGTTCTTCTGGTCACACGGCTCAAACCACTATTTTTTTAATAAACAAAAGGTAGTTTAAAGGAAAGACATGCTGCAGCCCCCCCCCTTTTTTTTGCCCGACCCTTCCCCTCCCGCCTGTTCTAGTTGTTCTTCCTACCTGCGAGGCGAGTCTGTGGCTCTCCCGAAGAGCAGATCCGCTCCTGGTCTGAGGCTCGGTGGAACAAGAAGCATTTGAGGATGTTTCGTCGAGAGACACTGGAGGAGATAAGCTTTCTGTCAACATCCGAACAAGGAGTGGACTACTAGGTGGGCAGGTGGGCAGGCCGGCCACTTACCGTCACCATCCACGGTACTGGCCGCTTCATTGGAGCCGCTGCTTTCGGCGTCTACAGCATCGTCTAGATCTTCTCCCTCGGGGGCCGAAAGGTTTTGAGACCACTGCACCGCGTCCTTCTAGAAGGCACAAGCAACAGTGGCATGATGAGTGAGAACCCATGAGTGACCTTCATGAGCCAAAGAGAGGAATCGCGTGGGTGCTACTCAATCAGGGAAACCTCCAAGTTCAAGACTTCATGACTTTGTTAGCAAATACACACTCCTTCCAGTGAACATTCGGGGTTGATTCCAAATCTGTCCTTCCAGATTTTGGAAGGACAGATTTTGAAGCTGAGGCTCCAGTACTTTGGCCACCTCATGAGGAGAGAGGACTCCTTGGAAAAGTCCCTGATGTTGGGAAAGATGGAAGGCAAAAGGAAAAGAGGACGGCAGAGAATGAGGTAGTGGGACGGTGTCATCGATGCAACCAAGATGGATTTGACAAAACTCCGGGAGGCAGCGGAAGATAGGAAGGCCTGGCGAGCTCTGGTCCATGGGGTCACGAAGAGTCGGACACGACTGAACAACTGAACAACAACAACAACATATTCCTTGCTCCAGATGCTTTGGTCTGCTAAGATAAACAACATGTTTCTAACTGCCGAAAAGAAAACTGTTCCTCAGGGCGTGTCTTCTGTTGTTTCTTGAATACTACCCAGCGTTTATGAGTGTGGCAGACAGTGAAACGGACGTTAGAGATTCACTGAAATGAGTGTACCAGCCCAATGGCTGGTGCAGAAGAAATTCTAGACCTGAGACCCTATCATGTGGCAGGTGCCACATTCATGCAATATGCATCCGCCCGCTAAGCCTTCGCTCATCTCTAGAGTAAAGGACAAGCTATCTGGTCTTACCTTGAGAGTGAAAAGGCTGATGCGCCCAGGAAGCTTGTGGAAAAGCCCATCACAACTCCTCGAATTGGAGTGAAGCATCGCGTTTAGGCAGGCCAGCGGGGATGTGCCACTGAAGAAAGAAGTATACGCAACAACTGTCATGGCCGACTCAGGCCCACATCGCCTCTTAACCAACAGAAAGACTGGAGCAAATGCTGGCACTCCACCATCATAATAAACATAGCAACATTGCACAAAATGACTTTCAGATAGGCTAGACCCAACACAAATACCACATCCTGTTCATCAACTTCCTTACACAGAACAATCTACTGACAACCCAAGCATCTGCTTCAGGATCACAAGTGGCAGTTGTTTTCAGCAAATTATTACGAGGTGCTAGTTCCATCCCTCGCATTATATAATTTCTAATCATCCAGCCAGGAATCTTCTAATAAAGCGGTCCTCAAATGTTCTTTTAACAGCAAAGGGCTATTTCAGCACCTTTCCCCCCAATTTTGGGGAGGAGGACAGATCTCTGTAGCCTCCGCTTAGAAAGAAAAGTATTCAAACTAGAAAATCATGTTCTTGCAGTTTCTTCCATAAGATTTCATTCCTGTATGTGTCATCATTGTGGCTGAAAAATTTTTTTTGCTTTTTAAAAAGTGGCTCCCTAAATGTTACAGCACTTGGAGATTAAAAAAAAATTAAATCTAAATACGACAATGTTCATATAAACAAAACTCAAAACTGTTCTAAGTACTGTAAGTCTTTCAGTCTTGGAAATAAAAACCCGGGTTTCTAGGTGTCTTGCAAGAATGATTTCTAGGACAAAACATAGTTCTGTGGCTGTAAATCTTCTTTCTACATTCTTTTTTTAGATTTGGAGGTGAGAGATGGGAAGAGTTTTTCTGTAATAATATGTAACTATGATTTGGAATATCTAAAAGGCATTCAAAATAACTTATTGTTTTTATGTTGTAGAACACCAGCACCCATAGTGTTTTGTGTTTTTAGAGCCTCCGAATGGCACATGAAGAAGAAAAATTTACTAGGGCAAATTTGTTTATTCCTGTGAAGGAAGCCTCCCCCCCCCCCCAACTCACAGCAACGTGAAAGCAAGATAAGCCCGAGCTGAGTTGCTAAAACAAAAAGGGAAACGAATCAAACCACAAGCTCTTTTGCTGAGCAAAATGCAACCATTCAGTTATTTGCAACTGGGAATATAGATGTGGATAAGAGCAATCTGAAAAACAGGTGGCAAAATCCCGTTTATGTCAAGTTATGCAGTGGAAGCAGCTAACATCATCAACTGGAGCTGGGGACACTTAGTTTAAATATTAAAAGCCTCCTTTCCCATGAGGTACCACAGGGAATGAAACACCCAACCGGTCTCTGCAGCCAGATACATAAACCGCTGAGCTATCCAGCCAGTTTTGACTTAATTAGTAAAAAGATAAAAACTAACACTTTCAGACATAAGAACATAAGAACAAAAGAAGAGCCATGCTGGATCAGGCCAAAGGCCCATCTAGTCCAGCTTCCTGTATCTCACAGCGGCCCCACCAGATGTGTTTGGGAGCGCATGAGACTAGATATCTGTCTCCTGATACCACTCCCCTGCTTCTGGCCCTTGAAGTATCCTGGTTTAAACCCTGGAGGTTACACATCTCCATCATGGTTTGTAACCTGTGATGGACTTTTCCTCCAGGAATCTGTCCAATCCCCTTTTGAAGGCATCCAGGTCAGATGCCATCACCACATTGTGTGGCAGGGAGTTCCATAGACTTACAACGCGCTGGGTGAAAAAATATTTTCTTTTGTCAGTTCTTACTCTCCCATCCCTCAATTTGAGTGTATGTCCCCTAGTTCTGGTATTTTGGGAGAGGAAGAAGAGCTTCCCTCTATCCACTTTACTCATGCCCTGCATTATTTTGTATGTCTCAATCATATCCCCCCTCAATCGCCTTTTTTCCAGACTAAAGAGGCCCAAATGTTTTAGCCTTTCTTCATAAGGGAGGTGCCCCATGACCACATGCGCAGCAGCAGCCCCAGGAGAGGATTTGGCTACCTGACAAGGTCCCTGTTGCATGACCAGCAACAACAGGTACCTTGTGAGCTCATCAAAGCCACTTCTAGGATAGCTAGTGTGCGCAGCCATTTGCAATAGGATAGTGGCCTCCATACCAGTAAGCCTTGAAAAAACTAGAGGGCAGATAGATTTGGATCGCTGCAAAGTTAATAGTAAAACAGTACTATTTGACTATTTTAATCTAATACTTATTTCATTTTTGTTAATATTTGTGCATTCCTTGTTGATAGCTTTTAAATACTGTTTAATGATGTGAGCCACCTTGGGTCCTTTTAGGGAGAAAGGTCGGCCAGAAATACTGTACATAAATAAGTTCTGGTCACAATACTTCAGAAGCAGAAAAAGTGGTGGTGGTGAAGGGGCTGGAAGGATTCTCCTACAAGAAAAGACGACACTCTCTATATATTTAGCTTGTGCGAGGGGAAGGAGACTAAAGGGGCAAGGCAAGAGGTACGGATAATTATTCATAGTGTGGAGTTTTAAAAACGGGTGGTTTCCATCCTAGAGAACAGACATTCGCAGAATGAGTTCGGTGGGAGATTCAGGACAGGCACATTGAATCGCGTTTGGGTAACCTCTGGAACTCACTGACCTTGGATATAGAGATGGTGACCAACTTGGATGGCCTTAAAAGGGGACATATTCCCCGGGGGAGGGGGAGGAGTAGGGGCCTACCAAGAGCCACTAGCCACAATTGCTAGGTATTCCCTTCACCTGCTGGGACCCTGATGGTGTGGAGGGTTTCTGCGCGCCTGCCCTGCTGGTGTGCTTTTCATGGGCAACTGTCTGGCCCGTTTTGCAAGGAATGCTGAGCTGGAGATCGCTTTGGGTCTGCCTTGCGCGGATCTTCTTATGAACGGAAGCAGCCACCGGAGCATCAGCAGCGACCATGACATCTCAAGATGCCCTGAAAACATGTTTACGGTTTAGCTGCCGGCCAGAGTCACTGCTCCCGGTTTCAATCTCAGCTCCTTGATGTGGCAAGGAGCACTGCAAGAAAGGAGAGTCAAAGCTCCCTAGACCGCCTGAAGGTGGATTTGTACAACCCAGTGTTATAAGATGGCCTTCTCTTTTTGAAAGCCAAAAGCTAGAAGAGCACCAACATCAGGCCTCAACTGTTTTTGGGATAATTGTATGTTGACAGCACACTTAATACAGTACAGTGGTGCCTCGGATGACGACGGTAATTCGTTCACCGAGGTTAGTTGTTATCTGAAACACGTCGTTATCCGAAACGCAGTTTCCCATAGGAATGAATGGGAAACCGTTTAATCCATTCTGGAGCTTAGGAAAAAGGCACAGACACCTGTTTTTTTGCTCAAAACTCTTTAAAAACTGCACTTTAAAGGTACAGATGCAATGCCACCTGGGCTAACTTTTTTACTGATGCATGCTGGAAATTCATTATCTGAGGCAGTGCATAGGGAAAATTCGTTATCCGAGGCAGCCCATAGGAAGATTCGTTATCCAAGTCAGCTCATAGAGAAAATTCGTTCTCCAAGGCAGACCTATACCTAGGAACTGCAATTCGTTATCTGAGGCAGCCCATGGGGAAAATTCGTTATCAGAGGCAGCCCTATACCCGGAAATTTGCAGTTGTTATCCGAATTATTCGTTATCAGGGGCAGTTGTTATCTGAGGTACCACTGTACTTATATGCCTGTGATCTGGACGGTAACCTGGCTTGCAAAAAGACAGTAATTTAAATCCCAGAAGCAGGCTTTTTGTAAACTCTACTGCTATCCAGAAAATAGTTTACCTTCTGTGAACACCGAGTGGTTCCATAGCAGTGCCAGTTACATTTGAGTGGGGAAACAGCCATAAAAGGAATGAAAACAAACAAAACAAAACAGACTGGAATTAACACAGAACAAAAAGTTTGCATTTGTAGACAAATTACTAAGGGGGAAAAAACCTGGGATAATGTAGTCAGCTTGGAGTACTTTATATTGGAAGGGCAAATCAAGCAATTACAGAATTAAATGGAGACAAGCATTACAGATACGTTTAATTAACCCCCTTGTTCCCCCCTTTTAAAGTTTTTGTATCAATTAATCATGACATAAAATTTAAGATTACATTGTGAATTTGAAATTTGAGTCATGGCAACTGGATTTTTTTTCTTGAGAGATCAAAACATTTTGCTACTCATCCAAGCACCTTTGTCAGTCTGAGGAAAGTTAGTGGCGAGGCTTCCAATTTATAGTTCACTATAAATTTTGACCTCTCAAGAAAAGAAGTCCAATTGCCATGACTCAAAAAAATGCCAGATAACCTCACCTGGATGACTGAGAATCTTCACAGACATTACCTTGTGAATGCTTTCTTGGGAACTCCCTACATAGACTTGTTTCAAGACTTTGGTGTCCGTCCAAGTTAAATTCAAATAATAATTAATGCTAATGTTGAATTCAACAACAGCATTAATACTGCAAAGTGCAATGTAGTGCTAATCTGCCCCCTCACCAAAATGCACTGACCATAGACTGGCTAGCAACCTTTTTGGGGATGTTCACACAGACGTAACCGTAGAGATTGTAGAAAACTCCAGGAGGCAAGGGGGTATGAACCTACCCTGACTGGACCATGACAGAAAAAAAAACCATGTTTGCCAAAACAGTGGGATTATATCTGGGGGCATTTTTTAGGGTCAGAAGGAGCCAGAAGCAGCTGGTTTTTTTTGTTTTTTGTTTTTGTTTTTTGAAATGGAGCCGTTCACAAATTGCAGACCTTTTTCAAATGGTGAAGTAGGACAGCTCAGGGGCTGAGGTCTCTGGTTGTGGGGGCAGAGGACGGGAGTTCAATTCAACACTATGCCTCCTTGATGATCCCCAGGGATAGACTGGCTGACCAAGTTCTTCAATGTCATAACGAACAGCAGATATCTACCGACTGATCACTCAACAAGCTTAACAGTCCGTAAATTTAAGAACAAGAGAGATCCAGCTGACCGTGCCAACTATCACCTAAACAGCCTCCTGCTCCTCACTATGAAGATCTTCAGAAATTTCTGGATCAGCATATTTGCAACACCGTTCAACTCACAATCAACCAATATGGCTTTGTCAAAGGATGTGAGAAGACCAATGCCATCTTTGCAGCTCATAGAGAAACCCTGAGAGAAGACCCAACCATTGTACGGGGCATTCCCAGACCCAAAGAAGGCATTTTTGACCATGTCCCACGTTAATTGATCTGGTATGCCCTCCATGATCATGGGTTGCTGGAACCACTCATCGGCTGGGTCAAAATGCCATATAAGAACACCAGCAGCCGTGTCTGATCCTCAGCTGGCCTCTCTAATAGTTTTCCAGTTAAGAGTTGGGATGCAACAAGGCTCTGCACCGTTTCCTATTGATATGAGTCATGGTTACCATCACCCAAGACCTGCAGCAGAATGCTCCTTATGACATGCTCGTCTACACAGGCCATGTCACGCTTGCTACTATCACTAGGAATGAACTGCACTGGCAATTTCAGACATGGAATGACCACCTCAGTCACTTTGGACTCCACCTAAACATGAAGAAAACTGATTCTCTAGAATGCTCCAAATCAATCTCCATGGAATGCTCCAAATAAATGGATAAAAATTAAAGAAGGTGGATATCTTCCAGTACCTTGGCTCCCATCTCCAAGGCAATGGCGGCATCAGTGGCAACATGTGAGCAAGGCTGAACGGCTGCTTGCGTTGACAAGAACTCACTGGTGTGCTTTGTGATAAGACAAATGTTATTTCATCCTAAATCTATGAGCTACAAGATGACTGTAGGGCACAGATTGCAGGGCAGGATTTTCCATGCCATGGAAATGTGTATACTCTGTTGGATATTGGGCATTTCCCCATTCAACTAGATCAGAAATGATACTATCTGACAGCAACTCCATGTAGTATCAGTTACAGAGAACATGAGAGAAAGCCAGCATCTCTGCTACGGGCATGTCCTCAGATCAGCACCCTCCACCATTGCCAAAACTGGTCAGCACCTGAAAGCTGACAGCCACGTGGGCAACCAAACCAGAGACGGCAGGAGACTGTCAAAAAGGACATGCAAATCATTCACTTGCACCCTGAAGATGCGGTGGATTCAGAGAACTGACATTTCAGGATCCAAAGAGCAGGACCTACACTTGCAGAGAAACACTAGCAAAAAGGAGTAGGATGAGAAGGATCCATTTCCAACTCTGCAGTTCTAAGATTATTAAGAAAGATCATGGAACAAAGACTGCGATGATAAAAGAGATTGATATAACTTTAGGAAGGAAGGAAAAAGGTCAAGGAAAGCCAATTCTTATCCAGGCGATAAAACAAAGATTAGGTTGATGCATCCTTAATGTGCAGAATCTTTCTACACCATGTGCAGCAGGAATGGCCACAAGATAATCTATTCTGGTAAAGAAGTGGCTAGAGGCTTTGTGAGTTTACCAATAAGAGGCTTTAAGGCAGAATCAGTAGAGCAGGTGTGAGAAACTGATGTGCCACTCCATGTAAGACGTTTTCTTATTTCTGGTAGTATCAGAACCAAGGAGTATAATACAGAAGGTGGAGCAGAGTGTACCAGTAAAACTCCTGAAGAAAATGACAACTCTTTTACTGATAGGGAAAGTAGGAACAGCAGAACTCCATAAAGTGAACTGTCTAGGACAAACGTATGACCACTGGCAAAGCAACAGAGCACATACAGGAGTTACATGTGGAGGATCTTTTCATAACTTGAATTAATTTGAATCCTTCTGTCTAGGGTTAAATCCTCCATGCTGTAAGGCTGAACATGGAGATGTCAGGATGGCTGGAAGGCCAATGCTGAGTCTCTTGAGAAGAGGGGGAAACCATGGCAGCCGTGGTCACCAATCCCAACAAAGTCTGGAAGCAGCTCTGGAAAGTTGGGGAAAGGTAGGAAAACATACAAAGCCTTGTCCCGCCAGGAAAGGGGGAAGGCTTCACCTTGCAAGCCAGGACAAGTCCACATTCAATTGAAGTACTTCTGCAGCTCCCAGTATGACAGCAGAGTAGGTGGATGGGGGATTGACCACCCATTTTGAACAGTCAACTGCAGAGCTGAGGATGAAGTTCCCTCTTGTACATTGACTTGGCAGCATCTCCTTAGGAATGCTGCTAAAGGGCTTCTCTTGCCAGCCATTTGCACTGCTCTGTTCAAGAGACCAAACAGCAGTGGAACTGTCAGTGGCAATTTGGACTACAGTACGGCTTTAGTATATTGCAGGATAGTAGCAGTAGGGCTCTACAGAGCTTGAAGACTGCCAGGAACTCGAGAAACCTGACACTGTGCTGGGATTCCCTCCGTGTCCATCTTCTTTGGATGCAATGAGAGAGGGAAACAAAAAAACTACCTAAATAGGACCAAAGACAGTCAGAATGATTGGATACTCAGCAAAGGATGTCCCTAGATGGTTTTGCTCTGATGGGTGAAAAGAAAATGAAGAGTTCAATTAGGAGAATGCTGGTCATGCATGATGAGGAATAAGGCAAGAGCTTCCACCAAAAAAGCTAGCTCTGAAATTTTTTGAGACTAGCTCTACTTAAACACAAACCCAATTATATAATCTACCAGGATCACAAAAAGGACAGGTGAGTAGAAATTGTAGACTACTGAAGAAAAGGAACAACTGAATCATAGCCTAGAGTAGGGGTGTCCAAACTTTTTGTAAGGAGGGCCAGATTTGGTGGCTGAGAATGTGTCAGGGGCCGGTTGCTCCCTGACCCTGCCACCCCACTGCAAGCCCCACCCACGGACCCCTTGCAACTCCACCCGCAGGAAGGAAGGCGGGCACCTAGCTTCACAGGGTTCCCGGAGATGCCGGTGGCGGTGGCCCACCCCCGTGCGCACACCCAGCCCCACAAGCTTCCCGGCGGTGCTGGTGGTGGTGGCCCGCCCCCTCGCCCGCCCACCCAGCCCCACAAGCTTCCCGGCGGTGCTGGTGGTGGTGGCCCACCCCCTTGCCCGCCCACCCAGCCCCACAAGCTTCTGCTCACCAGCCAGCAGGCCCGCGCAGCCCCTCAAGCTTCCTGGTGGTGTCAGTGTTGGTGGAAGATTTAAAAAAAAATGGGGTGAAGGAGGGGGGGAGGGGCGGGCCAGCCAGCCGCAGGCCACTCAGAATGGCCTGAAGGGCCGGATTTGGCCCCCGGGCCGGACTTTGGGCAGGCCTGGACTAGAGCATGTGTAGAATACAACATGCTGCTCAGGCGCGACTTGTTACCTTCTCTTGGATAAAAAATGTCAACGGGGCGCTACAGCTGATGAAAGTCTAACGAGAAAAAGGCTGACAAACCTTGCAGGTCAAGGGGTTGCGCTCCATACACCCAGACACATAAGGCACTTATCTTGTTCGTCTGTGGGGAGAATTTTAAACTAGACAAGTAGAACAGTGCTTAAAGAAATGCCCCTCAGGCCACAGATCCTGGAGGAGAAAAAGACCTCACTGGTTGCCTGAGGCAATGTTCTTAAGAACATGGCAGCTATGTTTCCGTCTGTGGAGATTCTCAGCCAAATGAGGTTATCCAGGAGTTGAGTTGTGACCACCGGACCTTTTTTCTTGTGAGATAAAAACGTTTCATTCCTCGTCCAAGTAGGAATTTCTACTGGAAGAAGCTACTTAGACAAGAAGCAAATGTTTCGATCCCGCAAGAAAAGAAGTCCAGTGGCCACGACCCAACTCTTGGACTGCTGTGTTTTATTTGCTTGTTTTACTTTGTTTATAGAATGATTTTAATTGTTTTTATCTGCTAGTTTCTAATTTGATGCCTCCGTGTTTTTTTAAAAAAAAATTAAAAAAACATTTGAACATTTGTTTGAAATCTATAGTTTTAATACTGGTAGAGAAAATATTTTAAATACATACATAATACAGAAAAATAAAAGTAAAAGAGAACGATGACTGAAACAAGAAAAACTACACAAAATAAAGGGAACAAATAAATTTTAAAAGGAAAAATATTAATAAAGGAAATATTGCAAAATGACAATTTAATTCTAGCTCTTTCTAAGACAGTGGTTCCCAACCTGTGGGTCGGGACCCCTTTGGGGGGGGTGTCGAATGACCACTTCACAGGGGTCACCATGAGCCAGTGCAGACAAAGGCACTAACGGCTTGGCACTGAAGAAGGAGGGGGAGGAAGGGGGGGAAAGAGTGAGCTACAGCTTGATAGGTTGGAACGGGATGTCAGTCAATAGCACTGGAGACTGTGATTGGCTGAGGGTGCCTGTAGAAGGACGTTCTCTATGGCCCCTGCAGGACGGGCCTGCCAAAGGGGGCTTGTGCCCTTTCCAAAGCAGGGCAAGGGGTCACTACAACACGAGGAACTGCATTAAAGGGTCGCGGCATTAGGAAGGTTGAGAACCACTGTAGAAATGATGGACAATCTCCCAGCACCTGTGCTATAGATTGTGCAGTCAAGGCAACTTCTCTCTGCCTTTAAGGTTCCAAACAATGGCTCCGCACAGGCACAAACTGATGTGTGTGCATGTACAGGGACGGCACCAAAACACTGGATACCAACAGGGACTATGGCGCTAGTACCAACTTTGCTAGAAAAAGTACAATGGTAGAACAAACTCAGCCTATTCTATGAGGGACCAAAACACAGTAGCAAGAGATTCAGTATATCCTGCAACTGAAGCTAAGGGACCATATACTGGAAGATATGTTTTCAAAACACATGCAGATCCCTTAAAGGCAGAGATAGAAGTTAAAGAAAATAAGGAAGTAAAAGTCATCCCACCCCGCGCTGCAATTCAGAACAAGAAAACCTCTTCTAACCTCATTTCCTTTAGGCCTTCTGTTTCAATGACCTGCAGAATCTGTTTTGGGGTCATGGGTCCATCAGAGTAGTTCTCCAGCACCTGAAAAGACAGAAACATCCTGAACTGAATGTGTAAAACCAAACCCCTTGACGTGTTGTATGCCATCAAGTCAGAATTTACTCACAGAACCTCTAAAAGGGCTTTCAAGGTAAGTGAAGTATTTAAAAAACATTTTTACCAGTTCTACCACCTCCTCCAAGTTTCCAGAGACAAGCAGGGATTTGAACTCAGGTCACCACACCAGCTATCCAAGTCCAAGATACTACCCCAACCCATCCTATTAAAGGGTGAGTTGATTCAAGCGATGGGGGTGCAGGGGCAAGAGAAATACCAAAGAGGGAAGGAAAATGCTGTCAAGTCTAGATATGGGAGTCTGGACTAAGGAGGAACACAGACCACAAAAGGAAGACAGGAAGACTGGCCATAAAAGGTGACGTCTCATAATGGCCTTGCCGCCACTGGCTTGTAAGAAACCTTAAACAGCTTGGGGCTAGGGTCACTGAAAAAAATTGCCTTCTCTTGCCTTACCACAGAGGTCATACTGTAGATCTCAGCACCATATAAAGCTACAGCGCTGAGCACATGGGGACAGGGTGGCTTTCTCTCAAGGAGAATCTCAATAGTGGAATTCACCCCCTAAGAGAAGTCAGGCTGCGCCCCCAACCCCATTCTTATAAGACTGTATGGCTTCATATAGATTTCGGTGTGTAAGAAGAGTGCTCTAGAGCCGGTTTTCAGAGAGGATTATCTGTTTTTAAACAACGACAACTTCTAACGATTGCTAAGAAATATTTTTCACCCAATGGTATTGCACCACTATCGAGCCCTCATGGGTTAGAAAGCAGGTACTGTAACAATTTTAATACATAGATAATATTATGTGTCCTCCACAAAGAACTTCTGAGAAAAGAGATCAGAAAGTTCTTTTTCTCTTCAGCAAGAACCGATGAGACCTACGCAGGCCAGGCTGGCCAATCTGAAGTTGATTTGATTTAAATAAAATGGACCCAAGCAGGGGTTTTCCAGTTCCGTACACCCACCGTGTGACCATTTTTTCTTCCAGTTCAGTTGCGACAGAATGCTGCTGGTGGTGGTGGTGTTGGAGTTGCTGGCACACAGAGAAAAGAGCTCCACCCCCCATGGGGACAAAAAAATAGAGGGCTCATTGGACTGAAGGATTTATTTATGTTGGAACCATCAACAATTTAGAAGCTCAATACTTTTTGGAACATTTCTCTTACAAAATATACCCAGCTAACGTAGGAAGAGCCCTGCTGGATCAGGCCAAAGGCCCATCTAGTCCAGCTTCCTGTATCTCACAGCGGACCCACCAAATGCCTCTGGGAGCGCATGAGACTAGATCTCTGTCTCCTGAAACCACTCCCCTGCATCTGGCCCTTGAAGTACCCTGGTTTTAAGCCTGGAGATTACACATCTCCATCATGGCTTGTAACCAGTGATGGACTTCTCCTCCAGGAATCTGTCCAATCCCCTTTTGAAGGCATCCAGGCCAGATGCCATCATAACACCAAGTGGCAGGGAGTTCCACAGACTAACAACACGCTGGGTAAAGAAGTACAGTGAACCCTTGTATAACAAACAGCTTGTATAACATAAAATCTGTACAACATAAAAAATTCTGGAGATAGGGGAAATTTGCTTAACATAATCACCTATGGGAAAAATCTGTACAACATAAAAATGGGATTACTCCATTTGCAATGCATTCCTATGGGAATTTGTATAAAGGAAAATTTGCTTAACATAATCTCATTTGGAACGAATTAATTCCTTTATACAAGGTACCGCTGTATTTTATTTGGTCTGTTCTCACTCTCCCAAGCCTCATTTTGGGTGGATGTCCCCTAGTTCTGGCATTTTGTGAGAGGAAACAGAGCACCCCTCTATCCACTTTACTCATGCCCTGCATTGTTTTGTACATCTCAATCATCTCCCCCCCCCTCAGATGGCCCGTTTCCAGACTAAAAAGCCCCAAACCTGGCCACCTCATTGCTTATCCTTGCCTCCAGGTCATTTATGAACAGACCGAAAAGCACGAGTCCCAGGAGAGATCCCTGGGGCACACAACTTTTCATTTCTCTCCACTGTGAAGTGAAAACATCTTAGCCATCATCATTCAAGAGGGACCATGAAGTAATGGGCTTAAATTACAGGAAAAGAGATTTCAACTCAGCGTTACAAAGAAACTCTGAACAGTGAGAAGTTAACTATTTGACAGTGCAATGGACTGCCTTGTACAGTGGTTGATTCTCCAGTGTCAGAGGTGTGTAAACAGAGATTGGATTATTATTTCTCAGAGATGCTTTATAATAGGGCTTTCCTCCTCTTGATGTGACCTGCAATTCCCTTTCACCCTAGTCTTCTAATCAGCAGCTGCTAATTCGAGTTCCCATTGTGACCTGTCACTGCTGGCAAATTGAATGGCTCCACAGGTGACACACCTTGGTGTGCGGGTTGTCTTTAAAGGAACCCAACCTGTGCACAATGAGGAATCACAGCAAGAACCTTAATTAATGGTGGCTAATTAAAGAGTCCCCACTTAAGATACCAAACTGCACTGCCACAGGTGATGTAATTTCCCCTAAAGCAGCCTAACCTATGCAACAGGATTCTGGCCTGTTGGTTTTAAGGCCCCAGAGCTTCAGCCCTGCCTTTTAAAAGGCCCCTAAGATGGAAACACTAGAAGCTGTTACAGTAATGCCTTGGTTTACGAGTATAATTTGTTCTGGAAACATGCTTGTAAACCAAAGCACTCTTGCATCAAAGCAAATTTCCCCATAAGATATAATGGAAACCCGGATGATTTGTTCGGGGGTCCCATAGACCGGTGGTCCCCTCCCCTTTTCCTCCGCCGCCCTCCTCCTCCTCCTCTTCTCTCCCGCGGGCGGCCGATGGAGGAGGAAGGCTGGAGGAGTGCAGGAGGAGCCGCCGCCACCACCTTTGCCTTTGCCTCCCTCCTCCCCTCCCCTCCTCCCGGGCCGGCCAGCCGGCGACTCCGCCCCAAAACGCTGGCGCCCCGGCGGCGTTGGCGGCGGCCGCTTGGGCTCCGCCAGGAGGGACGCGGCGGCGTTGGCGGCGGCCCAGAAGACCGGGCTCTCCTCGGTCCGTTGCTCTCCTCTGGGGAAGAGGAGGCAGAGGCGCCCATCCTCCTCCTCCCCCCGGGATCCCGCTGCTGGCGCCCCGCTCGCTTTCCCCGGTGGAGGAGGCCCACGGCGGTGGCGGCAGCAGGAGCAGGAGCAGGAGCAGGAGCAGGAGCAAGCGCGGTGCCAGCAGCGAGACCCACGCGCGGCACCCGCCCGGCCGCGCCGGGAAGCGCCCTCGCGGCACTGACAAGCCGCCGCCGCCTCCTCCTACTCCTGCTCCGGTTCCTCCTTCTCCTCCTCCCACCGCCGCCGAAGGAGCAGCAGCGAGGGCAATTGCGGAGGGGTGGCGGCAGCGGCGGCGGGACGGGGGCGATTGCGGCGGCGGCGGCGGAGGAGGAACAGGAGCAGGAGGAGGCGGCTCGTCGGTGCCGCGAGGGCGCTTCCCGGCGCGGCCGGGCGGGTGCCGCGCGTGGGGCGCCGGAGCCAGGAGCCGCGCGCGGGTCTCGCTACTGGCGCCCCGCTCGCTTTCCCCGGCGGAGGAGGAGGAGGCCCACGGCGGCGGCGGCAGCAGGAGCAAGCGGGGCGCCAGCAGCGAGACCCACGCACGGCTCCCGGCGCCGGAGGAGGAGGCGGGGGCCTGCCTGCCCAGGAGCCCCGGGTTCCCCCCCCGCCCGTGTGGGGGGGGAGTGGCACGCCCGACGCCCCAAGCCGGTGAGTGCCGCCGCCGCCGCTCTCGTGCCTCCCCCTCCTCCTTCCCTACCATCCTTTGCTTTCACCCCCCTTTGCTTCCCCCGCCGGACCCCCCTTTCGCATTCTCCCCCCCTCCCCACCCCCACCCCCAGCTTCGGGCCACAGAAAAATTTTCAAAAATTTCCCGGTCCGCGGGGACAAAAAGGTTGGGGAGCACTGCCATAGACCACATAGTGTACACACAAAATACCAAAACTCACAAAAAGAAGTTGGCTCGAAGTCCTTGTCCACACCATGGTTTCCATACCTGGCTGTGGAATCTACTCTATTTGGGACTAACAACTGGATTTTTAATATGCCAATAAAAAAGTCTCAGGAAACTTCAACGGATCCAAAAGGCAGCAGCCAGATTGCTGACTGGGGCAGGGTACAGAGATCACATTACGCCGCTGTTAAAGCAGCTTCACTGGCTGCCAATCAGCTATCAGGCACAATTAAAGGTGCTGACCTTGACTTACAAAGCACTGTATGACCTGGGTGCAAGCTACCTCAAAGATCGAATCTCACAGTATGAACCGGCTTGGGTGTTAAGGTCATCAGGACAGGCCCTATTCTCCATCCCACCACCCTCACAGGTACGCCTCGTGGGAACCCATAAAAGAGCCTTCTCGACTGCAGCGCTCAGATTAGTTGCCAGGACTGTCCTAGCTCTGACGTCTTTCCAGAAACAGGCAAAGACCTTTCTCTTCAGGCAGGCTTTCAATGAATGATGGACTACCTATCATGTGTCTTTTATATCAGGGCTGTCCAACTTTGAACAGCTGGCAGCCTACCAAACAATCCCCAACGTCCCCTGCGGTCGACCCTCGCAGCAGCACAGAAAAAGAAAGTGCAGTTTGTAGCCATGTACACACTTAACCAGCTACAGCAGGACTAGAAATGGTTTGAAAAATAAGAAAGGATGCTGAAAAAAAATTAAAGAAAGATACAGTAACCCCCCCACCGATCGCGGGGGTTAGGGACCCAACCCAAAAGCGACCCACGAAAATCCGCGATATGTGGAAGTGGGGGGGGCTTGGGGGCGGTGATCACGCGCCTTTCCCAAAAGCCTCGGACGAGCGTGGGGGGGGCGGCGCGGAGCGACCGGATTGCCCCCCACCGCCCGGCTCCAAGGCCTTTCGGAGGTGTCGGGGGGGGGGTTGCGGAGAGGGACGCCGTCCACCCCCACAGCCTTTCCGCGCGGCTCCGAGGCCCTCCGGAGGCGCCCGGGGGGTTGCGGAGAGGGACGCCATCCGTACCCGCAGCCCTCCTGCGCTGCAGTGCCCGGGGGGGGGGGGCGACGGAGAGCAACGCTGTCGCCCCCGCCGCCCCCACCCCCCGCCAGGGTTCTCGGAGGGGGGCGCACGGAGCAACCAGATGCCCCCCCATGGAGCAGGTACTGCGATCCCGCGATGTAGCGGGACCGCAGGACCTGAACCGTGAAATGGCGGGGGGTGACTGTATAAAGAAAAACAAACCTAACCCCTAAGTTGCACTGTTCTCTGAAAACCTTCATGGCTGGTGCAAGGGTGACCTCTGTTCCTTTGTCCTCCCTCTGCTTTTGAGGCTTGCATGAGAGGGAAGGAACATTCCAGACAATCACCCACAATCCAGCTGGGGGGGGGAACCACTTGTGATCATGTGACCTGCTTGAGTTCTTGTATTGCAAGACATTGCTTGTTAATCAAGGCAAAGTTTAGAAGAAATGTATGCTTGTCTTGCAAAGCAGTCTTAAACCAAGGCACTTCTAAGCCAAGGTATTACTGTATATGCAGTAATACATGTAAGAACACAGGGGAAGAACTGTTTGCATCAGTGTATTACGAGCACCTGCTGGAGGGGGGTGCATAAGAGATATGAAGTGGCATCAGTGGGACATTATTGTAGAAGGGAATGCTGGTAGCTAACCATGAGTAAATCCCTACCTCTGCAAATAAAGAAAAACTTCTACCTGATAAACACATACCTGCTGTCATATTGCAACTATGACTCTACTCACACTTCCCAGGAAAGGTAAAACACGAATTACACCCTCAATGAGAAGCAATCCCAAATCAGTGGCACAGCAAGCACTGAATTTCATTTGGCAGGCGACTAGGAACTAGAAATTGCAGAACACATAGCTAATTGCGATTAAATCTCCAAGGTGATCTGCATAAGTGATCTAGAAAGGGTGTTAAGTCACATGACACTTGCTAATTCCTGTTTAAAGACACTGCTAAAGCACAGTTAAGTGACCCAGCCTCTTTCAAGGATGAAGGATAAGTGCAGGCCCTTCAAGAGACAGGTTTCTTTAAGGGAGCAGGGGGAGGAGGGGCCAAGATCTTGATGCCAGGCCCAAGTTATGATGCAAACCGAACATTTGTGCCCATGAGAAAGTAACAAACTTCTAATCATAACTTGAAAAGAAATGTAGCTGGCAGTTGCCGTATGTAGATCACAGGAATGAGATCTTTAGGAAGATGAAATTAAGAAGAAGCTTAATTAAAAATGAATTAAATGTCATATAATGTGCCCTCTAATTTTCATCCGTGCTGTGCGGGGCTCTTTACCATGCGAACAAGGCACACATGCTCAAAACTCCTCCCTGTGCAGGCTCCATCATGACCATAAGAAAAATGGTTGCAACGAGTGCAGTGGGGTGGGAAAGCCCTGTGTGTGAATGCAGGTGGAGGAGTGTGTGCCTTACAGGGAGCCTTGATGTCATATCATATATCTCCAATAATATGTATGATGTCTCCAATAAACAGTTGCATAAATATCAAAATACAGAAAATGTGTTTCTAAGGGGCCCCACATATTGCAAACAGGAAAAGTGTCCTACCTAGCTTCCGACTGTAATGACACCTACCTTAACAGGCATTAAGGTTGGTGTCATTACAGTTGGAAACTAGATATCATACATCATATGTATGCCTTTGGCCTTAGATGCAGTCAACACTAGTAAAAAACCAACAATAACACAGGAAGCAATCCGTATGGTTTTCATGGATACGTCATTGCCAACGAATACCCAGCAGAATAACCGTGGCTTCTTGCTTCTTAAGAAAAAGGAACCTGCGCTTCCTCTCTGAAACAGCTGCAAACTGCAAAGAAAAACAGCTTCAACCAACCCTTATTGCTAAAGAAATAATTTTTGATAAATGAGCTAAGAGTGAATATTCTATGAGATTTCTTTACTGGATACTGCCTTTGTACCATCTAGGAATTATATTTGCTTCTATGCATATTTTACTCCACAAAGACCTTTTTGAAGAAATTCTTCCACTAATTCACAGGGAAAATGACATCAGAACAGAGCTATGAGTTAAGAGACACAGTTCAACCAAACCAGACCACATTAGAATCCTAGACAATTTCTCCTCCAATTAGTACTCTACTAAGACTGCCAGTCTAACCCTATCATGGGTTGATTATCATTCCAAGTGTGTGGTTTCAAATTCCTTTTGTCCAGAAGCTGTTTTCATACTAGAAAAGCAACATACACTCAGTGGACGAAACAAGAGCTACCACTTGTACTAACCGGCCAAGTCAAAACTTTAAAAATTACCATGTGGAATGCGGAAACCTTAATCCAAAATAGTCAGAATAGGTTTATAGTCAGCTGAAGAAGCAACTCACAGACCAGGTGCCGGGACAAGAAAGCTTCTAAGTACATAATCCAACCCAAGGTTGAACAAGCAACAAGCCATAAATAGAAAAGACATGCTCTGCATCAGCAAGCCTCACAAATAGTGCAAAACTGGTGTTGTAAGTCAGTTCACTTGCAGAGAGAGACGGGGGGGGGGGAGAGCATACTATTACAATTGCTTTCTTTACTGATGAGCCTTGTATTTTCATTATGCACCCAAAGTACAACAGTTTGTTTCATCGTTACTGCACCAAGAGAGGGTTCAGGCTTGATCTGATCTAGGACTGACAGTGGCCAAAACCATGTTGCTTAGTGTATGAGATTATATTAAAGTATGCCCATAGAATCAATGGTGATTTGGTGAATCAACTCTGCTGTAAATCCCGCTGAATATAATGTGCCATTGAGAATATTGTAGTAAGTCATAGTTAAAGTAGGCCCACTTAAACCAACGGAACTTATGAAGACAAGTCACTAGATCCCCACAGATTTATTATGTAATTCTGTAATTTACTATGCTAAGCAAAACGAGTTTCACCACCATAATCTCAGTCACCATTTTTATAAGCAGAGGCCCAATGATATGAAGCAAAAGCTTTTCCATTTCTAGAATTTTTTTTTGTTTCATACAGTAGAATTCATTTTGAATGGATGCCATATCACCTCAATTAAAATTTGAACTGAACAGTGTCAGTGATTCTAACTACTATGATAGTGAAACTAGAAATATCCCAATGACCTCAACTGAAAACACTTAAACTCTGTTAGAATCAAGATTGGACAACCTCAGCATATTTATTTATTTATTTATTTATTTATTTATTTATTTATTTATTTATTTATTTATTTGTTTGTTTGTTTGTATACGGCAATCTGATTTTCCTTAAAAGGGAACTCAGACAGTTCCCATCAAGGTACAGGGGAATCTGAGCGATGAGCCTAAGATGGTAGAAGGAAGACCTGGACACAGCAGCCACCTCTAGAGACAGCACTCCTCACTCTATCCACCAGCTGGAGAACTGTCGCATCCAAAATGGGGAGAGGGCCACTGTACCCATCTGGGACACCCCTGAAGAACAGAACCTTGGTCTTTTCGGGATTGACTTGAACCTGTTAGTCCTGGTCCATTCCAAGACCACAGCCAGGCAGAGCAATCAAGGGTCTGGACAGCCTCCACTGCAGAGGTGGAAAAGGAGAGAGAGAGAGCTGTGTGTCATCAGCATACTGATGACAGCAAGCTCCAAAACTCTGGATGACCTGAGCCAACGGCCTCATATAGATATTAAAGAGCATGGGGGAGACTGCCAACCCAAGGCACCCCACAAGAGAGCGTCCAGGGAGACGACAAATCACCCCCCAAGCTCACTCGCTGAGCATGACCCCCCCCCCCGAGGAAGGAGCAGAGCGGAGCCAGCCAAAGGCTGGACCCCCAATCCCCACCTCAGAGAGTCGGCCCAGGAGGATACCATGGTCAACGGTATCAAAGGCTGCTGACAGATCGAGAAGGACCAACAGGATAGAGCAACCCCCATTGGCCCTCCTCAATATGTCATCCTGCAGTGTGACTAGGGCAGTCTCAGGGCCTTTTCACATGACCCCTAAGATCCGCTGGCCACTTAAATTCGGACCAGAGATCTTGGGGGTTCGTTGCTCTTCCTGCGTCCCCACCCCTCCGCACTTCCTTGCTCCTGTCTGCGTGAGGGGAGGGAGGAAAAAAAGAGAGGAAAAAATGCAGGCTCACCTCCGAAGCCGCCCGTCATCGTCCTGATTCCTTCTCTTAAAGGGGTGGGAGGCAAAAAAACCAAACAGAAGCGAGGAGAGCCTGGCACTCACCAGATTACATCCGGATCTGGGGATTTTCACCCTCCGAGAGCAGGTACATGAAAAATGCGTTGGGACGCGCTTAGGTGGGCGTGGTCGCACTTAATTATCTGTAAACTCCGGAGCTGGTGGGGAAATAATTTTAAGCTCCAGAGCTGGGAGCCATTTGCCGCAGAGTTTAGGGGTCGTGTGAAAAGGCCCTCAGTCCCGTGTTGTGGCCTGAACCCCAACTGGAAAGGATCCAAGATGAGATTCTCCTCCAGGAGCGACTGGAATCGTCCAGCGGCAACTCCCTCAACCACCTTGCCAACAAAGAAATTTCAGTTTTATATGATACCATTGAGATACCAACCTGAAATTTGGAGTGATTGGCTGCAAGATATGTATCTTTTAAGTGTGAGTTTTTTGAAAAATTAAAAAAAAAACATTTTTCCAAAAATTCAAATTTTATAATTATTTAAATATGTAATTTTTTTGAAAATGCACAATTAGACCATGTTATATATCAAATAAAAGCCCTATTCATACCCTTTAAAATGACACCTGTTCCAGGTCTATAACTATCACAGGTATCTATTAAATGACATTTGAATTTAGGGTGATGAGTGAAGTTTGGCTTCTTTTTTTGCAATTTTTAAAATGCAATATCTCAGAAACGGGTGGACCAACAATAATCTGGAAAAAAAAATTAAACATCTCATGGTAAGGTACAAATGTACCAAAAATGAGTCAAATCCATGACAACAAAGAAATGAACTCACACTGACAACTGGGGGCTGCTGTGGCACCTTATCTTTCTGTTCAAGCAGTCCTCTGAGGAATTCCTAAGCAATTTAAGAGACTCTTGCTGATACCACCTCCTTCTATGCTGGGAGGAAAGTGACACTTCTGTGCCAGCACCAAGGAGAGTTTAAAAAAAGCCCTGCATTTCTTCCTTCAACACCTGGTATGAAGTGAGAGACCAGAACACATTTCCCCACCCCTCTTCCCTGGGATCTTTGCACATCCAAAAGAAGGGGGCAGGGGAGAGATAAAAGAGAACATAACTCCAGTGTGTTCTCCATGGTGCACAGAGAACTAATGAAAAGAGAGACACTCTCCATGATGCACACAGAGCACTACTAGAGTCGTCATCAGAATTTGGTTTACAGCCACAAGAGAATTGGCAATTGTTTTTGACGACCCTACAACTAGAAAAAAAAAGATCACTAACAATCTTTGCAGTGAGCTAAGGAGCACCCTTGTACCAGTCAGATAAAAGTCAAAGCCATGGAACACTCACAGAAAGGAAATAACCAGCTAAGAAACAAGCTTCCTCTCAAGGAGAAGATCTTTCAAATGACAGCCATATGTGGTCTGTACAGCTCTGCAGATTCTTTTAAGCAGAAAAGAAGCACTACTTCCTGAAATCAGGATCTGAAAGTAGCAGTAAAAGCAGGCAACTGCATAATCCACAGCCTGCAAAAAGCTGAGCGTGCCATTTGCAGTGTCAACCTTCATCTCTACTCTGCATGTGGGAAAAGCATTATCAGACGGAAATGTGTTAATCAGTGGGAAATTTGCCCTCTAAAGAGACCTAGAATAGCTTGGAGTGAAGAGAAAGTGAAGGGTTTGTTGGTTTTCAAGGACAATGCACAGAGCATTGCTACCCTCTTTAGATTTTACAGTTTATATTCCTTTGAGCCGTCTTTTGCTACTATAACTCCTAAGTATGTTATGAAAATAAGTGTTTCTTCGTCTCATGCCAAGAATGCAGGGTTATTCAGTTTTTTAGTTCTATTTACACAAGGACGGCTTTCGGCCATATCCCATTTTATATTTGACAATTTCAAACTTGTGGGCAACCTGAGGCTACTGCCAAAACATTCCCCAAATTAATTTTTTTTAAACGCTAGAATGAAAAATAGACTGCAAGTTACAAAACGGCAACAAAGAAAGCAAGAATCCTGGAGTGACAGGGACTTTTGCAGATTAATGCAAAACAAAGTTATGCAAGTTTACTTGGAAGAAAGTAGATGGGACTGTTGCCCAGAAAAGTGATCATGATACGATTGTAGCCTAGATGAATTAAGCTGATGGCTTTCCCCCAGGGGCAAAAGATTAACTCACTTGTCTACTCATAGTGATACTACAAAATTAATTCCTTAAGCCTCTGACAAATCAAGCGAGAAATTCTGTCCATATCTACAGGGAGATATTTCAGAACACATATTGAGAAAGCTAATCAACGCCTACTAGCTGTCGGCAGCTTTTTCAGGGTAAACGCCTTCTCTTTTCGCCACCATAAATGGAAACACATTTTTGCACATCCTCTAAGAGCATATACACACCTCATTCTCTCAAGCATTCATTACATGAGTAAATTTGATCTTTGTGGCCACGAATACACCCTCTATTAGTTAAAAAAAAAGACTACAGAGCTGGGGAGAGTTGGCTTTTTTCTGAAAAATGACCCTCTATCTTTGAAGATCCCTCTGAAAAAATATATCTGAGTAAAAGAGGAGACTTCCTTCATATTGGCAGGAAACCTATTCCCTATAAAACACCAACGACAGAGACCCTCCTTCAACCACAATGAACAAAGTCATCTATTTTGATACATATCTCAAGGGGAAAGAGAACAAGAAAAAAGCCACTACTTCATAAAGCATTTCCTCTTCTAAGAGTGAAAAAGAGTTTTTCCTACTTCAGTTCTCAGTTTTACACAGAACATCCCTCTGCTTAAACACAGGAGCCGGCCAAGTCTTGCTAGAGCCCCATTTCTTCACCTTGCTCCTACAGCAGTTGTGAAAGTGAATTAATCACCCTTGCTTTTACCAATGATAGCCTGAGAATGAAAGAGCATCCAAAGAAGGAATAATTCCTATGACATATACCTTCCTCTAAATGGTCACTGACTAAAATCCAGCAATGAGTTGCAATAAGAGTAGGCTCAATCGATTAACGGAACTACAGGAGAACTGACTCAACAATCCCCACTAGCTCAATGGGTCTACTCTGGTGATGACTTGCTTGCTAGATTTCAGCCACTCTCTCTGGCAGGGATGAGAAATTCTGTAAGAATTAGACCAGACCTTATCCCTCCCTTTGTCAGTATATGTGATACAGAAATTCAGGTATCTTCTCAAGTTCTAGTCAGGCTGGAGATGCAAATGTATGGTCATTGCCTTCTTTCAGTGAAACAGTCATGTCATTTGTATATAAACAATTACAACCATGGAGAAATTGCACTTATACATAGAGCGTAGCGTTTATGTGCAGATTTCAAAAGACACTTCTTCCCACAGAAATGGTTCTGTGCCTACAAATCTTATGTGATCTGGATTAACATCACAAGAACATAGATCACAATGAGCTGGTAAAATGAGAAACCACAACCACTTGGAAGAACAATAGACTATGGATGATTTTACTCTGCCTGGTGGGTTTAAGTTTGTTGACAATCTGTAAAACTACTCAACCACACCTGCTTGGAAAGTAACATGCGTGCCCCAGGTCTCACCTATTAGCTCTCTCTCCGCCATTCCTGCAATTCCTACAAGAACATAAGAAACCTTGGCACATTCTTCCAAAATACTATTTTATATACTAATTGTAATACTATTTCTTATATATTTCTGCCAATACTATTTTACAAATGAGCAATTTTTAAACAAAGTTTTTATTAGTAAAAGAGCAGTAGATCGTTTTAAATTGGGAAAGTTATTTTCACACAATGACCCAAATGAAATGGCACTTTCGACAAACCCTTCCAGCTTATTCTTCCCTTTTGCCGCACGACATCTAGTCTCTAGGATGGACAACTCCATCCTGTGCCACAGGCAAATAGCAGGGCTTCCTCCAGCTGCTGTGGAGAGTCACTCCCATAATCCCTTATCATACCGCCTGGAGCACATTGAAGTGATATAGCAGTCCCCCGTTTATCGCGGGGGTTAGATTCCTTAACCACCTGCCACACAGGAAAATCCGCGGTATGTGGAAGCCACCGCGGTGATGGTGCCTGCATATCGGGTCAGATCCGGAGACCTGGACTGTGGCTGCAGCTACATCCAGAGACCTTCCTTCCCTCGATCGTCAGCTGGCTGAGGGAAAGGGGTCCAGTAGCCACGCCACCACACCAGAAAGCTGGCAAGCGAGTGGGCGCGTGAGGGGAAATGGTGGTAGTGTGGCATTCTGACTGGCCAGACATGTTCCCTCCAGTTGTACCATATGTACGGTACAAGTGTTGGGGGTGAAAGCTGCACCTGTGCAGTGGAAGCAACCTGTCTGCAGCGCAAGCCAGCTGGAGCAACAGCTGGGCACGTCGCCAAGGTGCTGGGAGGGTGAAAGCTGGGCTGCATTGCCTTCACCCCCTCGGCACTTGCACCTATCCGCTACCGCTGGGCAGGTCGCTCAGGTGCTGGGAGGGCGAAAGCCACGCGGCACAGCTTTCAACCCCTTGGCACTTGCACGTACCCACTCTCGCAGGGCAGGGCAGTGGTCCTACGTGCTGCCCAGCATTTGGGGGGGGTGTCGGGGGCAAAAGCTTTCACCCTCAGCACCCCAACACCCCTGCTGCCACCGACACCCCGAGATAACAGCACTCGCGCTTATCCGCAGGTTTCAGTATCTGCAATGGGTCCTGGATTAATTACTAATTACAGTACTGTTCAGTAACAATGTTCCAAATAAAAATACGTAATATGCCGGGACTGCACTATATGGACCGTGATGTGGCAGGGGAACAACTGTAGTACAAAATACCTAAAAGGCATTAGACTGTTTACCCTATGATTTACATCATGGATGATTCCTACACAATTTACATCAACTGGCATTAAAAAAGTTCAGGACAAACAACAAGACGAACTTTCAAAAAGTCTTTTCTCACCATGTGAACAATTGATAGACAGGATACATCTCTAGTACAGTAAGGAGTTTCTTAATCCGTAAAAGGCTAAACATGTGTCTAATCCCCGGACACACTCTCCTCTTCCAAAAGTAGGAATTCCTTTTGCGGCCAAAACATACCGGTAGTTGTTAATCAGGAAGCCCAATGTTTAATATTTACCTACCACTAATCTGCCTCTCAAAATGGATGAAGCCCCAGGAAATTCCTGACATATGTGGCTGACAACTAACTACTACAAAAACTGGAGGGAGGAACTAGAGGAGAAGAGATCCTTGACTTGATTCTAACCAAAAGAGATGATGTGTTGGAAGAAGTGGCAACAATGGAACTTTAGGGGAAAGTGACCATGTTCTACCTGAGTTCTTGATTTCAAATGAAACAAAGGCAGAATTTAGCCACATGTATGCTGGATTTTAAGAAATCTTAATAATCCTTGTTCTGAGTATGCTGGATTTTAAGAAATCTTAATAATCTTTGTTGTGGGTTTATTAAAATTATAACTCAGAACAAGGATAATTAAGGTCCCCTGGCAGGCGATCCTAACAGGAAAAGGAGTCCAAGACGGGTGGGACTTCCTTAAAAAGGAAATTCTAAAGCACAACTACAAACAAGCTCAACAAGGGAAAAAGTAGAAGAAACCTAAAAAAGACCAACGAGTTTCACAAAATACACAGAGAGGAAATGAAAGCAAGAAAAAACAACTCATGTAAAAAGTAGAATGGAAGCCAAGACACAAAGAAAAAGTACAGACAGGGAGCAAAGAATTGCAGGGATGGCATAAAGGAAGGCAAAACCTAAGAATGAGCTGAAGTTAGCAATGGATGCTAAAAGCAACAAAAAAAATCATTCAGCAGGTACATGCATAGCAAAAGACCAAGAAAAGAAACTCAGCTACTCTAGACAGAGAAGTGGGGAATGGTAACAGCGAAAAAGAAAAGGCAGAAGTGCTCAATTCTTACTTTAGACCATTTCCTCTCTACCCAAAGACAACTCTTAGGCAAATGTATTGTGCAGGTGAGGGGACAGGATTGCACTTCGAGATTAATAAAAACCCAAGGAATATCTTATTACTTCAAGTTCAAATCTCCAGGGCTCAACAAACTGCATTCAAAAGCATTGAAGGAACTGGCTGAGGAGAGCTGAGAAACAATGTCTATTACAGTATTTTCTAGAAATTAAGCGAAATGGGTGAAGTACCAGGTGACTGCAGAAGGGCCAATGTTGCCCCTGTCTTCAAAAAGGACAAAAGGAGGAGCCTGGGAGCTACAGGCAGTTAGCTTGACATTTATCCCAGACTGCCATTCCCGGATTGGTCTATTTTATCCACACTAGGTGTTGCTTTAGGATCTCTACTCCAGGCACGATACCATAGTCTTTCGAGACTGAAGGATACCAATGATGATGATGATATCCCAGATAAACCTCTGGAGCAGTTTATATAAAGCAGCCACTCTGCAAGCCCATTCAAAACAATGGAGTGACAAATAGAAATCAACACAGACTTGTCAAGAACAAATCTGCCAGACGAATATCTCATTTTTGAATGGGAAATTTCCCTGGCAAATGGCAGGAATGCTGCCGACTTAATACAGTCTATCTTCTTGGAGGTGGCCCTGTGCTTATGGAACACACTTCTGAAATATGCTTGCTCTTCCCACCACCCTTTTTGGGATCTTTTAAGTATTCCTTAAAAACACGGCTTTCACCCAGACCTGAATGTAGCAGCAGAATTTTTTTATTACATTTTTATCCTGCCTATCTAGCCTAAAGGCTACTCCGGGCAGCTTACAACATTAATAAAACAGCAATACAGTATAAGTGAGCATAATAAAATACAATTAGTATAACAAAATTATATGACATAAAAACATAACAATAACATTGCAATAAATTAAGATGGCAGACTGGAGGTAGATTAGCTGACTGAGGCGTTAAGTTGGTCAGGAAAAGCCTGCTGGAACAGCCATGTTACATGTCACTTTACAGATACTGTGGTCAGCCAGAAGGACAAACAGGTGGGGGGGCTGGCTCAGATCAAGCCAACTTCTCACTAGAAATAAAAATGGCTGAGAACTTGACACTCTGGGAACAAAGAAGACAAGACTCGCCTGAAAAGACAATCCTGGGAAAGATGTGATGGCAACCGGAAAAAAAGGAAGACTGAAGAGGAGATGGATTGACTCACTAAAAGAAGTCCTGGCCTTGAATTTAAAAGAACTGAGCAGGGCTGTTAATGGTAGAGGCCAATAGTTCATAGGGTCCCCATCAGCTGGGAGTGTCTCCTTCATGGCATGTAGCAACAATGCCTTTGTATGTGCCGTGTGTCCCTTCTGGCTCTTTTTGCTTTGCATCTCACACAAGCCTAAATAACATGCAGTGGTTCCTCTACTTACGAATTTAAACCGTTCCGAACACATGCTCTTAAGTCGAACAACTCTTAAGTACAGCAGCCCTATCTTTTAAAAAATCAAACAAATAAATAAATTGATTTTTTTAAAAAAATTGTAAGTAGAGCAGACTGCATCTAAAATTTGCAAGGCAGCAGTTAAAACGCCAACTGTTTTCTGCTCTTAAGTCAAATGTTTCTTAAGTCAAGCCGCTCTTAAGTAGAGGTACCACTGTATTTGGATTTTTTACTTACTTGCCCCACTGTTTTAAACTGCTATAGATTGTTTTTAACTGTCCTTGTTAAATGTTGTTTAATTTTGATTGGTTTGTTTTTGTTTTTTATTATCTTATTGTATTGGTGTGATATTGTTGTTAACTACCCATAGTGGCCTCACTTCCAGGTGGGTGGTACAAAAATCCAATAAATAAAATACCACATTTTTCTGTCTATAAGACACCTAAATGTATAAGATGACCTCCATTTTCCAACCCAAAATTACAGTTTTGCAACTGTTTGGTTCTCTCCTTGGATTAGTTCCATGTATAAAACAACTCTCAATTTTTAGTCTAACAATTTTAAGACAAAAAATATAGTCTTGTGCACCGAAAAACACTGTTAACTATATTGATTTCAGCCAAACCTTTCACAAAGTGCCCTGTAGCAGTGGTTACACTGCAGTACTGCAGCCAAAACTCTGCTCAAGACCTGGGTTGAATCCCTGGTAGCCACCTTGAGGTTCACTCAGCCTCCCATCCTTCCAAAGCAAGTAAAATGAGTATCCAGCTTACAGTGGGTGAAGACAATACTAAATTGCAAATCACTCAGAGAGTGCTTTAAACACTATGGCAGGGGTTCTCAACCTAAGGCCCCGGGGCCGGATGCGGCCCCCCAAGGTCCTGAATCTGGCCCCTGGGACCAATTGCAACCCCCCCCACCTACCCCCTGTTTTGTGAGCAAGCCAGCCTCCGCAGCTGCTTTTGGACTGGGATCCGGCCCCCAGTGGTGTCTGGGTGGTGGTGGACCGGCCCGCTGGTTGAAAACTTTGAGGACCCCTGCACTATGGGGTGGTATATCGAGGGGCATGGTGGCTCAGCGGACTAGAGTGGTATATAAGCAACAGGCTTTGTTTTTGATATTCTGATTAGCAAGCTAACTAGGTGTGGACCGGATAGAAAAATGTCAGGTAAACACATCGTAGATTCCAGAATCGTACTCAAAGTGCTTTGAGAATGCTTATCCACAGCTTTTTCTCACACTGGGGGAGAGGGGGGGAGAATACCACAAGGCTCAGCCCTGGGCTCAATGCTCATCAACATTTTTATTAATGATTTGGACGGGGAAGTGCAGGGAATGCTTCTCAACCCTGAAGGTGACATAGAATTGGATGGAATAGCTAAAGAAGAGAGAAACAATATTCAAAAATATCTTAATAGGATAGATAGCTAATAGCTCAGTAACACTACAAACAAAGGAGAAGGATCCTGGAATTGTTGTAAACGACAAGCTGAATAAGAGCCAACAGTGTGATGTGACTACAAAAAAAAAAAGATTTTTGGGCTAAATTAACATCAGTATAGTCTCCAAATTCAGTGAAGCATTAGTTCCCCTCTATTTGACACTGGTTAAGCCTCATCTCGAGTACTGTGTCCAGTACTGGTCACCGCATTTTAAGAAGGAACTGGTTCAGAACAGAACAAGGATGATCAGGTGACTGGAAACCAAGCCCTCTGAAAATAAAAAGCCTGAAAGAACAGGGAGTGTGTAGCTCTGAGAAAAGAAAACTGGAGGGAGAGATGGTAGCAGTTTTCCAATACCCCCAAAAGCTGTCATACAGAGAAGGGGCAGGATTCTCAAGCACCCCAGAGGGCAGGCTGCATAATTCAAGTTAAAGGAGGCCAGATTTCAGTTGAATATCAGAAAAAAGAGCAGTATGATAGCGATGTTAGAACAGTTCAACAATAGAACCAATTACCTCAGGAGGTGGTGAGTGGTCCAAAGCTAGAAGCATTCAAGGCAAAATTAGACAACCATCTGTCAAATATTCTTTGATTCAGGTTCCTGCAATAAGCAAGGGATTGGACCACTAGACAGACTTCATCCAACACCGTTATTTTATGAGTCAATGAATTGCACAGATATAGGATGGGAGACACCAGGCTAGAGAATAGTACCTGTGAAAGGGATCTTGGAATCTGGGCAGACCACAAATTGAACATGAGTCAGCAGTGTGATGCAGCGGCCAAGAAAGCCAATGTAATTCTTGGTTGCATCAACAGAAGCATCGTGTGTAGATCAAGGGAAGTGATAGTACCACTCTATTCTGCTCTGGTCAGACCCCACCTGGAGTACTGTGTCCACTTCTGTGCGCCTCAATTTAAAAAGGATGTTGAGGGTGACCAGGGTAGTTAAAGGTCTGGAACATATGTCTTACAAGAGCGGCTTAGGGAGCTGGTAATGTTTAGCCTTCCCAAAAGAAGGCTGAGAGGGAATATTGTAGCCGCGTTTAAATATTTGAAAGTATGTCATATTGAAGAGAGGACTGGTTTACTTTCCATGGTTTCAGAGACTAGGACTCAAGACAGTGGTTTCAAAGTGCAGGAAAAGAGATTCAATTCGAACATTAGGAAGAACCTCCTGAGGGTTAGAGCTGTTTGGCAGTGGATTTAGCTGCCCCAAAGGAAGGTGGTGGAGTCCCCTTCTTTGGAGGTTTTTAAGCAGGGGCTGGATGGCCATCTGTCAGAAATATTGTGATGGGGGTCCCTGCATGCCAGGGGGTTGGACTGGATGGCCCTTGAGGTCTCTTCCAACCCTAGGATTCTATGACTTTATGGAAGTCAAGGTCCCAATTAGAGAACTACATTACTCAAAGGACGCTAATTAGAAGGCATGGACTTGAGCTGGCAGAACCATTGTGAACATAAGAAAATGCTGTTTTCACACAAACACAATTATTTGTAAATGGAGAGAAGTAGCAATGCATTGTCTACCCCTCACCATGTAGTATAAAAGGTTTCATGCTCTAAATCTAAATGATCACAATGTCTCTCGTAACTGCGTGGAAATTGCCAGGTGTATTTATTAAACGTGCTGTGGTGCTTCAGAAATGGGCAAAGCGGGAAGCCCTCTCTGCACTGAACACAGTCAAGTTAAGCAAGCACCTTTCCACATTCTCCACCACATGGGGGGATGCCAATGACATGAGCTCACCGGTTGTTGTTAAGCACTGCAAGGAGATAACAGCCTATCAGGCACACTGAAAGGTTGGAGGCGCTGCCCTAAGTGTTGTGCTTTCTCAATAGTCTCTACATAGAGAGACAAGCGGGTAATTGTTATAATATAACATTAGTGTTGAATGTGTTACACATATATTGTATGGGGGATTGTGTATGGCTGTTGTTGTTTTTTAAATTGTAGTTTTTATGGACTGGGTATGAATGTTGCCAGGTGAAAAGAGTGTAGGGCTGTGTGTGTATGTTTGGTTTTTATGTCAGTTTTAATGAGTGCAAGTGATGTTCGGCATGTGAATGTTGGAGTATGTGTATAGATGGTTTGTTCTTAAATGGTAGATTTTACGTCTCGGATTTTTATGCTGGGTTGTGTGAATGACTGACTGGATGGCACTTTTAGTCTCGTTGCATTTATACAATGACAATAAATTGCATTCCAATTCCAATTCCATTCCAATTCTCCGCTGTGGGAGAAGGCAAACCACGGGTCCAGACTCTGCCTGGACTTGTGAAATTCCAGGGACCGGGTTAACCTGGAATCCAAAAACCAGGCTCGAAGATCGTCCAGTGCTGTTGCTGCAACAACAACAACAACAACAACAACAACAGGGTCCTAAAGGACCTTTGGGCGCAGGGCTCCCCAAAGGCAGCGCTGAGGAATCCCTGCTTCTGCTGCTTCCTCTCTGGCAGACCTTCCTTCCACACATGGGGCTCACGTGGTTCGCGCCTGGGGGGTGGGGTGGGGGGTGGGAGTCAATGGGGGGAGTTGGTTGGAGGGGGAGGAGAAGGAGAAACGAGCCCGCGCGCGCGTGTATGCGTGTTGCCTTCCCTTTCCCCCCCCCACCCCCAGGCGCCCGCCCTTCCCCATGAGAAGGGCTTGTATGGAGGAGACCCTCCTTCGGCCGTCCATGCAGAGGCCCCCCCCTTTTTAACCAACCCCCCCCCCACACACACACAAGCAAACCCCGACCAAAGAAAGAGCGGGAAGTGGGGCGGCCGGGGGGGGGAGTGGAAGGGGTTGGCGCCACAGGCTTCTTCCTTTCGGCCCCCAAACACTCCACGAAGAGAGGGGGGGGCCTCCCTGCCCCTCCCTCACAAAAGAAACTACGTGAGGAAACCCCCCCTTTTTTGGGGGGGGAGAAGGAGGCCTCCCCCCGCCCCTCACCCCCCACCCCCGGCCGCCCCGTCTCTCACCAGGCGCGCGGCCTCGGCCCACGTGCGCTCCTTCTTCCTCCTCTGCTTCATCTCCTTCATCTTCCTCGAGCGTGGGGGGGGGGGCGAGGGGGCCGAGTTTGTGGGGGGGGCGATACAGAACAGAGAGGGGGTGGGGGACGCGGCGACAAGGGGCTGTGAGGTGGGGTTGGTTTTTTTGGGGGGGGAAGGCTGAAGAGACGTTGAGAGAAGGAAGGAAGGGAGGGAGGGAGGAAGGAAGCGACGGGGGGCGCGCGCTCGCGAGGTTTCCGGGGGGGGAGGGTTGTGTGTATGTGTGTGTGTGAGGGGAAAGGGAAACAACCGTTACTGAGGCGCTGAGGGGGGAGGGGAGGGGCGAAGGCGGGCGGGCCTGTGAGGAGACGGAGGCGAAGGGCGTCCCGCTCCTGAGGGGGGAGAAAAAAGGAGGGCGGGTTGGATACTCAGAAGCCCCCCCCCCCTCAAAGCGGGTGGTGGTGGTGGTTGTGGTTTTTCCACGGGCGGGAGAGAGAGAGAGGGAGGGAGGGAGACGGAGGGCGGCTACGGAATGCGGCGGCGGCTCCTCAGGCCCGACATAACAACGGGCGGGGTCAAAGGTCTTCGAAAGGGCGGGCGGGAAAAAAAGGGAAAGGGAGGAGGAGGAGGAGGAGGGGCGGCAGCAGCAGCAGCAGCAGCGAGGGAGCAGCCCAATGGCGGAGGCGGCGCGCGAAGGCCGGACGGTGGCCGCGGAGGGACAATCCTCCCTCCGTTCCCTCCCTCCTTCCCCACTCCGATCCTGATAAGGAATGGACGCCAAGGCTGGGCGGGGAAGAGTCGGCGGCGGTTTGAAGGGAAACAAAGCGCAAAGGACGCCGGGAAGTGTGGTCGCCGGGAGAATTGGGGCGGGGGCGGGGACGCGTCGGGAGGGGGAAACGGCGCGAGGGGGGGGGGCGGAGCCTCCCTAGGGTGGGGACTACTCTTCCCAGCGCGCACCGCGGCGCCGCCTATTCTCTCTCCCCCTCCCCCCACCCACGAAGCAGAGCGAAGCAGGGAACGCCAAGCAAGCGCCGAAAGCCCTGAGAGGAGGCGCCGCCGCGGTGCATGATGGGGCGGGTGTGTGTGTGTGTGTGTGTGTGTGTGTGTGTGTGTGTGTGTGTGTGTGTGTGTGTGTGTGTGTGTGTGTGTGTGTGTGTGTGTGTGTGTGTGTGTGTGTGTGTGTGTGTGTGTGTGTGTGTGTGTGTGTGTGTGTGTGTGTGTGTGTGTGTGTGTGTGTGTGTGTGTGTGTGTGTGTGTGTGTGTGTGTGTGTGTGTCACCCCGGATTATGAGTCTTCACCCCAACAAAATATAAAATATATGGGTCTTCACCCCAACATGTTTCCACCTCTCCCAGGAAATAGACAGGTGCAGTAAGCTATTCCAGGCAGTTAGTAACCTAAAATCCAAGCAATGACAACAGCATCTTGAAATGAAAAATAAAACAAAAGATAACATATATCTTGATGAGTCTTCACCCCAACACGTCCTTCCCCCCCCCCCAGGAGAGAGACACACCCACGCGCACACACCGCTGCAATAAAACAAAAGATAAAACATCTTTATGGGACTTCACCCCAACATGTCCCGTCCCCCCCCCAGGAAAGAGACAGAGAGGTGCAATAAACTATTCCAGGCAGTTAGCAATCTAAAATCCAAGCAATGACGAGTATCTTGAAATGAAAAATAAAACAAAATATAAAACATACCACCTTTGATTCAGCTTCAGTGCCCCAATAATTAGAATCCAGCTGATAATGAAACAGGCCCTATTGGTCTATTACATGCCCCCATGTGTAAGATGACCCCTACATTTCAACCCCAAATTACAGTCTCACAACCACACAGTTCTCTCCTTGGCTTCTGTGTAAACTGCCCAGAGTGGCCTTGTTGCTAGATGGGCGGTATATAAATAAGAATAAGAACAACAGTGTCATAATGTAGTTGCCCAAATGGTCCATTGGAATTTGTGTCACAACTATCATCTACCCAAAGAACTGGTGGGATCATAAGCCTGAAAAAGTGATTGAAAATGAGCAAGCAAAATTACTTTGGGACTTCCGAATACAGAATGCAAGTAGACAAATAGGCACCACCGTAAAAAGTGGGAAGGTAAAACAGTGTTTCATTGCAGCCATGCCGGCCACATGGCCACGGAGTTGCACAACACTGGCTCTTCGGCTTGAATATGGAGATGAGCACCACACCTAGAGCCGGACACGACTAGCACGAATGTGCGGGGGGGAACCTTTACCTTTTTACCCTGGATATTATGATTGTGGAGAAGAAAAAAGTGTGGATCATTGACATTGCTATATCAGGTGATAAGAGTCATCGAGAAACAACTTGAAATTTTTTTTACCCGATATCAGGATCTGAAAATTGAATTTCAGAGACTCTGGCATAAACCGGTACAGGTGGTCCCAGTGGCATTCAGCACGCTGGGTGCGGTGCCTAAAAAGCTAAGCAAATATTTAGAATAAATTGGAGTTGACAAAGTCACCATCAGTCAGCTTCAGAAAGCTACCTTACTGGGATCTGCTCGCATAATTCACCAAAGCATTTGATTAGTAATACAAAATTCAGTGTAGTTATCTTGTCTATGTGATAACTTAATAATAATAGTAGTAGTGGTACTATATAAGACAATTTTTGTCTAACAATTTTAGACAAAGGTATAGTCTTATACATGGAAAATGCTGTAAATTTAGATCTTGTTTACACTGCAGTAAGAGCAAAACTACCTTATAGCAATTCCGACATCTCTCTTTGAAAAAGGTGTAAGTATAAGTCTCTCAGGCGGCTTATAAATTCTTTAATGTGTTTGAAAAAGTATATCTGTATACTGAACTGAAGAGATATCCGCATTGTCAGCTGTTCCAAACATATTTATTTCTCTTCTGCAGCGTATGCCACTTTATGAATGCATGGCACTGAAAGATTGCTTTACAAATAGTTCTGAGAAAAATGAAATAACTAAAACAGAGGTGCAGAAGAGGCTTTATTATTATATTTTACTTACAATAAATCCAACTGATTTTTATTTCACCTCTTTTTAGGTTCACTTTTACATTCCTAGACAAGAGAGATGATTACAGATACGAGCTGTAAAACCTATAGACAAAAAAAAAATTATTGACATATTTGCTCTTTATGTACAGACCAAGAAAAAAGGTTAGGCCATTCAAGGTGTTCCCAATGAGCTGAGGAAACTTGCAGAAGATCATTGTGCCAACATGTCCGATCTAAAAGGTGAGGCTCCTTTGTGCAACCCCCCCCATTAAAATGAGCACAGACACAAATAATTTCAAGTGGGCTTGTTCAGGGTTTCGACCTGTGGTGTGAAACCAGGACGGATCCCCCATTAATAAGCATCTCAGCCTTGGATTGCTGAGCCATCCAGAGAAAATCTATAAGCTCCTGAAAATCCCCACCACTGACCAGGATCATGCAAGCCCAGGATTGCAGTTGTCACAAGCGTTTCTTCCAAACCCTTTGAGAAAAGCCTGAAATGAACGGTCAGATACCACAGGTCAAGCACACAGATTTGCAGAGGGTTTGTTTTCAAGCAACATTTCGGTTGCTGATGATCGGGTCTTTGTTAGGTGTTGAAGGGCAGCTGCTGGAGTAAGTCTCTGCTCAGACTCCAACCCGTCAAAACGCCGGCATGGAGAGATGCGTTCCATGTTATTTTAAAAGAAGCATTCAATTCCTTTATGTTATTTTAAGAAACTGCTTCAATTGCCATAGATTCGGCATCATGTAATATTTCACTCTGAACCTCAAGAATGACTTTGGGGAAAAGATGGAGCAGAGGGGAGAGAAAATGCAATTATATGTAGCAAAATCAAGACAAAATAGATTGCAAACAAGTTTCTTCTGAGGGAAATCTAGTTGTACAGACATTTCATAGGCTGTAACAGATCTCTCTTCTCGCCGAGTCCTCCACTAGACAATACTGAGACATCAGCCAACCAGGACCTGTCTGGAGGTGCATCACGATATCTCGAATTATAAATAAAGAGGCCCCTGTTGTCCACTCCTCTGGCACCTCCCTGCAGGCTCTGCCTAGTGATTTCTCTAAGCCCACGTGGCACTCGTTGGCCTTGCCTGTTCAAACTAAAAGGCACCCGCCAGTCCTTTTTTCAAAATTGGTTCTTTTTTTTTTTCATGGGGTCCGAGAGAAATGACAGAATCAGCAGATCCACAGCTGTACCTTTCTGTACCTTGTCTCACAACTGCTGTACTTCTGTATACAAGCTATATAATCCTTTTCTTTCACAACAAAGGGATTAATTAACAGAGGAAAAGAGAGGATTGCCATCGTTTGGGTAGGAATTGGCAGGTGCTTTCATACTGTTAAGAGCCAAAAGAAAAATGCTCTCATCGGATACAGTCCAGCTAACCCAAATAAGAAGGTCAGCCCAGGTTCCTCTGACCAACGAAACTCCAGATCAGTTGAGTTCTGCCCCCTACCCAAGCCTGGCACAAAGCCAGAGGCACCTTCCTCCTCCAAAACAAATAGCACTTTTAAAAGCCACCGGCCAGACCCATCACCGAAAGACACTCCATGAATTCAAAGCAGCAGGACCTGTTTGAGCAACTCTGGGCTGACTGAGGCACCATGCCAGCAAGATGCCTCTTGGAGTGGTCTTTGCTGGAGAGGGGTCAGGTCCTTGGGAATTCAAATGCACCCTGGAGAGGGTTGCTCAGCGAACGCTAAACGAGCATACAGGGCAGAGGCAATGAGACACGGGGAGAGCGTTTCTAAAGCCAAGCCCGTTCTCATTCATTCGCTCGTACGGCCGAATCCGTGTGCACCCACGCACACAGCAGGAAGGGCCGCTCGTCGGCTGAAAGCGGAAGCCAGTGGGAAACTATTCACAGTACCACGGTTAACACCAAGCTCCCATGCCCCACCAAAATATTAACAACCGAATTCTTAATATACAGTACAAGCATTTTAAACATACAAAACCCAACTGTCAAAGGCTACGCAAAGGGGCACCGTCTTCAGCTTTTCGATCCACAGCCAGCTGAGCAGCATCTTGCTTCCCCCACCCCACCCATCCCATCCACCCCCACGCAGCGGGCGGCCTGACTCAGGCCAGGTTTAAAGGAAGGGCGAGGTAAGAGGGGCTCCTAGATATAGCCTGATCTCCACCATCTAGCCCACTTCCCCCCTTTTTGGAAACTCGGCTCAGACCTAACCAGGATCCCCGTTCAACTGGGAAGACTCGGGACATGATGTTATTGAACTATTTCACACAAAAAGGAAGGGGAGGCAAACCTGGTCTTGAACCTACCCTCTGCTCCCAAAGGATCAAGAGTTTTCTAGGAGCGCCTGGTCGCGCAAAAGCTTCTCCTTCCGTCCCTTTTTCCCAAGAAAAGGTAAACGAAAACAGGCCACGCCGAGAGTGGAAGACAAGAAAAGCCATGGCCTTGACGATATGCCCTGAAGGAAGAGGACCCAGTGGATCACACGAGGAGTGGAATGTTGTGCACAGAAAAGATCCTAACGTAGTGCTCTCTCCACTCGCGTTCAAGGGGGCTGTTGGGAGGAGCAGGCCCTGCCTGGTCGTGGCTGAAGCCTCTAGGCCAGTGGTGGCGAACCTTCGGCACGCCAGATGTTTTGGACCACAACTCCCACAGTCCTTTGCCATTGGCGATCTAGGCTCGGGATTCTGGGAGTTGCGGTCCAAAACATCTGGCGTGCCAAAGGTTCGCCACCACTGTTCTAGGAGATCCACCTAGAAAGGACAACTGTTCCCCCTCCTTCTCAACAGGTAAAGGCGTGATTGGGATTCTATTGCTTCTGTTCCAGAGGAAGGAGGAGCAGAAGGGGGTATCAAAGCTCTCCTTTGGCCTGCATTTCTCAAAAAAAGACACATCTAATTCGGGGTGGGGGCGTGGGGGTGGAATACCTCTCAATCTCCTCTCTTCCCGAGTTGATACACAGCCCTCCCTCACAATAAATCCAAAGATGCCAGTCTTTTGACAGAAGAAAAAGGAATATCCATTGTTGCTGGGTAAATTCTCGTGTGACTTTTGAACCTCTCTACATTTTCAGGACTGCTGAGAAGGCCCTTTGGCTCCAGCCTGTTCCCCCAAGGACAACAAAAGCCAAGGGCTACAAGAACACCCTAACAAGCGTAGTGGCGGCCACGTGCCGAGGAAATACCCGTGGTCCTTTGATGCTTTTAACATATACTCTAATATACCACATGTATTTCTGATTTCCTAACTAGAGTCCCTTCCCCCTTTGCGATGGTCAGTGGGGCGAGGGTGGGGAGCCACGACAGGTGGAGGTCCACACGCAACTCCCCCTGCTCGACGCCAATCCGTTCGGATGCAGGCAGGGTCGCAGCTTCTCCTCAAAGGGAACGGTTTCACAATCTGGTCACCCACGCCTTCCCGCAAGGTTCTCCCTCGCCTCAGCTCCTGAAACGTGCGGCAGGCCCTGGTCAAGCAGCAGCGTTTTACTTGGGGACCAGCCCACGAGACTGGGGATAGAACGCAGACCCCGAGGTGCTCGAGGAAGAGCCTCCAGATTTCCTTCCAGTTTTAGGTCTACAAAAAAAAAACACACACACACAAAAATCAGAGAAATGCATGGTTATCTATTTTCATTGGTGTCTCTATTTACCAGCGGCTCTACGTATGAGCAATTCGACTTACGAGGAGCTGCTCTCCTCTCCGCGCAACAGCTGATTTTGAAAGGTCAGACCATCGGCTGCGCTTGATTGAGGGGGGGCAGACACCTCCTCTTCATTCAGGTCTCTGCAACAAGGTTCGGGTGAAGAGGAGGAGGAGGAGCCTCTCACGGTGGTGGGCAGGCAGGCTTCAAAGGGCTACAGCTGATGACAGCTCGGCTCTAGCCCCTTGAACCCCCCCCCCCTCTGCAACTGCTAGGGGGTTTTGGTGGCCAGTGAGTAGGTTTCAAAGGGCTAGAGCTGATGACAGTTCGGCTCCAGCCCTTTGACACCTACCCCCCACTCACCCACGTGACTTCCTCCCCAATCCCTGGGATGCATGCATGTTTGTGCAGCTCAGTCAAGCTGGGGGGGGAGGAGGCGCGTACCCCTCCCAACCCATCAGAGCTGCACGGACATGCAACAATCCCTGGGATGCATGGTTATTCACGCGGCTCAGTCGGGGGGGGGGAGAGAAAGGCACGCCTCCCTACCAACCCACCCAAGCCTCGCAAACGTTCACTGATAACTGGGGGATTGGAACAGCCTTCCCATAGGATTGCATTGAAAATCTATTAATCTGTTCCCTCTGGAACGGATGAATTGATTTTTCAATGCATTCCTATGGGAGACCACTGCTCTACTTACAAATTTTTCTCCTTACAAGCATGCATTTGGAACGGATTAAATTTTTAGGTAGAGGTACCACTGTACTTCCTTAAAATACTCATACCCCATGTTTCTCCTCAAGGTGGCCCAAAGTGACTAAAGGACAACCAGAACTCTTGCAGTGTCTTTGTTAGGGCACAGAAAATGAAAAATAGAAGCCTTTTATTTTCCAGATCAAAATGATAGGCTATTGATAGCTGTTGTGAGTTTTTCAGGCGGTTTGGCTGTTTTCTGGAAGGTTTTCTTCCTGACATTTCGCCAAGACTCCGTGGCCGGGATCTTCATAGGGCAAGGAGCACAGACAGAACGCTTAGTTCCCTGAGCCAAACAGCCCGAAAAAACTCACAACAGCTCTCAGATCCCAGCCATGAAAGCTTTCGAAAATACATCGATAAGCTATTGCTTCTTTATCACCCAAGTTTCTTTTCAAGGTGATTTCCATACCAAACAGTTTGTGCTTACCGCTCCCAAAGAACTTTCCATCTGAGATTAACCTCCTGACGAACCACATGATGCCATGAATGGACTTACAGTGGTACCTTGTATAAAGGAATTAATTCGTTCCCAACGAAATTATGTTAAGCAAATTTTCCTTTATACAAATTTCCCATAGGAATGCATTGAAAATGGAGTGATCCCATTTTTATGTTGTATGGATTCTCCCAATAGGCAATTATGTTAAGCAAATTTCCCCTATCTCCAGAATTTTTTATGTTGTACAAATTTTATGTTATACAAACTTTGTTATACAAGGGTCCACTGTACTGTACTTGCCTTGAAGAAGTGGAATTTGTCTACAAAATCTAGCAATGATCCTTTATTCCTATATACCTTAAACATTTTAGGAAAATCTGCATGTCTCTGGAAGGCACTGCGGCCTGAAGCTTGCTTACAAAGTTGGATTTGCACGGGATGGGAATTTCCCAATGGTAGGTGGTCTCCTCTCTAAAATCTGAGGTCATCTGGATTTTGCATCTGGAACTGGAACCTTTTCGGTGGTTGGCCGGGCTGATTAGAACAAGCTGCCAGCTGAGGTTAGGCAGGCGGAGTCGCTGCCAGGCTTTAGAAGGGCCTTAACGACCTGGCCCTTCAGGCAATGCTACGGGACCATCTGAGCACACAGTAATAGGTTCCCCCCCTTTACTGCTGGCACCAGTTTGTCTTACCAGTTCTTGCCAGATCTCACCTTGACGTTGACTCTGTCATGGTCAGTGGTGTTATGTCTATTTTATCTGATTTTTTTTGTATTCTTATAAGTATTTGTATATTGATTGTATTTTGCTAGTCCTTTATTGTTTATTATTGCTGGGGTTTATCTTGTAGTTGGGCAGTCACTGTTTGGGTGACGTGTCGTACACCGCCCAGAGTTCCCTATGGGAAAATCGGGCAGTTAATAAGTACAAGAATAAATAAAAATAAACAAAATAACTCACCTGGACTTTGACTTCTTGTTTGACGTGCTCTCAAAGGTGGAGGCGTCCACCTGAATCTCGTCCTCTTCCTGCAAAGCTGCTTCTAGAGCTGCCTGGACTTTCGGAGCAATGGCCGGGCCCTCATAGTCCCGTGTTGTTCGGCTAGGCATGTCCAGCTCCAAGAGCACAATATTTTCTGCCTATGGAATCAGAAGCAAGAGAGTTCACAAGACACCCATGGAAACACCGGCTGACAAACAGACACCAGTAAACTATTGCATATTACTTTAAAGCAGGCCTGCCCAAAGTCCGGCCCGGGGGCCAAATCCAGCCTGTCAGGCCATTCTGAGTGGCCCGCGGCTGGCTGGCCCGCCCCTCCCTCCCCCTCCTTCGCCCCATGTTTTTTTTTTTAAATCTTCTGCCAACACTGACACCGCTGGGAAGCTTGGGCGGCTGGGCAGACGGGTGGTCTGCTGCCACCAGCACCGCAGGGGAATGTGTGCGGGTGGGCAGGCCAGCGGGCCTCTGTCACCGCCAAGGAGCTTTGGGGTGGGCTGGCGGGCGAGTCGTCACCACCGCTGGGGAGCTTGGGGGGTGCAAAAATCTGGCCCTCCTTAAAAAAAGTTTGGGCACCCCTGCTTTAAAGGGACTGCACTTGGTTATGTAGCTCCACAGAATGAGGACTGACTATTCTTATAAACTAGTTTGGAAATGATATTTATCACCTGTAAAATTGAATTGTATGAATGGTAAATGTTTCATATTAAATAGATTTTATTTTAATACTAACCATTTCTCTCCAAAAGTACGTTGAGTCTTCTGGTGTGTATCCTTGGACTTTTTGAAATACATATGCCAACAATTTATCCCATATTCCATTAAAATCATTAGATTATTTTTAGTCCCTTCCTAATTAAAATTTCACATTTATTTATTCATTAGATTTATATACTGTGCCATCTAGCAACAAGGCCCCTCTGGGCAGTTAATTTAACATTAATAGCCATATTCCATAACTCCCTCTATAATTCCTCCAATGTTGTTTTATTATCTGATTTCCAATTTTTAGCGAAATTTAACCTTGCCATTGTTATTATTACCAACTCCACTTCTTCAATTGTGTGTTTACAACCATATTTAACAATACAATTTGTGGGGATATTTCAACCCTTTCCCCTATTATTTCTTGAATTTCCTTAAAAATCAACGTCCATGCCTTCATTCTTATCTCAAACAACCACCACATATGCAAATATGCCCCCTTTTCCTTCTTATACCTCCATCATATGGAAATATTTTTTTTATTTATAATAGTTAACTTCACAGGTGTTATATATACCATCTCCAGTATACTTTATAACAGTTTTCTTTTACTCTTACACATTTCTCAATATTCTTTTATTCCACATTTTCCCATTTTCCCATTTTTATTCTTTTATTAATATCTCCTTCCCATATCTCTTTTAACCTGTCCCCTTTATATTCCTCTTGGATTAATAATTTGTATACCTCAATATCTCTTTTCTAGTTTTTATAGTTATGCTGGAGAAGTGATACTTATGTTGGTACCTACCATATTTTCATATTGGGTGGGAATGTAAAAAAAATGTCATGACATTTTGGGAGCTGTTTTTTTTTTTAAGTAATTAAATATTGGAGTTAAATATAGAGTTTACACTGAGAATATATCACTCTTATCAATCTTTGTTAAGGAACAATGGAACCAAACAGTAAAATAATTGATAAGCAACTTAGTATCTGCAGCAAGATTAAATATAGCTAAATATTGGAAATTAAAGGCAAAAAAGCAAACCAAAGTGTGCCACTTCTATACCACCCCAGAGCACTTAAAGCACTCTCTGGGTGGTTTATAAGTAATTATCCAGGCTACATTCCCCCCTCCTCCACAAGCTGGATACTCATTTACCCTCTTTTACGAGACGGAGCATAAAGCATGAATTTTGATTAAATGAATGGTATAAAGAAATATGGAATATTACTATTAATGACACACTATCTTGTGACATTAAGTTTAAAAGGGGCTTGATAAACAAAAATATCTTTAGAGATATTGTATATGGGGAGTGATTACTGAGTATCTATTAAATGGAATGGTCATTTCCTCTCAAGTCATTCAATGCCATTTTAGAAGGGGAACAGAGCATCATCAATAAAATACTGCAGGTTTTCAAAGGGTCCTGGTAGAAGGAGTTTTGACATACTGTACATACATATGTATGTACATATGTTTTTTTTTATTTGCTAGTTTTGTATTTTTTATATATATATAAATATATATGGACCCTTGTATAACAAACAGTTTGTATAACATAACATCTGTACAACATAAAAATTCTGGAGATAGGGGAAATTTGCTTAACGTAATCGCCTATGGGCAGAATCCATACAACATAAAAATGGGATCACTCCATTTTCAATGCATTCCTATGGGAAATTTGTATAAAAGAAAATTTGCTGAACATAATTTCATTTGGAACGAATTAATTCCTTTATACAAGGTACCTGTGTGTGTGTGTGTGTGTGTGTGTGTGTGTGTATCTATCTATCTATCTATTATCTATCTATCTATCTATCTATATCTATATCTATCTATATCTATATCTATATCTATCTAATCTATATATATATATCTATATCTATTTGTTTTCGTAGATTTTCACGGGTATAGGTATGCATGTTAGGGTGGATTCGGGTTTCTTCCCGTGTAGAAATCTGGTTGTTTTGGCGACGTTTCGACGAGGTCTCACTCGTCATCTTCAGGCTGGTGTTCTGGCTTCTTTCTTCTTGAAGCAAAGCGTGATCTCAGTTGAAGTCCTTCTATAAATACTGCTGGGGGGGTGTGGTTTGCTTGCTCTGTTGCTGATTGTAGATTCGTTTGTTCTTTTGTGATCTGCTGTGTGGCTGAGGCGATCGTTAAGGGATTAACTGCTGGTGGGTTAGATGGCTGTTTAGAGACATCCTGTGTGGGTGAGGTGCTGGATGTGTGTCTATCAGCCTTTTGTTTCTTAACGACCTTGGTGATGGGCGTTCTGGCAGCATCCTGGGCTTTGGTGGAGTGGGGTCTTGTGTCTTGTGAATTCATTTTGGTCTGGCTACGTGTCTGTGGTCTCCCAATGTTTTTTTGGCGTGTGTAAGTGTGCTCCATGTGGTGACTGGAGTGGGGTGTAGCAGTAGATGGTGCAGTCGTGGTTTTGTTATTGGATGGTGGTTTCGTTTCATCTGTGGGGAGGGTCTGGGTTTGTGTTTGGTGTGGATGGAAGGTGGTGGCATCTTGTGTCCTTTTGGACCTGGTGTCAGTCTTTGTGACAGAGGCTCGTCTGTTGACCAGGGCTAGTTTCCAGATGTCAGGCAAGCGGGAGGTGTCATCACGTTTATTCATGTTGTTTGGGTGTTTCTCTATTTCAATGGCTTCCATGATTATTCGACTGTTGAAGTGTTCAGTTTTGGAGATGAGTTTGGTTCTTTCAAAATCAATTTCATGACCTGTTGTTTTTATGTGCTGGAAGAGAGAGGAAGATTTTTCTTCTTTTTTGACTGCGTTCTTGTGTTCTGCGATGCGTGCGCTTATTCTCCTGTTTGTCTGTCCGATGTATGTGGCTGGGCAGACTTTGCATGGTATTTCGTAGACTCCTTGGTTCTCTAGCTCAATCTTGTCTTTGGGGTTTCTTAAAATGTTGGCTATTTTTGGTCGGTGCAAAAGGCTGTCTTGATATTGTGTTTGTGGAGAATTTTGCTGATTTTGTCTGTGGTGCCTTTGATGTAAGGGAGGAGGGCAGTGCCGTTGTTCTCTTCTGTTTCTTGGTTCTTGGGGGGTGTTTCTTTTTGGATTAGTTTGGCGATGGTGTTTTTTTGGAATCCGTTCGCAATTAAAGCATTCGAGAGAGTGTGTAATTCAGTTTTTAGGTGGTCTTTGTCAGCGAGGCGTTTGGTTCTGGAGATGAGGGTTTTTGCTACGGAGTTGATCTGTGCAGGGTGGTGGTGTGATTGTGAATTTAAGTAGCGGTTTGTATGTGTTTTTTTCTGGTAGATGGTATGTCCTAAGGAGCCGTCGGGTTTTTTGTAGATTAGGACGTCCAGGAAGGGAAGTTGGTTGTTGGCTTCTATTTCCATAGTGAATTGTATTTTGGGGTGTAGGCTGTTGAGATGTGTGAGGAAGTTGTTCAGTTTATCTTTCCCGTGTGGCCAGATAACAAAGGTGTCGTCAACATATCTGAGCCAGAGTTTGGGTTTATGTTCGGACTTCTGTAACGCGTTGGTTTCAAAGCGTTCCATATATAGGTTTGCGATGACCGGTGAGAGGGGTGATCCCATGGGTGCTCCTTCTATCTGTTTGTATCTTTGTCCATTGTGGATGAAGTATGTGTTGGTTAGGCAGTGGTTGGTCAGATCTAGGATGTGCTTGGGGGGGTTGTATTTGTTGTGGATAGCTGTCAAGGCTTCTTGAATGGGCACTTGTGTGAAGAGCGAAATAACATCGAAGCTCACGAGTAGGTCATTGGGTTGTAGGTCTTGTTTCTTTATAATTTCTATGAAGTGGAACGAGTTTTGTACGTATGAAGTGATGGATTCTGCATAGGGCTGGAGTTGTTTGGCAAGAAATTTGGCGAGGTTTTGTAGAGGTGAGCCTATGGAGCTGACTATGGGTCTGAGAGGTGTTCCTTCTTTGTGAATCTTGGGGAGGCCGTAGAGCTTGGGGCATCTGGATGATTTCCCTCCTGACATCTGGAAACTAGCCCTGGTCAACAGACGAGCCTCTGTCACAAAGACTGACACCAGGTCCAAAAGGACACAAGATGCCACCACCTTCCATCCACACCAAACACAAACCCAGACCCTCCCCACAGATGAAACGAAACCACCATCCAATAACAAAACCACGACTGCACCATCTACTGCTACACCCCACTCCAGTCACCACATGGAGCACACTTACACACGCCAAAAAAACATTGGGAGACCACAGACACGTAGCCAGACCAAAATGAATTCACAAGACACAAGACCCCACTCCACCAAAGCCCAGGATGCTGCCAGAACGCCCATCACCAAGGTCGTTAAGAAACAAAAGGCTGATAGACACACATCCAGCACCTCACCCACACAGGATGTCTCTAAACAGCCATCTAACCCACCAGCAGTTAATCCCTTAACGATCGCCTCAGCCACACAGCAGATCACAAAAGAACAAACGAATCTACAATCAGCAACAGAGCAAGCAAACCACACACCCCCAGCAGTATTTATAGAAGGACTTCAACTGAGATCACGCTTTGCTTCAAGAAGAAAGAAGCCAGAACACCAGCCTGAAGATGACGAGTGAGACCTCGTCGAAACGTCGCCAAAACAACCAGATTTCTACACGGGAAGAAACCCGAATCCACCCTAACATGCACATCTATATCTATATCTATATCTATATCTCTATATCTATATCTATATCTATATCTATATCTATATCTATATAGATATAGATATAGATATAGATATAGATATATCTATCTATCTATCTATCTATCTATCTATATATATATGAATGAAGCCCAATCCCTCTCCTGGTTTCAGCCCACCATGTGATGGAAGAGGACCACCTACAGAGGCAGGTGAGGAGAAAGAAGGCAGGTGTGGCACAGGAAAACAAGGTGTGTTGTTGGGTCAACCCAGAGTCTTAGTGTCACTGCGGTGAGGGACGGGGTCATTACATCAAAAGGTTTTTAGAAACAGTAAGTCTTCGGCAGAGGCTGAAAGTGAGGGAGAATACGTAGAGTTGTAGACCGAACATGGTGTTCAGACATATATTTCAGCGATAGGGAAAGCAGGGATTGTTTGTGACAGCAGGTGAGCTGTGCCGCTGGACAAGTGACCATTACAGGTAAGGAGATCTCTGCATACAACATCTCTAGGGACGTGAACTCATTCCTTGAAATATTTGTACCGCACCAGATTGTGCTAATTCATTCCAGACAAAATTATGGCACAGAAGACGTAAAAATAAGCAAAGAACGGTAACAGCAATGGGGTGGTGGTGGTGGTGATGACAACAACCCACCACGGAGTGTGGAATCACTCTCTACCCCTCTCCCGATTTTACGCAGATCCTGACAAATCAGCCAAAGGCAATGGTGCATGGGAGCTTACCCTGTATCGGGCCTCTGGACGGACCATCATGGACATCTTAGCGTGCTGGCTGAGAGGTCTCTTGTATCCCACTGCGGACACTGGCCTTTTCATCATTTGCTGGTTCCTGGCAAGGGAGAACTGGGTAAACCTCCAATCACCTTGTCAAGTATCCCATCTCTCAACACTCCCTGACACACACACACACACACCGACCCAATTCCAACAATCCCTATTCAAGCATCTGCCTCTGTGAAAGTTCTGGTTACCCTATCACACTAGGAGAGAGGAGAGAGACACAGGACAGTAAGAAAACCAGTACCCATCTTCTCTGCAAACAGCTACCCATAACTGGGTGGTTCCTACGATTTTAAGACTCCAACGGGAAAATGCCTACAGCTTCATAGAAATGAATTCTCACTGAGGACATTTTTATTCTTCTCTGGCCCAAAATGTTCAGGGTCATCTGGAAAGGCAGAATGAAATCAGGGAGACATCTTAAAGGGAGCTAGCATTTTAAGTACCCTCCATACTGAGGCAATGACAGAGTTTATTTTCTTGGGCTCCTTGATCACTGCAGATGGCGACTGCAGCAACGAAATAAAAAGACACCTGCTTCTTTGGAGGAAAGCAATGGCAAACCTAGATAGCATCCTAAAGAGCAGAGACATCACTTTGCCAACAAAGGTCAGGATAGTCAAAGCTATGGTTTTTCCAGTAGTGATGTATGGAAGTGAGAGCTGGACTATAAAGAAGGCTGATCGCCGCAGAATTGATGCTTTTGAGCTGTGGTGCTGGAGGAGAGTCTTGAGAGTCCCCTGGACCGCAAGGAGATCAAACCTATCCATCCTGAAAGAAATCAACCCCGAATGTTCACTGGAAGGACAGATTTTGAAGCTGAGGCTCCAGTACTTTGGCCACCTCATGAGAAGAGAGGACTCCCTGGAAAAGCCCCTGATGTTGGGAAAGATTGAAGGCAAAAGGAAAAGAGGATGGCAGAGAATGAGATGGTTGGATGGTGTCATCGATGCAACCAATATGAATTTGACAAGACTCCTGGAGGCAGTGGAGGATAGGAAGGCCTGGCGAGCTCTCTGGTCCATGGGGTCACGAAGAGTCGGACACGACTGAACAACCATACTGACTGCACAAACTTTCGTTCCGGTCTCAACAAAGAGATAAAACATCAAGATACTCTAAAATGTCTGTCCTGCAAAACAGCTGAATAAAGAAATGACCAAATCAAAGGTGAGATGGGATAGAAGCCAGAAAGAGTGTCCCCGGGATCTTGTGGCAGATGCAAGTGTGGGTGAACTGACTTGGAAACAGCGACCACCGTGCAGTCAAATTTAATGCACATGTTGCAGGCAACAGAGCCAAGGAACTCCAACACAGACCTGTTTCGTTGCAGAAGAGGGAACCTCTTTAAAAAGAGGGAATCAATAACATCCCAGGCAAAAGGGAAAGCCAAGAGGGTCTGATTTCTCCAGAATGCTTGGAGGCTGTGGAAAAACCACGATGGAGGCACAGCAAGCACCCAGGCCACAGGCCACAAGAGAGGAGCTAAGACTCTGAAGTCACCCACCCATTCTTACTAATTGTGGGGAATGAAGGAACCAGCCAGAGACGAAAAGTTCCCTTCACAAACCCAAAGAAGGTGAACAGAAACAAACACAAGGCTGCCTCAAGGAAACGAAAGCAGACAATTGAGGGGGGAAGAATTCTGAGGAAATACTGGCATAGCGGTTCAACTGCTGTTTTGCAGCTAGAAATGTGCTCACGACCTCGGGTTCAATTCCAGGTAGCAGGATCAAGGTTCACTCAGCCTTCCATCCTTATGAGGTCAGTAAAATGAGTATCCAGCTGCTTGGTGGGAGGGCAATGTGTAGCCTACATAAGTAAGTTATAAACCATCCAGAGGTGGCTTTAAGTGCTATTGGGTGGTAAATATAAGCAGCATTCTGCCCCCCTCCCTTTATACTGCTAATAGCATCAAAACTAACAATAACATATTCTTTAAATACCGCAGGAGCAGGAAACTAGCTAGAGAAGCTGTTAGACCTCTGGATGACAATGAAACCAATGGAGTAATAAAGGAGCAAGAGGATATTGCAGAAACTCTACATGAATTGTTTCCCTCTATCTTAGCAGACGCTGAACATGTCCTTGAACTGATGTTTCAGAGAGAAAAAAGAAAGGAGTCGAGATAATCAGTGGTGAACATACAGGAAGCTCTAAATTGCTAATAAATCTCTGGGTACAGCAAGTACGTAACTGGATGAAGGTTAATAAATTGAAACTCAATCCAGACAAGACGGAAGTGCTGTTAGTGGGTGCTTCGCCGGACAGGTTAGAGGGCCACTACCCTGTCCTGGACGAGGTTGCACTCCCCCTAAGGGACAGGGTCCGCAGCTTGGGGGTACTTCTGGACCCCGGTCTAACTCTGGAAGCCCAGGTGGACTCGGTGGCCAGGGTGCCTTTCTTCAGCTGCAGAAATTATACCAACTGTGCCCCTACCTGGACGAGCAGAGCCTCATGACAGTTATGCATGCACTGGTAACATCCCATATTGATTACTGCAATGTGCTGTATGTGGGGCAGACTTTGAAAACGGTCCAGCAACTGCAAATGGTCCTGAATCGCGTGGCATGGATGGTAAGTGCCGCCAGAGATCTAACCAATAAAGCTGATTCTTTACCAGCTACATTGGTTACCAGTTGCTGCCTGAGCCCAATTTAAAATGCTTGTGTTAACATATAAAGCCCTAAATGGCTTAGGACAGTGATGGCGAACCTTTTAGAGACCGAGTGCCCAAACTGCAATTCAAAACCCACTTTTTTTTTTTGCAAAGTGCCAATACAGTAATTTAGCCTGAATACAGGTGGCTATGAAGGGGCGATGTCGAGTGCCCACAGAAAGGGCTCCGAGTGCCACCTTTGGCACCCGTGCCATAGGTTTGCCATCACTGGCTTAGGACCTAGATACCTGAAGGACTGCCTCCTTCCATATGAGCCTACCTGGCAGTTAAGACCTAGCCATGGGGCCCTTTTGAAAGAGCCATCCCTCAAGGAGGTGAGAGTGATGGCCTGTAGATATAGGGCCTTTTCGGCATCTGCCCCATGGCTATGGAATGCCCTCCTGATTGAGACCCGCCTGGCGCCGACGTTGATGAAATTTCGGCACCAGGTAAAAACCTTCCTTTTCCAGACGTTCTTTAACTGATACAAAACAGATTGTGGGTCCTGGTGGCGGTTTTAATGTGTTGCATTTTAACTTATTTTAGTTGTACTGCATTGTACTGTATTTTAATGTTTTAATTGCTTTTAATTGTTCATTTCAATTTTGTATTGTAAGCCACCCAGAGACCTTCAGGTAGTGGGTGGCCTATAAGCCATATAAATAAATAAATAAATAGCTAGCTTCCCGAATCAACAGGGATTTGTACCTGCATTCCTCTCACCGTTGCCATGCAGGCACCCAGGGGCTTGCCATTAACTGTGACATTTATCCTGCATTAATAAGGTGGTGGGTGCCGATTCCACTCTCCCTGACGGTAGATCTAATTTTGTTTGACAGAGAAAGGAAGGGCAAAAGGGAGCACCTAGGAAAATGTTTCAGCACATCCGGCAGATGCTTCCAGCTTGAGAGGAATGGGTCTCCTAATAAGTATCCTTATTTTTAATTTGGAACAACTTACTCCAGCCGGGTGATGGGATGTAGTTTCCACTGGTCCTCCTCCTCGTCAAAGAAGGATCGGTTCATGATCTTGTTTTTCTCTTCCAAGGGAATGAAGTTCTCAATAATCAGATGCCTGTGGAGATCAACAAACGGAGAAGTACGATCGTGACAATCAAATCCAAGCCACCAAGGCACACCCTCCAGGTATCAGGGATGCCGGCAAGTCTGAGTCTGAGTCTTTGGTGCCACGTCCTGAGTCCAAAATCCCCCAAGTATGATTCCATGTAAAAAGCAAGCTTCTTGCCCAGAAAAAGGGGAGGGTGTGGGTGGGTTCCAAGTTGAGTCCAAATCAAGGAAAACAAAAACCAGAGTTGAGTCCAAGTCTGTTTTAAGTCTGACTTGAATCCTGTGACTCCAATCCCCATCCCTGCCGGGGAAAGCAAATCCTGCTGTTGAGCTCATTCTCATCCCACAGGCCACCCGGCGGGAAACCCCTTCCTAAGGGCTGGCTTTCCGTGGGAAACAGTTAACACAACCAGAGCGGGCAGAGACCTACTTTAATTTCAGCTCCCGCGTGAGCTCGTTTTGCGTTTGCTCCAGTTCCTGCCGTTCTTTGATGTGTTCCTCTTGAAGGTCGTGGATTTCAGCCTTCACGGCTTGCAGCTTAGAAAAGAGCTGAAAGAGAGGCCAGGAGTTATGGGATTACAGCCAAACAAAAACAAATCCTTTTCCTTGCCAGCTGAGCTGATGGTGAAAGAAAGTGAAGGGGGACACCTGGACTCAGAAGCAGCTGCGGAAGCAGCACAACCTCCCTTGCAAGAAGAGACTGTCTCAATAGGGACAGCTTTGGAGGTCCTCAGGCTGCCACTGCGAGGCACCTGCTTACAAGCCCCCCCCCCCCGTTTCATCTCTTAGGACGGAAGAGTTCAGGGAGGGGTTCCTAATTGCAGACATGCTAGCAGGGCTGTGGAGTCGGAGTCGGAGTCGGAGTCGGAGGAAATTTTGGGTACCTGGAGTCGGAGTTGACAAACAATGCACCGACTCCGACTCCGACTAAATTTAGATTGGATTTTTTTAAAAAAATCAAGTTTAAATGTCCTAATTCACAAAAAGTTATAATTCATGACTTCTCTACTGTAAGAATAAAGACCAATGCATGCAGTGCCTCACGTAACCGCAAAACGAACACGTTAAGTGACCGTGAAGAAGCATGCTTTTCATGCGCTTCACTATATGGCACGCAACGCACAATTAGGAGCAGCAATATTTATACTTCCCATAGTGTTGTGTTCTGCTGTTACGCAGCGCCCATGGGTAACCTAGCCTCTCACTGATATGTTTTTTGCAGGACTAGAGACACTTGTATAAGTGAAGGGAATAGAGGGTCAATAGTTCAAGGAATGTATAAAATACATTCGCATATTAATACAGAGGAGTTGGAGTCGGGGAGTCGGAAGTAAAAAAACTTAGGAGTCGGAGTCGGAGTTGGAACATTTATCTACCGACTCCACAGCCCTGCGTGCTAGACACCTTGACTGCACAATTGCTAAGTAATCAGTCTTTCCCAAGCTTGGCGCTAGAGAAGTGAGCGAGAATCACCATCCAACAATTGGGACAATCTCGCCTTCTCTCTGCTTGGGAGGAAGGCTGGCAGCATGTCACTTGTTTACGGTGGAAGATTTACAGACTTCCTGAACCTTGAATTTTGTCTCACACAATAAGGAAAAAAGCTACTGCTGATCACCAGTCTTTGCCAGTCCAAGGCTTCCATGCAGAGATTACAGGCACCCTCTACGACAGGGGTGTCCAAACTTCAGCCCTCCAGATGTTTTGGAGCACAACTCCCAGAATTCCAAGCCTGCATTGCCAATGACAAAGGACTGTGGGAGTTGTGGTCCAAAACATCTGGAGGGCCAAAGTTTGGACACCACTGCTCTATGAGAAATCCCACCACCCCGAGTCCTAAAGAATGAACGGAAACTCTGGCAACCTGGGACAGCTCCTGTTCCTTTTAAAGGTTTATTTATATGCAGAGGCCTTCCCCAGCTAGTGGGGTTTGTTGTTCTTTTGTTCTTCCCCCCCTTCTACCAGCCATCTGTGTGGGGGCACATCTTTTATTATTTTTTTTTTATTTTGCACACACACACCCCAGCAAAAAAAATCGGGGAAGATGAGGTGTTTGCCATCCAGCAGAGTCTGTTAGTGGCTGTTTTAAATGTGTTTTATAAGACCTTTTAACTGAATTTTAACTGCAAAAATTGTATTTTAATTGCATTTTATTTATACCTCTATCTTTTTAGTATTTGTATTTTATGACTTTTTTGTAAACCGCCCCGGGTAGTGCCTTTTGCACTAAGGAGGCAGTATAGAAAAATAAATAAATAAATAAATAAATAAATAAATAAATAGATGACTCGTGTCTGGAGAACATTCCAAATAGATTGTGTCCTTACTGATTCTATCTCTGCAGCCTTTCCTTACATAGCAACTATGAGCAAGATTTCAACTTTGGTTAGATATGGATCACAGAATCATAGAGTTGGAAGAGACCTCAAGGGCCATCTAGTCCAACCCCCTGCCATGCAGGAACCCCATCACAATATTTTCGACAGATGGCCATCCAGCCTCTGCTTAAAAACTTCCAAAGAAGGACACTCAACCACCCTCCGTGGCAGCATATTCCACTGCCGAACAGCTCTAACCGTCATGAAGTTCTTCCTAATGTTCAAATGGAATCTCTTTTCCTGTAGTTTGAAACCATTTCCCCGAGTCCTAGTCTCCGAAGCCATGGAAAACAAACCTGTTCACTCTTCAATATGACATCCTTTCAGATATTTAAACATAGCTATCATATTCCCCCTCAGCCTTCTTTTAGAGAGGCTAAACATTCCCAGTTCCCTAAGCCATTCCTCATAAGACATTTCCTCCAGACCCTCAACCATCCTGGTCGCCCTCCTCTGCACCCACTCGCGGTTGTCAACATCCTTTTTAAATTGAGGCGCACAGAACTGGACACAGTACTCCACGTGGGGTCTGACCAGAGCAGAATAGAGTGGTACTATCACTTCCCTTGATCTAGACACTATGGTTCTGTTGATGCAACCAAGAATTGCATTGGCTTTCCTGGCTGCCACATCACACTGCTGACTCATGTTCAATTTGTGGTCCACCAAGACTCCCAGATCCCTTTCACAGGCACTATTTTCCAGCCAAGTGTCCCCCATCCTATATCTGTGCAATTCATTCTTTTTACCTAGATGTAGCACCCTACATTTCCCTCTGTTGAAATCCATTCCGTTAGCTTTGGCCCAGCACTCTGATCTCTCAAGGTCCTTTTGGATTTTCATCCTATCCTCTAGGGAATTAGCAACCCCTCCCAATTTGGTATCATCTGCAAATTTAATTAGCATACTCTCTATTCCTTCCTCCAAGTCATTAATAAAGATATTGAACAGTACTGGACCCAGAACAGAACCCTGGGGCACCCCACTGGTCATGTCTCTCCAAGCTGAAGAGAGGCTATTTATGATCACCCTTTGGGTGCGATCAGTCAACCAATTACAAATTCACCTAACAGTTGCACTATCTATCCCACTTTCTACTAACTTCTTAGCAAGAATACCATGGGGAACCTTATCGAAGGCCTTACTAAAGTCCAGATGCCATTAGTTTAAAGAAAGCCTGCTCACCTTCTTTAGTTTTTTAGTTTTGATGTCCACCTCTTGCTGCAGGGAGCTATAGGTCTCCTTCAGCTCAAGTGTCTCTTCATCACGGCTTTCCATCTGCTGCTGAATTTCTCGCTCTCGGCGTTTCTGCAGGAAGTGACAAAGAAGGCTGCTCCATCCAAATTCCACCTAGGACTCGACTGTCAAGATCTGAACTGCTTTTGCCAGAAACTCAATATTTCAATAATTCAAGGAGAATATTATCCGAGAAATAAAACGCTTTTCATATTTCCATTCAATTGCAAACTAGCAGGAGACTCAATAAAAATAATGTACACCATTCCATGGTTATGCCTTTCCCAAGTTCAGGTGCTTGCAGACTCTCCAAAATCATGCAATGTTTATACTTTAGTGGTTTTCTATTGGTGACAAGGGGTTCAGGCAATAAAGTCATGAAGTATAAGACAAGCACAAAAAGAGAGAAGGCAGCAGATGTTACCATCTAAGAACATTCCTGGTACAATTACCACTGAAATTAAAGGGACTCATCCCAACCAAGGAAGGAAGGAAGGAAGGAAGGAAGGAAGGAAGGAAGAGAAATTAGCATGCCTGCATAAAACATCCATCTTCAAAATGGTATGCCTTTAAATAGCAGTTGCTGTGCAAAACAATGGGAAAGGACCCTAGCCCTCATGATCTGTCTATAGGGTTTTTAGAAAGGCATCTAACGGGCCAACATAATTAGAATAGAATAGAATAGAATAGAATAGAATAGAATAGAATAGAATAGAATAGAATAGAATAGAATACTTTTATTGGCCAAGTGTGGTTAGACACACCCATAATTTGTTTTGGTAAAAATACTCTCTCTATATAAAAGGAAATATAAGAATCATATAGTCAACAATAAAAACACAGTACAATACTACAATATAACCTATTATTTAAAAAGGAAGAAGAAATGTAAAAATTAATTATTCAACAGTTTGATAGCACTTGGAAAGAAACTATCTCTATATCTAGTTGTCCTAGTATGCAATGCCCTAAAACGTCGCCCTGAGGGTAACAATTGAAACAGATTATGTCCAGGATGTGTGGAATCTGTATATATTTTCATCGCCCTCTTTTTAGCTCGTGTGGTATACAATTCCACAATAGATGGCAAATTAGTAGCAATAATTTTTTCTGCAGTTCCAATTATCCTTTGAAGTCTATATCTGTCCTGCTTAGTCGCAGAGCTAAACCAGGCAGTTATTGAGGAACAGATAGTAGATTCAATAACACATCTATAGAATTGAATCAACAGTTCTTTTGGCAGTCTAAACTTCCTAAGTTGATGCAGAAAAAACATTCTTTGTTGTGCTTTCTTAATAATATCTTCAATATTAGATGACCATTTTAAATATTGAGATATAATAGTACCTAAAAATTTTAAAGGACTCCACTATTGACACTAAGTTATTTGATATCATAAGAGGTAGCTGTATAGAACAAGTCCTCCTAAAATCCACCACCATTTCAACAGTTTTGCATGTATTTAATTCAAGATTATTTTGAGTACACTATAAAATTAGTTGTTCAATCTCTTGCCTATAGGTAGATTCATCATTGTCTCGAATGAGACCAATCACCGTAGTGTCATCTGCAAGCTTCACTGTTTTAACAGAGGAATCCTTTGAGGTACAATCATTAGTATATAAGGAAAACAGAAATGGAGAAAGCACACAGCCCTGAGGGGCTCCTATGCTAACCTTGCTAATATCTGATATAATTTTACCTGGATGAGGTGGAGCTTTGGGAGTGTGATCTATCAAGGCTCTTGTTACCACCACGGAAGAGAACATCAATGGAGTGCTCTACCATGGATGCAACAAGAGCCTTGGCAGGGGAAACCAAAAGCCCGCCTCATCCAAAAGCCTTGCCCAGGAAATTTCCTGGTGGATTTTGTCCTGAGTGCTGCACAGATGGTCTTTTGATCGGGGGGAGACCACCACCCTTGCCCTGAGTCTCCCGTGCCCACAAGAGCCCTGTGGCGCAGTGGTTAAATGCCTGTCCTGCAGGTAAAACTGTGCTCACGACCTGGGGTTCAATCCCTGGTAGCAGGCTCAAAGTTCACTCAGCCTTCCATCCTTCCGAGGTCGGTAAAATGAGTACCCAGCTTGCTGGGGGGGGGGGCAACGTGTAGCCGGCACACTGTAATTAAAAATTGTAAACTGCCCAGAGACTACTTAAAGTGGTATGGGGCGGTATATAAGCAGAACACTTTGCTTTTTGCTTTCTTTCCACACCCCAGAGAGCCACGACAGAGCTCGCTCCCCCAGGCCCATCTCACCTGCTCAGCAATCTCCTGCCGCTTCTGCTCCAAAATCTTCTGCTGCTCATTTGTGTGATCAACAATATTTTTCCCTCCAACCAGGAGTTTGCTCTCCATGGCCTGAAAAAACACAAAGACAAGTAATGGAGATGGAGATGACGGGAAAGGGTATTAGATTCCTCCAGACCTTCTCAGTTATGACCTTGGTTTATCCTTATGTTTTTAAAGATCTCCTCTCCCAGAGTTTCCAAATGAACCGTACTTAAGTACGGAATTTAATAATCCTGGGTTTCTCTGTATCAAAAGTACTGTGTTTTCAGGCACATAGAACAGGACTGTCCTTAAACTGGGAGGAAACTGAGACTTTTATCCACGCAAAAGCATTGACTCCACCACGGAGCTCTGGCCCTTTTGCCAGATGCCGTTTGTTTGTTTGTTTGTTTGTACAAACAAAGAAGGAACTCTGGGCTAATCAAAGATTAAAGCATTAAGTACTAAAATAAGCAAATAAACAAATTACTAAACAAGCTAAAGGGTAGAAACATCAAACAAAACAAAAACAAAAGCATTAGCGGTCGCCATATGCCATATGATGTAGTGGTAGTGGTAGTAGTAGTAGTAGTAGTAGTAGTAGTAGTAGTCGTCGTCGTCGTCGTCGTCGTCGTCGTCGTAGTAGTAGTAGTAGTATTTCTGTGAAGATTCTCAGTCATCCAGGTGAGTATATCTGGAAGTTGAGTCATGTCAACTAGAGTTCTTTTCTTGAGAGACTGAAATCTTTCGCTGCTCACCCAAACAGCTTCATCTGTCTGAGGAAGGCTACTTGTGAGTCCTCCATTTTATAGCTCACTTTGACCTCATTTCACCCCTGGTCTGAAATAGGCTCATAAGATGGACAATGGCTGGAAGAGGTGGACAACAGTCTCAATAGGCTCATTAGGTGGACCATGGCCTAAGGTGCTGAAACCCATAAAGTATGGGTCGTTAGGTGGTGGAGGTGTGACGTGCTTGTAATTTGTCTGGGAACTGATGAACTTACCACTTGATAAGTGGTAAACAGATTGTGCCTGAGCCCCTCACCTCTGTTGAAAGAGGGAGTTTCAATGCTTACCTGAATGGTTTCTCTGACCCCTCTCTCAAACCACCTCTCTTCTTTGTCTAATATGTGTACATCCTCATCTTTGTATGCGTGCCCTTTGTCCTTCAAGTGGAGGTGTACTGGTGATGCTGGTCCTGAGCTTTTGCCCCTCCATCTCATGAGCCTATTTCAGACCAGGGTGACATGTGGCCAAAGCGAACTATAAAGATGGAGGACTCGCCACTAACTTTCCTCAGACTGACGAAGCTGTTTGGGTGAGCAGCGAAACGTTTCAATCTCTCAAGAAAAGAAGTCCAGTTGCCATGAGTCAACTTTCTGTTGTTGTTGTTGTTGTTGTTGTTGTTGTTGTTGTTGTTGTTGTTGTTGTTGTTGTTGTTGTAACATAATAGAATTGGCCCTTATGAATATAAGGAAACGATTACAGGGAACCAGCTATTTTGTAAATAGCTAGTTCCCTGTAATTGTTTCCTTAAATTCTAAACTCCAAACTTCTAAGCTCCATCACCTAATCCAGGCATGTCCAAACATCGGCCCTCCAGATGTTTTGGACCACAACTCCCGCAGTCCTTTGCCATTGGCAATACAGGCTTGGAATTCTGGGAGTTGTGGTCCAAAACATCAGGAGGGCCAATTCGCTAATCGCTACATCAGATCAACACCTACACAGCTTCCTCTTTTTAATCTGATACTGTGTTTCCTCGAAAATAAGTGTCATATTAATTTTTGCTCCCAAAGATGCGCTAGGGCTTATTTTTAGGGGATGTTTTATTTTTTTCCATGAAGAAGAATACGGTATACATTTATTGTTACCGGTATCTTATTATCCGGGAGGCCTTATTTTCGGGGATGTCTTATTTTTGGGGAAACAGGGTACTTCTATCCCTTTAAACAAAGTAAGAAAGATCTGGGAGTTGAGTCATGGCTACTGGACTTCTTTTTTGAGAGATAGAAACGTTTCGCTGTTCATCCAAACAGCTTCATCGGTCTGAATACAGCTAGTGCAAGAGACCTTCTTATAGTCAGCTTGACCTCTTGTCCCCTTGACTGATTGGCTCATAAGATGAACAAAGCCTGAATGGGCTCGTTAGGGAGACATTAGTGTCCATGGCCTTAAGGTAAACAATGGCCTAAGGTGCTGAAACCCATCAAGAATGGGTCGTTAGCTGTCAAGAATGGGTCGTTAGCTGTGACCTGGTGGTGAAGGCTCCTTGATTTGCCTGGGTACTGTGGAAAGTACAGCCTGATAAGTAGCAGCTAGACTATGCCGGAGCCCCCCACCTCTGTTGAGGGAGGGATTTTCAATGCTAACATGAATGGCTTCCCTTACTCCTCTCTCAAACCACCTCTCTTCTTTGTCTAATATGTGTACATCCTCATCTTTGAAAGAGTGGCCTTTTTCCTTCAAATGGAGGTGTACTGCTGATTCTGGTCCTGAGCTGTTACCTCTCCTATGTTGGGCCATTCTTCTGTTTAATGGCTGTTTAGTTTCTCCAATGTAGAGGTCTGAACACTCTTCACTGCATTGGACTGCATATACTATATTGCTCCTTTTATGGTTTGGTATCGGATCCTTTGGGTGGACAAGTCTCTGCCTTAGTGTGTTCATGGGTTTGAAATAAACAGGGATGTGGTGTTTGCCAAAAATCCTTTTAAGCTTCTCCGACACTCCCGCCATGTAGGGAATGACCAGGTTCTTCCGTCGGGTCTGGGTCTCAGACTGATCCCTTGTTCTTCTGGGATGGCCCACTGCTTTGTTGAAGGCCCACCTTGGATATCCACAGGCCTTAAGTGCTGTCTTCAGGTGCCTGTCTTCCTTCTTCTTGGCTTCTGAGGAGGTGGGGATGCTCTCTGCTCTGTGGCTTAGGGTCCTGATGACTCCTAGTTTGTGTTGTAATGGATGGTGGGAGTCAAACAGTAAGTATTGATCTGTGTGGGTGGGTTTCCTGTAAACTTCTACTCCTAGGCCACGGTCAGGCCTGATGATGACTGCACAATCCAGGAAAGCCAGCCTGTTGTCTTGGGTGTCTTCCCTAGTGAACTTAATATTAGGATCCACTGCATTGATGTGGTCTGTAAAGGCCTGTACTTCCTGCGTCTTTATTTTAACCCAGGTATCATCTACATACCTGAACCAATGGGATGGTGTTGTCCCTGGGAAGGTGTTGAGTGCCTTCTTCTCCACTTCTTCCATGTATAGGTTTGCTACAATTGGTGACACTGGGGAACCCATGGCACAGCCATGCTTCTGTCTGTAGAAGTCCCCTCTGTACATGAAATATGTGGTGTTCAGACACAGGTCCAGGAGCAGGCCTATCTGGTCTGGGTTGAGGCGGCTTCTGGAGGTGAGGGTGCTGTCTTCTCTTAATCTTCTCTTTACCATTATTAGCGCATCAGTGGTGGGTATGCTGGTAAAGAGTGATGTAACATCAAAGGATACCATGGTTTCCTCTGTATCCAGTTTGAGCTCCCTGACTTTAGAAACAAACTCTTCTGAGTTATGTACGTGGTGGTCCGTGTGTCCAACCAGTGGGGCTAGGATAGTTGCCAGGTATTTTGCGATGTTATAAGTCACTGAATTTATACTGCTGACAATAGGTCTGAGGGGGATTCCTTGCTTGTGGATCTTGGGAAGTCCATAAAAGCAGGGGACTGTCTCTCCGGGATATAACCGGTGGTAGGTCACCCTGTCAATTGCGTTTTCCTGCTCCAAGAGTTTTAAGCATTCTATTACTTTCTTCTTGTAATTGCTGGTGGGGTCTCTTCTTAGTTTTTCATATGTACGCTGATCATCTAAAAGTGTGATAACCTTCTCGTGGTAGTCCACCGTATTGAGGACGACAGTGCACCTTCCTTTGTCCGCAGGCAGAACTGTGATGCTCTCATCCCTGCTGAGGGATGTCACAGCACTTCTCTCTTGGCTGGTGAGGTTGGATGGTGGTGGTTGAGCACTGGATAATGCAGCAGAGACTTTTATCCTGAGTAGTTCTGCTTCTGCTGCTGGCAGATTGTTGCTGTGGATGGCTGATTCTGTCGCTGTGATGAAATCCACAACAGGAACCTGTTTGGGTGTGATGGCTAACGACCCATTCTTGACAGCTAACGACCCATTCTTGATGGGTTTCAGCACCTTAGGCCATTGTTTACCTTAAGGCCATGGACACTAATGTCTCCCTAACGAGCCCATTCAGGCTTTGTTCATCTTATGAGCCAATCAGTCAAGGGGACAAGAGGTCAAGCTGACTATAAGAAGGTCTCTTGCACTAGCTGTATTCAGACCGATGAAGCTGTTTGGATGAACAGCGAAACGTTTCTATCTCTCAAAAAAGAAGTCCAGTAGCCATGACTCAACTCCCAGATAAACGCACCTGGATGACTGAGAATCTTCACAAAAGTAAGAAAGACTTATTCTTTCCTGACTCAACATCCCTGGATGGTACGTACCAACATGGGAACATGTTCCACACGGATCTCATGAACCAGGCAGGGATATTTTCGTCATGAGTGTGGATAACAGATCAAAAGTGAGAGCAGCATTCCAGCACGATGCAATGGCTGCAGAGCACAACAGTGGAGCTGCAGCGTTTCCAGCCATAAGATCAACTGGGAAAACAAAGTTCTCAAGGAGAATGTCAGGAACACCAATTCCAAGCACAAATTGGGGGCAATTTCCTTTTTAGCTTCTTCTATATGCCCTGTGTTTTTAATCTGTAAAACATACAGTATTTTTTCGTTTACAAGGCACCTCCATGTTCCAGCCCGAAATAACAGTTTCTCCACTGCAGGGGTCCTCAAACCTTTTAAACAGGGGGCCAGTTCACTGTCCCTTAGACACTGTTGTGGGCCGGATCCTGCAGCTCCCCGGCATGGCTCCGAGGGGGGAGAGGGAAGGCCCAACCTGCTTCACCCCACACCCCAGCCCAGTGCTTGCCGGCCAGCACAACAGCCCCGCTTCTCCCACGGCTCCAAGTGGGGTAGGGGAGGGTCCATCCTGCTCACCGCCCCCCCCCCAAAATGCTACAGGCAACAGTGGGCATTGGTGGCTGAGGTGACAGCTGCTGCTGCTGCTGCTGCATGGTGAGTTTTTGCCTCAAGTGTGTGTGTGTGGGTGGGGGGTCTGCAATGGCTGGCAGCCCATGGGGCACATCTGGCCCACAGACCATAGCTTGAGGATCCCTGCTCTACTGTGTAGCTCTCTCATTGGCTTACTTCCATTTATAAGATGACCCTAAATTTTTAGTCTAACAAGAGCCTCGTGGCGCAGTGGTTAAATGCCTGTCCTGCAGGTAAAACTGTGCTCACGACCTGGGGTTCAATCCCCGGTAGCAGGCTCAAGGTTCACTCAGCCTTCCATCCTTCCGAGGTCGGTAAAATGAGGACCCAGCTTGCTGGGGGGGGGCAACGTGTAGCCTGCACACTGTAATTAAAATTGTAAACCGCCCAGAGACTACTTGTAGTGGTACGGGGCGGTATATAAGCAGAACACTTTGCTTTGCTTTTGCTTTGCTTTAGGGGGAAATATAGTCTTATACATGGGAAAATACAGTAACTTCCCCTGGGAGCTTGTGGCTCCCTCAATTCCTGGGACGGGAAGAAAATAACACGTTTCGGAGGATGTCCTACCTTGATTTTGGCGCTCAGCTTTTCAGCTGCATCTCTCTCGCGTTTCAGATCTTCCATCTTCTTCTCCTTCTCCTTCAGCAGCCGCATCTTCTCCTCGGCCACCAAGCTGTGATCCTCTAGGATGGCCTTCTTCTCCGTCTCCAGCTTCTCTTGCTGCTGCATCCAGTAGTCGTCTTTGTTGGCTCCATCTTCCAACCCATCTTCCCCATCCTCCTCCTCCTCCTCATCCTCGTCTTCCTCCTCCTCCCCGCCGGCACCCCCGTCCCTTCTCCTCTCCTTCTTCTTCCTCTTCCCAATGGACCTCTTTTCCAGTTGGGCCTTGAGCCGAGCAATCTCTTCTTGGAATTCCCGCAGCAGGGCATCCTTCGGGTCTTCATTCACCCGGGGCTTGTTCTTGATGTTCTTGGCACGGTTGGCATACCGCAGAGTGGTGAGGGTCTCGTCCACGTTATAGGAGGCGGGGCCAATGTTGGCTACCATCACCGTCTTGGCATTGCCCCCTAACGAATCCTGAAGCAGCCGGGTTAACTTTGAGTCCCGGTAGGGAATGTGGGTGCTTTTACCGTCCACCAGAGCCGAAATGACGTTGCCCAGAGCGGAGAGGGACAGGTTGATCTTGGTGGCTTCTTTCAACCTCTCCCCTTGGGCTCCCGTCTTAGACTGGCGCTCGCTGCCGGCAAGGTCTACGAGGTTGAGTTTCCCAACACGGATGTGGTTCTCCCCATCGAGCCCCACCTCGCTGCATTCGATGGTGATGACGAAAATGGCATGTGAGCGGGAGCTGTGTTCATTCATGTTGGTAGCTCCCACGGAGCGGTTCTGGTTCCCCACGTTCATAACGTGCTCTATTTCTTTGACGCTCTTGGTGACAAAAGAGGACAAATCTTTAACGTACACTCCCGTGTCCGGCCTCTCCTTCAGTTCCAATCTTTTGGACTGATCTTTGGATAACAAGTCTCTGATTTCCTCCTGGTAGATCTCCAAGTAAGAAGCCCTTACAAGATACTGCTGGTTCTGGGACCGGGAGATGTGAGTGAAGATGTGGTCAAAGGAATTCGGGATGACCCCTCTTTTTTCAGGGTCACCACGCACCCCTTCCATCGTGTACGTTTTCCCTGTCCCCGTTTGCCCATAGGCAAAAATGGTCCCATTGAACCCCTGCAGCACCGAGTCCACCAACGGCCGGAAAGTCTCGTCATACAGTTCAAACTGCTTGGAATTCCAGTCGTAAACCGCATCAAAAGTGAACGTTTTTGGCAGTTCGTGAGAAGCCCCCTTGGGGTTCTTCACCGACACCTGCCCCAACTTGACGTCCACACCCACCACCTGCTCATAGGAAGCGGCCTTCTCCTTGCTGTTCATCGGCCGGCATCGCACCACGACCCGGACTGACTCCGAGCACTTTAGCTTCGACATGGCTGCAGGTTATTCTCCCCGCAGATTCAACTGACTGTAAAACCAGGGGGGCCAAGGTTTTTTCCAGACCTGAAAAAAAAAATCAAACACAAGGCTTGAAAACAGTGTCAAGTACCCAAACAGTTTCCTGGATAACCCTGGGCCACTCCGTCACAATTTCTATGACCAGCTGCAGAAGAAAAGCCAGCTACAACTTCCGACCTGGGGTTTATTTAACAGCAAGAAAGGGTCATGTATAAGAGAAATATTTTACCGACATGACAGAACATACCTTTGTTTCTTGCATGTCAGAAGGTATTTTTGTTGTGTCCATGCTTGAGAATGATCAAACAATACAAAGCAAATGGCTTACAATTTAAAGCTAACATCCTGTTGGTATATATATCCCTTGTGTTGATCTATAATCACAGAAGCAACTATTTTGCAAGGTGCTAGTAGTGTATAAAGAGATGCCGCACCTACGTCCAGTCCATAACTGTTGCTCTGGACAGGACAGATACCAACAGGGCACAGATTTAAGTCCTTCCTTCCTTCCTTCCTCCCTCCCACCCACATAGACAGCATATATTTCATCCATCCATCCATCCATTATATCAGCCATAAAGCAAAGAATTTGCTATTCTGGGCAAGTATACAACAAATTAAATGTACATTATACAACAAAGTAATATAAACATTAAACTCTTCCAAACATAAATCATAGCCTAAAACAGTCAGTGAAACTCTTTCAAGACCACTCTACAATACTGCATTATTTCTCTTCCTTTTTTTTTTAGAGTTTTTAAGTGTGTTGTTAATGGGTTAAATGTATGTATGTGGGGTGGGGGGTAGATATTTATGTATGATTGTACTGTTAGGTCCTGTAAAAGCTGATGCAGATTCTTTCAATCTCGTTGTTCTGCACATGACAATGACAATAAAGATTTCTCTCTCTCTCTCTCTCTCTCTCTCTCTCTCTCTTTCTCTCTTTCTCTCTCTCTCTCTCTCTCTTTCTCTCTCTCTCTCTCTCTCTCTCTCTCCTATGTCCCAGTTATTTGGGGAGATTCTCTCCAAAGGCAATCACTAAATACAAGTTCTGCCTTTAGAAGCTTTCAGAACCCGTGACGGGAGAGCACCTGTCGTAATCCCAGCGGAAGAGCATTCTGTCACCACAGCAGAGAAAGCCCAGTGTCTGGCTACCACGGGGGTCTGCAACCCGCGGCTCCGGAGCCGCATGCGGCTCTTTGGAACCTTTGCCGCGGCTCCGGGAGGTTCCCCTCGTGGAAGGGGTCCCGCGGCATTTAAACTAGGACCGCGGGGGAAACTCCAGCTCGCTGCCGCCGCCATCCTCCTCGTCTTCATCTTCCTCCTCCTGGTGCTGCTGCAGCTGCTGCTGCCACAGCCGGTGCGCCGCCGCCTCCTCGGCCGTGGCGAAGGCTCCTGGGCCGGCCAGGGCTAGGGTGGCGGCGGCGGCGGCGTTGGAGGGGTGATGGGGGTGGCATCGGTGGCCGCCGGGGTCTCCTCCCGCCACGGGGGTCAGGGGCCGCTCAGCAGCAGCAGCAGCAGCAGCAGCAGGAAGCCACGCGTGTTGGTAATCCTCCTCCTCCTCCCCCTCCTCCCGCCACCGCCGGCAGTGGAGGAGGCGGAGGTGGCGGCGGCGAGGGGGAAGCGGGCACAATGGCCGCGCACGGCCGGGAAAAGGGTGAGGGGAGGCGGCGGCGGCCAGGCCCAAGCAGCCGGTGGGTTCGTGGTGGTGGTGGTGGTGGTGGTGGTGGCGGCGGCGGCCTGGACGGACAAAAAGGGGGTCCGAAAGCAGAATGGAGGAGCGGACCGGGGAGATCCACGGTAGCCCAGCGCGCCACTCGCCCTCCCGCTTCTTTCAGCCTCACCCGCCCCTTCCCTCCTCTCCTTCACAAGCCAAACTTTGCCCACAAACGCACACACACCACGGCTGCAAGAAGGGTGTGTGTGTGTGTGTGTGTGTGTGTGTGTGTGGCATCACCCGCCCCTTCCCTCCGTCTCCTTCACAAGCCAAACTTTGCCCACACACGCACACACACCACGGCTGCAAGAAGGGTGTGTGTGTGTGTGTGTGTGTGTGTGTGTGTGTGTGTGTGTGTGTGTGTGTGTGTGTGTGTGTGTGTCGCATCACCTGCCCCTTCCCTCCGTCTCCTTCACAAGCCAAACTTTGCCCACACACGCACACACACCACGGCTGCAAGAAGGGTGTGTGTGTGTGTGTGTGTCGCATCACCTGCCCCTTCCCTCCGTCTCCTTCACAAGCCAAACTTTGCCCACAAACGCACACACACCACGGCTGCAAGAAGGGTGTGTGTGTGTGTGTGGCATCACCCGCCCCTTCCCTCCGTCTCCTTCACAAGCCAAACTTTGCCCACACACGCACACACACCACGGCTGCAAGAAGGGTGTGTGTGTGTGTGTGTGTCGCATCACTCGCCCCTTCCCTCCGTCTCCTTCACAAGCCAAACTTTGCCCACACACGCACACACACCACAGCTGCAAGAAGGGTGTGTGTGTGTGTGTGTGTGTCGTATCACCTGCCCCTTCCCTCCGTCTCCTTCACAAGCCAAACTTTGCCCACATACGCACACACACCACAGCTGCAAGAAGGGTGTGTGTGTGTGTGTGTGTGTCGCATCACCCGCCCCTTCCTTCCGTCTCCTTCATAAGCCAAACTTTGCCCACACACACACACACACACACCACGGCTGCAAGAAGTGTGTGTGGGGGGGGGAGAGGTCGCCGCTCGCCCACTTCCAAAAAAAGGGACCAGCCGCGGGGTCGCAGGCCCGTCCTTTCAACCGCTGAGGCGGGCGCCGCTCCCTCGCCTCCGGCTGCGGGACCGTGGCGGCGGCGGCGGCGGCGCTGGTAGGCACGGAGCGTGGGTCATCGCCTCACGCAGCCTCGAACGGCGGCTGGCCCAGCACCCGGTTGCTGAGGCGGAACAACGGCGGAACAGCGAGAACGGCGGCGGCGGTTGTATATATTTGTTTTAAATGTCGCAATGGTTTTGCGGCTCCCAGTTTTTGTTTCCCGTCGGAAACGGGTCCAAGTGGCTCTTTATGTCTTAAAGGTTGCAGACCCCTGGGCTACCATATTCTGGGTTGTCTGGACGTTCACACCCACACAGTGAGGTCTCTGAAATCTGGGTCAGAAGGGCGGTCAAACTTGGCAGAAGATGCACACGTGCTTTCTGACCACCTTTTCCCTTTCCAAGATCTTTTTGTTAAAAATTGCAAGCACCACTTTGGAACATCACGCCATCTCCAGCTGGTTATGTGATTCAGAACACACCTATAAGTGAATCGCCATATCTAATATACCATCCTTAAATAAATTTAACTGTGCAAAGGCATGTGGCAGGGATGGGTTGTAACGCCAGTATACGCAGCACAGTAGATGAAAACGGGTCTATGTTTCAGAGGAAGCACAGAACAGTGTGTCCCTTGGTGCCATTTTCTTCTGCATATGATTAGAGAGGCCCCAGAATGAGGAGGACAAGGTAAGTTCCATGCCCTGTTCACGGAATGTGACATTATTCAATACACCATGTCCACTACTCAATTCAACTAATTGGGGCCTGATTTAATTAACCACCCTAAGAGAAAAAAAAGATATTCAAGGTATTCAAACTATTGATGGGCTACACAAGGAGGAGATGTTGTTTTCTCTATTAAGCACAGGAGCATTGTGAGAGATGACAAGCAATGCCAGAACTTCTAGCTGCTTGGGACAGAACCAAGCAGGGCTGAGAAGCCCCCATCCTCTCTTGCTGAGATGTCCCTGGACCACAGCTTCCACCAGCTCTCATCAGCTCAGCCAAGAGTGCGGCGTTATGGGATTTGCAGTCCCACTTCATCAGGCAGGGCACCTGCTCCCCACCTCTTGACCTGAAAAATGCTTCAGCCAGCGGCGCAATCCTCACGCACAACAAAGCTGTGGCAGGGACAGCTTCCCTTTCCAACGAAGCAACTGTCTGAGCTTCATGTTTCAGCCTCTACCGTTCCCTTTTCCTTTGGAAGGAAATGAAGGAGCCCGCGATCCCACTGCACCAGCGAAAAGCTGGCCCTTGCCTATCAGTCCCTCATCACACTTCCTGAAAACCAACAGTGCCTGTTCTTGCTTTCACGGCTTTAGCGCATGTGTGCGCCTCCTTCAGCCCATCTCCAGAAACTCAGTGCCGTCAACTGATCAAGCAGGTCCTTAACCCCCCAGGTGGAGGCCGGTGTCTGCCTGCCATAGACAGGGCAGGTTTGCTTTAAGGTCCTGCAGTAAAACCTCTGCGGCACTTTCAATAGCCATTGCTAGAGAGAGAGAGACAGAGAGAGAGAGAGAGAGAGAGAGAGAGGTTCCTTTCTGTTAAACAAATAATGCATGAGCTTAGATTTTGCACTGATGCTTCCGGTACTCTCTGCACAGATGATGCCTGTGTCCTGCTGCCTAACCCCACTGGTCCATCCTTTGCTCCTACACAGGCCCAGGACCCTGCCACTCGAACGCCTATCGCTCAGGTGTCCACAACACCCTTTTTATGTATTTATGTATTTATTTGATTTTTATAGCACAAGCTATCTAGCCCAAGGACTAGCCAGCCACCCATTTCAGCCTCCCCAGACCCCGACGACACCACTTATTCCTAGACTCACATCCAACAACCCTACCCCAGTGCAAACTTGCCAATTAAGCTATTTGGCAATCTACTCCGTGTCAAAAAAGAACAACAACAACAACAACAACAACAACAACAACAACAACAGTAGTCTTTGAAACGCATGCTTCTTCTAAAGGAGGCTGGAAGAAAGAGGTCATTTCTCCAATGCAGCTCCTCATGTCTGGGAGTTCTGGAGAGCTGCCCGAAGGCTATTGCTCTTCCTCCCTTAAAATGGGCTCCATAGTCCCTTCTGTTGGTTTCAATTAAATAACCTAATAAAAACCTGAAGGGCACTCGCTGTTTCCCCAGAACTGCAAATTCTGGCTGGGAAAAAAAAATGGAACAGACAAGGAATGGCTGGCATTGAAAAGAGCCGTTCCTTGGTGCTTTATCCCTGCTCCTCCTGCTGTAACCGGGAAGGGCACGCCCAGAGACCATCTCCTCTGAAGCTGCCTCGCCAATGCCTCCGCTCTCGTGGGTGCTGCTTGGGAGGCAGTCAAACCCTCCAGCACGAGGACCTGCCACACACAGAGCACTGCATGTGTCACAGAGAAGCCTTGCTTAGGGGGACTCCAGCTGGCGCCCTCGGCTGCTCCAAGCATTGCTTCGTTCTTTGCCGGCACAGAATTAGCAGCTGGGGGAACGGCTGGCGAGGAGAGTTCCTGGGCTCTCGGTATTAAATGGCAAAGCCCAGGCCATCTGCGGGGTTTAATTGTGCCAGGAACTGCCCGGCATGAGCTTTCACAGAAAAGTTTGGCCAGAGATGCCTTTCCTTCCCCGGCAATGAACTCCAGAGAGTCTGCCTGTCTCGGGGATTGGGACCTGGTCCTGAATGAGGGCAGCTCTCTCTGCAGTTCCTCGTTATTTAGGTGAAAGGACTTCCAGATGAGATGGGAGCGGCAGGCTTGGCATCTTTTCCTACAAATTAAGCATTGCCCATGCAAATCCATTAACCGACTCATCTTCTGGTTCTGCTGTCGACCCTTCCACTTGGCCGGTCAGTCTAATCAAGGAAAAGGAAGAGTCAACACGGCGCAGACTTTTCCCTTCCAATACTCTTGCTAGAAGAAACATGGAGGAGGAGGACGACGACGACGAGACGGCACTGCCTGAGCCCCAACTAAATGTATTTATTCAGTTCTTTATTTGATTTATATACCACCTCTCTAGCAAATTGCTTCTCTGGGTGGTGTACATCAGAAATGAAAGGGAACATGTTTGGCAAAGTTTGCTGCAACTTTAGTAGAAAGATGCGATCTTATCTCCTTTGCCTTCGAACCCGACATGCAGCAGCCTGCCTCCAGCCTTACAAACTGGCTTGACCTTACTGCAAAAGAACCTCGACCCGGACCTGATACTAGCTCGTTTTCTATCCAACAATTCAGGTTTTCTCTCTGAGGGCCGTACAGCGTGAACTCAGTGCAAACGGCCCAGTGCAGTTCTCTAATAAGGTGAAGAGACTATGGCTGACAAACACAAAAGTATATGAATGTTAAGGGGAAGGCGAGACTGAAATGATCCTTTTGAGGGGGGGGGTTCTAACCTTCAACACACAAGCAAGAATACTGATTGACTATAAAAAAGACTTTGACTCAGTACCGCATAATTGGATTAAGTGCCTGGATGCCATCGGAATATGTAAAAAATATTGGCACCATAATTGAAAATGCAATGAAGAACTGGAAAACAGAATTGTTTGTCAGGGACGAAAACTACGGATTGGTTAGCATTAAACAAGGGATTTTTCAAGGTGACTCTTTGTCACCTCTGCTATTTACTATTGCCCTGATTCCCCTCTCAATAATTTTGCAGAAAAATTTAGGATACCAAACTGCTAAAAATTCAGGGAAATTTTCTCATGTATTGTATATGGATGACTTAAAGTTGCATGGAAAATCAGAAACTGAAATACACTCAGTGACCAACACAGCCTGAATTTTCAGTACTGATGTTAGTACAGTGGGCCCTTGTATAACAAACAGCTTGTATAACATAAAGTTTGTACAACATAAAAAGTACGGAGATAGGGGAAATTTGCTTAACAGATTTGTCTATGGGGCAAATCCGTACAACATAAAAATGGGATCACTCCATTTTCAATGCATTCCTATGGGAATTTGTATAAAGGAAAATTTGCTTAGCATAATTTCATTTGGAACGAATTAATTCCTTTATACAAGGTACCACTGTATTGAGTTTGGACTAAACAAATGTGCCACAGTGGCACTGAGAAAAAGAAAAATCACTCAGAGTGAGGGAATTGAAATGCCAAATGGACAAGCCATTAAGTATCATCAGTTTGAAGCTTATAAATATATGGGCATACTGCAATTAGATAATATCAAGCATGGGCAAGTGAAAAATGTGGTCAGTAAAGAATATATCCAAAGGGTTAGAAAAATACAGTATTAAAAAGTAAGCTGAATGGTGGTAACACCATCAAACCCATTGATAGCTGGGCCGTACCAGTCATCAGGTATACCTTGGGTATACCTGATGACTGGACATTATAAACTGGACTCAGATGGAGCTAGATAGTCTGGATAGGAAAACAAGAAAACTTATGACCATTCACTATGCATTACATCCACACAGTGATGTTGACAGGCTGTATTTACCTAGAAAATTAGGTAGTAGAGGTCTTTTGCAGGTGAAGCAGACAGTTGAAGAAGAGAAGCATGTGTTGGCAGACTATGTAAAAATAGTATAGAGCCAGCATTATTGGGGGTTAAGAACAAGAAGATGTTTAAAGTAAAGTGAACAAAGGGTCAATACAGGAAAACAATAATGCAAATATGAGATGATAGCTGGTGTAATAAAGCACTGCATAGGCAGTTCCTTGGAAAAAAATCAAAGGAAAAGTAGATGAGGAAAAGACCTGGTTATGGCTCACCAATGGAACACTAAAAAAAGAGACAGAAATCCTGATTTTTGCAGCTCAAGAACAAGCTAGTAAAACAAATGCAGTTAAGACTAGAATAGAAAAATCAGCTGAGTCCCCCACATGTAGACTCTGTAAAGAGGCAGATGAAACTATTGACCATATATTGAGTTGTTGTTAGAAAATTTCTCAGATTGATTACAAACAGCGCCATAATGTAGCTGCTCAAATGGTCCACTGGAATTTGTGTCACAACTATCATCTGCCTGTAGCAGGATCACAAGCTTGAAAAAGTTATTTAAAACGAGCACGCAAAATTACTTTGGGACTTCCGAATGCAGACAGACAGGGTTTTGGACCATAATACCCCAGATATTATGGTTGTGGAGAAGAAAAAGTGTGGATCATTGATATTGCTTTATCAGGTGATAGTAGAGTCAACGAGAAACAACTTGAAAAAAATTACCCAATATCAGGATCTGAAAACTGAACTTCAGAGACGCTGGCATAAACAGAAGAAGAAGAAGAAGAAGAAGAAGAAGAAGAAGAAGAAGAAGAAGAAGAAGAAGAAGAAGAAGAAGAAGACAACAACAACAACAACAACAACAACAACAACTGTCAGGCAGCAGGAAAAGCCCAGATTCAGACTGCTCAAGATATTAATATTCTTATAAAGATGGACTCTGAGAACCTCGTCAGATGGGCAGTCGAACTTGGCGGGAGATGTTCAGACAAGTTATTAAGACAGGTCCCAAACCGTTCAGGGCTTTAGATGTCAGAACCAACATCTTAAACCTGGCATAGAAGTGTCAAGGAAATCCTCACGCAGAGTGCATTACAGCAGTCAATTTTTGTGACAACCTGTGCACAGACCCATGGGGTTAGGGGGCCTAACGTCCAGATAAGGCAGCCAGCTTGGCGATAACACCACCGTTTGAAAAATGCAGTGCATGTCACAGCACAGACATTTTAGATCAGTGCTGGATCTAAAATCACACCCAAACTCCGCACCTGATCCCAGGAGGGCAATGTGGGAAAACACACCCCAGACATGGAGAGACCCCCCCCCCAAACACACCAACATGCATGGATTCAATTTCAGCTTCTTCCTCCTAGTCTGGTCCAGTACTGCTTCCTGGCACCCCTCTAAGTGCTGGATGGCATTCACAACATATTTTATTCATCTAAAATATTTTTACCCGACCTTTTTCCTTAAAAGATGATTTAAGGGAGAGACAGAGGGACATATTATCCACATACGGATGACACGGTGCTCCAAATATCTTGATGACTTCCCCCCCCCTCCCCAAGCTATCCAAAGTTAGTTTGTTTAAGGAACGGATTTTCACATCTGCCAAAACATACCTTAAATTTCACATCAGGCAAAAAAATAAAATAATAAAAAAAGAAATGTAGTGGTGTCTTCCGTGAACAGGTCCACTTCCTCAGACATGCCCTACTGTACCATCTCCTTCTTCACTGGGGATTGGACTTGATGACTTTTCTAGCTGCACAATTCAAAATGCACCAGAATAGGTATATTAATTGCAATTAAACACCCCATCCTGTGTGTGTGTGTGTGTGTGTGTGTGTGTGTGTGTGTGTGTGTGTTGCGTCGTTACAGTCATGACCAACTCTTCGTGACCCCATGTCCATGGAGTTTTCTTGGCAGGAATACTGGAGTGGTTTGCCAGTTCCTACTCCAGGCGCCTACAGCACCTGGTATTCCCTGGTGGTCTCCCATCCAAGGACTAACAAGGGCCGACCCTGCTTAGCTTCCGAAATCAAGCGAGATCAGAAGTGCTTCGGCCATCTAGGCAGCTATCACCCCATCCTAAGCAGACACAATCCTTGGTGCTGCATAGGTTTTCCCAACCAATTTCAGGCAACACTCTAGATCACAGTCCTGTTTGCAAACAGCACAGACTCTTACGAAATCCCAAGCAATATGGCCGGAGCCCAAATTGACTCTAATCCACTATACTCAAGAGGTTCAGATTGCATTTTCAATTGGCTGCAGCATGGAAGATGAAAAGCAATTCAAATCCTTTTTTCTTGGAGTACAGGATGAAGTCATGCCTGAAAAATAAGTCCTGGTCCTGCTTGAAACTAAATTGATGTGGCAGCTCAATCATCAGAGAATTTTAGATGCTGGGAAAGTAGGAGACCAATTAATTCATCCCTCCTCTACACTCATTAAACACTGTATATATATTTTGGAATTTTATGTAGCTTTATTTCAGGAGCCTGAACAAGGAACCTGCATTAGCTCCTGCAAGGTGGGGTCAAAGAAACAAACATTCCCCATCCTTGATATTTAAACTCTTCTTTCTCAGGAATCTGCAGCTATAATTATGCTTCTTCTTAGCATCACTTGGCTGTTACAATTATCCCATCTAATTGTTTTCTTACTCGTGCTATCTCATCACATTCCTTTCATTAAAATATAACTTATCTTTTGAAGGCGCGTGACTCTCAAAATGCAGGTTAAAATGGGTTTCACCAACAAGTTTGTTGTTCAGTCGTTCCGTCGTGTCCGACTTTTCATGACCCCCATGGACCAGAGCACAACAGGCCTTCCTGTCTTCCACTGTCTCCCCGAGTTTTGTCAAATCCATATTGGTTGCATCGATGACACCGTCCAACCATCTCATTCGCTGCCGTCCTCTTTTCCTTTTGCCTTCAATCTTTCCCATCCTCAGGGACTTTTCCAAGGACTCCTCTCTCCTCATGAGGTAGCCAAACGACTGGAGCCTCAGCTTCAAAATCTGTCCTTCCAGTGAACATTTGGGGTTGATTTCTTTCAGGATGGATAGGTTTGATCTCCTTGCAGTCCAGGGGACTCTCAAGACTCTCCTCCAGCACCACAGCTCAAAAGCATCGATTCTGCGGCGATCAGCCTTCTTTATAGTCCAGCTTTCACTTCCATACATCACTACTGGAAAAACCATAGCTTTGACTATCCTGACCATAGTTGGCAAAGTGATGTCTCTGCTCTTTAGGATGCTACCTAGGTATGCCATTGGTTTCCTCCCAAGAAGCAGGTGTCTTTTAATTTCATTGCTGCAGTCGCCATCTGCAGTGATCAAGCAGCCCAAGAAAATAAACTCTGCTATTGCCTCCATTTCTCCCCTTCTATTTACCAGGAGGTGATGGGACCAGTGGCCATGATCTTAGGTTTTTTTTTTAATGTTGAGCTTCAGCCCATTTTCACTCTTCTCTTTCATCTTCATTAAGAGGTTCTTTAATTCCTCCTCACTAAAGAACCTCATAATGAGGGTGAAAGAGGAGAGTGGAAAAAATGGGCTGAAGGTCAACATCAAAAAAATAAAAAAAGTTAGTGTGCCCCTTAACCCTACTCGATAGGGCATCCCACCAGAGCAGACCTTCCCATGTACGAAAAACATGTTAAGGTTGAACTGATTCTGCCAAGGCCATGTCACTCATGCGGTCTCCAGCTACACCAAGAAAATAATATGTGCTTTAAGTTACCCCTTCTGTCATTTGACTTGCACGAAAGAAGCCAGAAATACAATCATGCCTCAGACTGATGCTACCCTTTGCAATTTTACTTTTAAGAGACCTCCAAACTGAAGCAGAAGACCTTGAGGGGGGGGATAAAAAAGCACAGAATGTTGGTTGTTTGGCTTCCCTTCAAGAAGCCCACCTTTGCTGTCCTTCAGTTTTACCATAACTTGCAGTAAGCTACCCACCCACAAATCTCTCTCCACAGTTCGACTTTTCCAGATGCCTCCCTCTCGTACACAAGTCACAGCCAGCTGCATAAAAACCATCTATACCCCCCTGAGGCTCTGATTTCATCCCCATGAAATCACGAGGACAAGGGCAAGACTCTTAATCGGGGCAAACACCTGCTCTGTAGGTGTGTAATTGCACATAGTTCTTCCTCAGCTAAAACAGAAAAGCAGCTAAATCTGAGTCTGTGTTTGTCGGCTCCTCAACTTGTTTTGCTTCAACTGGAAATACTGAGATACCAGGAATGAGCCGCCTCCCCCCCCCCCCGCCCCCGTACCAAGGAAGAGGCAAATGGACCATCAACGGGGACATGACAAGACTGCAAGACTGGGTAATCGCTTTCCTTTTTATTTGATCCAATTGGCTACACCCGGTGGACTTTTCCAAATTTTATCCCAATCCTCAAATGAAATGCATGGGCCTTCTGCACCACCACCCCCTTCGCTGACAAGGCAGGGGGCCTTTGCCTCGATGAGCCACGTTGAGGAGAGGTGTGAATGTGTGTACGTGAGCCGTGACATGTCTTTGGAAGGACTTTGGCAATAAAAACATCTCCCTGGCTTCAATTCGGATGCAGCCTAAGAACATCCCAGCTCAGAGCCACAACTAAGAAACTGCCTGGCTCCCCCCCCCCCCAGCTTGCCATGGACTCTACATCTAAGAAATAACTCCTGGCAAATCCATCTTTTGCCATGTTATAACCTATTGGTACTACTCTGAGGAAGAGGGTTTCACCCTCAAAAGATTAGCAACATTTTTGTTATTTTTCTAGTAGCCTAATGGTATCACCTGTTCCACTTTTGCATTTTACAGTATATTTCGAGACAGTTTTAATCACTCCATGAAGAATCTTGCATATTCCTAAACTCAACAAATTCAGGCTGGAAGTTGTGAAGAAATAACCAGAGCCTATTTTGCACTTCTTGCTATCAGAAAATTACATGGCAACTACCCTTATGTGACCCTCCAGCCACCAGACTGCTAGATATCTGCTGACAGCCTACAGAGACAAATCACTGAGTAACAGCCAAAACGAGTACAATTTTGGGGGGGGGGGGTTCCACAATGGGTCATAAATTAATAGACACTAAATTGTCTCTCTCTCTCTCTCTTTCTCTCTCTGTCTCGCTCTCTGTCTGTCTGTCTGTCTCTCTCTCTCTGTCTCTGTGCACCTGCCTATGTGCAGGCATGCTGAATTCTGTAACAAAGTAGAACACTGCATGGCTAGGGGATGTAGAGAAATTCACAATAGGCTCTAATTCGGGTGGGGGGGATACAAATATTAGTAAAAGATGCCCTGGTTTTAACTTGTGTGGGTCCCCCCGCCCCCCCCCGACACACACACACACCTCCTGTCCAAGGAAGGCAGGCAAGGGCGTTTCTAGCATGAATGGAATCATTTTTGCTACAAAGAACTACAGCAGCAGAGGCTACAATGAAGTGGTGGTGGTGGTGGTGGTGGGGTCCCTGCTTGAATGATCAATCAGGTTCATGTACCTCTCCTCCTACTTTCGCTCTGTCTGCCAGCATTCATCTTTTGGGCAGGTTGGATCAGAGGGAAACCCTACTGAACTCTGCATGGTATAGCCCCCCCCCTCCCGCCCCCCATGGGGGTTCCAAAGCAGCCGATGTGGACAAGGGGGGGGGGGAGACAGACACAGAATGGTGACCTTTCTGGGCACAACTGGCATCATGGTGACTCCAGGACCTCCTGAGCTAGAGATGGAGCCAAACAGAGATGCCCCCCCCCCACACACACACACACCCAGTCAAGGGGCTGCTTGCTGCTGCCTCCCATCCACACATCCCAAGATCACCTCTCCAGACACCCCCCCCACCCCACCCCCCCACCCGAGCCTACAGAGCCTTCCCAATGCTGAGCTGCTCCTTGGTGCCTTTTGCACAGCTGGGAGGGCATGGCTGAGGAGGAATGAATCTGCCCTCCCCCCCCCGAGACCACGCGGCGGCGCGGGGGGGGAGCAGCTGCTCTTGCCGCCGCCACCACCATCATGACCATCATCCTCACCATCATCCATCCTCATCACCGCCGCCGCCGGGCCTCTCCTTTGAATCCCCCCCCCCGCCAAGTCAACGGGCTGGGGGAGTGGATCCGGCGATCCCGTTCCAAGCCTCCCCCCCCCCACTCCCACCCCCAGGGACCTTCTCTGACCCACCCAGAGTCGCCTGCCTTCCCAAGACGGGGGGGGGGGGGGAGAGAGAGAGAGAGAGAGAGAAAACGCGTGTGTCCCCCCCCCACCGCCTCAAGAAAGCCGTTCAGGCCCCTCGCTCCCTCCCCCCCTCCCCCTTCACCTCCCCCACCCCCCAAACCGGCGAGGGCGGGTCCCAATCCCCTCCCCCATAGCCGCAGCCCCTCCCAATGGCGTGTGTGCCTGTGTCCGGGGTGGGGGTGGGGTGGGGGTCTCCAACCTCGCCCCTTCTCTTTGGGGCGCGCCCCGGTGTGTGTGCATGTGTGTGTGTGAGGAGAGGCCGGGGGGGAGGCAAGAAAGCCAGCCAACACCCCCCCCCATTCGAAGAGGGGGGGCCACCCGCGGGCACGGTCCCCTCCCCTCCCTTCGGCCGGGGTGGGGTGGGGGCACACCCGCACGCTTTCCATAAGCCCCCCCCCCTCCTCAAGGGCCACGGAGCCCCTCTGAAGCACGAGGGAGACCCCCTCCCCTCCGAGCCCTGGACCCAAGGGGGTGGGGTGGGGTGGGGGGGCTTGGCGAGAGAAGAAAAGCCCCCCGCCCCCAATATATATAACGTACTCCCCCCCGACCCCCACCCCCGGCTCACCTGCGCCGTCACCATGGAGCCCCCTTCCCGCTGCCGCCGCCGCTCCGGCAGCGCCGGATACGTGAAGGGAGCGCGCGCCCCCCTCACCTCCTCCTCCTCCCGCCGCCGCCGCCGCCGCCGCCGCTCACTTCCTTGGCAACGCGGCCGCCCTCCTCCAAGCCATCACTTCCTTAGCAACCAGGCCTCGTCGTAGCAACGGCGCCGGCTTCCCCCCCTGCTCACGCCCACCTCTAGCGACGGCCACGCCCCCTTCGCCGAGAAGTGTGTGGGTGGGTGTGTGGGCGGGGCCCCCCACATCCGGGGAATTGGCGGGGTGGGAGGGGGAGAGAGGAGGGGGCACTTGATGGGGGCTCTTGCCCCGCCCTTTCTGGGGCTGAGCCGCGCTGCTCCTCCTGAGGGGTCTTTTTTTTTTTGACCTCCCATCTTCCACCCCCATCAGGGGATTGTGGGAGTTGTAGGCCAAATGCCCTGCCCGCCCCCCCCAAAAAAAACACACATCTGGAGGGCTTCCGTGGCTCTCTCTCCCTGCTTCCCAGGTTGCCTTCTTCACAACAACCCTGTGAAGTTGGGAGGTGGCATTAAAGCACTCCCCCTTCTATCTGGCAGTACAGCGGTACCTTGTATAAAGGAATTAATTCGTTCCAATGAAATTATGTTCAACAAATTTTCCTTTATACAAATTTCCCATAGGAATGCATTGAAAATGGAGTGATCCCATTTTTATGTTGTACGGATTTTCCCCATAGGCGATTATGTTAAGCAAATTTTCCCTACCTACGGAATTTTTATGTTGTACAGATTTTATGTTATACAAGCTGTTTATTATACAATTTATTTATTTATTTATTTATTTATTTATTTTTAGCTTTTGTATACCGCCCTATTCCCACAATGGGGACTCAGGGCGGTTAACAACATAGAGATAAAAACAGATAAAATCAGGCACAGACAATAAGTAACAAATTTGCTAAAAACAATTAAATCCAAGATTAAAAAGGCGGGGAGGAGGAAAAAAAAAAGGGCAGAGTCCCTAACCCTCGCCATAGGCCTCTCGGAAGAGCATGGTCTTAAGGCTCTTCTTAAACGCCGCCAGCGAGGGGGCCAGCCGTAGTTCACCTGGGAGTTTGTTCCAAATTGCCGGTGCCACCACCGAGAATGCCCGACTGCGAGTACGCGCTTTTCGGGCTTCCCTCGGGGGGACCGTCCGCAGGGAAAGGGCCACCGAGGCACGGGTGGGTCGGGCCAGGTCTAATTGTCTGGGAAGACGCTCCGCCAAATAAGCCGGGGCCAAGCCATGGAGGGTTTTGTAAACCAAAACCAACACCTTGAACCTTATTCGGGAGGCAACGGGTAACCAGTGTAGGCGAGCCAGGATGGGGGTGGCGCGGTCATAACGACGCGCACCAACCACCAGCCTGGCCGCCGTATTCTGGACCCGCTGCAATCGCCGAACAAGGTTCAAGGGGAGCCCCATGTAGAGAGCGTTGCAATAGTCCAGCCTCGACACAACCAGCGCCTGTACCACTGTCCTCAAGGAGCCCTCATCGAGGTACGGGCGAATCTGGGCGATAAGCCTTAGGTGGTAAAAGGCCGACCTGACCACGGCTGACACCTGAGAATCCAGGGTCAGATCCGGGTCTAGGACGACGCCCAGATTCCGCACTCTTTGCGCCAGCTGGAGGGCGGACCCACCCAGACTGGGAAGAGGGCCACAATACCCCTCCGACGAGCCCCCGAAGAACATAACCTCGGTCTTGCCTGGGTTGAGCCTGAGCCTGTGGGTCCTGGTCCAATCCAAGACCGCGGCCATACAACAATCAAGGGTACGGACGGCCTCCACTGCACCGGTGGAAAAGGAGAGATAGAGCTGCGTGTCATCAGCGTACTGATGACAGCAGACTCCATAACTCCGGATGATCTCAGCCAGCGGCTTCATATAGATGTTAAAGAGCATTGGGGAGAGCGACGACCCCTGAGGCACCCCACAAGAGAGTGTCCAGGGAGCCGACAACTCACCACCCAAGCTCACTCGCTGGGTACGGCCCCCAAGGAAGGACCGGAACCAGGCCAAGGCCTGGCCCCCAATCCCTACCTCCGAGAGCCGTTCCAGCAGGATACCGTGGTCGACGGTATCGAAGGCCGCTGACAGGTCGAGAAGGACCAGCAGGGTAGAGCAACCCCTGTCGGCCCTCCTCAACAGATCATCATGCAGCGCAACCAGGGCCGTCTCCGTCCCATGATGCGGCCTGAACCCGGACTGGAAAGGATCCAGGACATGGTTCTCCTCCAGGAACGACTGGAGACGCAGGGCGGCGACTCGCTCAATCACCTTGCCCAAAAAGGGAACATTGGCTATGGGACGATAGTTGGACAAATCGTCCACCGCCAAGCCGGATCTCTTAATAATGGGCTTCACCACCGTCTCCTTCAGAAGACTAGGAAAAATCCCGTCTCTGAAGGAGGCCGAAGCAATCAGTGAAGCCCATTTCGGCATGCTCCCCCCTGCGCTCTTAATCAACCAGGAAGGGCAAGGGTCGAACGGAGAGGCCGCAGGCCTGCAATGTCCCAGGGCCCTGGAGGCATCCACAGTTGTAACAGGCCCCAACTCAACAAACCGAGGCGACCGAGGCGGCCCGACGCTGGCCACGACAGAGGCTGGGCTAGGGCAACCGGAGTCCAGCTCGGAGCGGATGGCCTCTATCTTAGATTTAAAATAGGCTGCGAATGACTCACTAGTGAAATCACTAGGAGGAGGCCCCGGCGGACCGGGATTGGTGAGGTCTCGAACCACACGGAATAACTCCGCTTGCCGATTCGAGGCCTCACCAATTCTCAGGGCGGCAAAAGATCTCCTAGCAGCCCTTATCGCATGAGAATAGCGACCGGTCGACGCCTTAACCGCAGCCCAATTCTGTGCCGTCCGAGCCTTCCGCCATCTGCTCTCTAGCCTTCTCCGCTCTTGCTTCATCGCCCGCAGCTCCTCAGTAAACCAAGGAGACGAGCGGGCTCGGCATCGGATCAGGCGCTTGGGGGCAATCCGATCGACAACCCCCGCCACCTCCTCGAACCACCGTTGGGCAAGGGAGTCGGCCGGATCGTCATCCAACCCGTCTGGAACATCCCCGAGGGCCTCCGAAAACCGCGCTGGGTCAAGGAGCCCCCGGGGACGGGCCCAGATGGAAGGGCCCAGCTCCCCGCGGGGCGGGGTGGCTACGTCAAGAGAGAAGGTCAGCAGATAATGATCTGACCATGACACGGGCCGGGTCAGCAACCTCCCGACCCCCAGATCCGAACCCCGCGATGTGGAGGCAAAAACCAGGTCCAGCGTGTGTCCACCCTTATGAGTAGGTCCGATGACTAATTGGGACAGGTTCATGGAGGCCATGGACTCCATGAATTCCAGAGCTACTCCCGACAGTCCACCCTCGGCGTGCACGTTGACGTCCCCTACCACCAATAGGCGAGGGGACCTCAACAGTGCCGCCGAGACGAACTCGGAGAGCTCTGGAAGGGAGAGTGCAGGGTCACGGGAGCACGGTACACCAGCACTACCCCGAACCTGTCCCTCTGGCCCACCATAAGGTGGAGACATTCCAAGCCTGGACTCACCAACATCGCGGATCTACTGACATAAAAAGATTCCCTAAAGATCATAGCCACCCCACCCCCCCGCCCCTCTGACCTGCCCAGCTGCTGCACACGGTAGCCCTGGGGGCAGAGGAGGGTGAGAGAAGCCCCACCCCCCTCACCCACCCAGGTCTCCGTGAGAAAGGCCAGGTCGGCACGCTCATCCACGATTAAATCGTGGATGAGAGGGATTTTATTATGTACCGACCTGGCATTAATCAGCAGACAGGACAGGCCAGAGAGGGAACAGGCGGATTCGATCCCGGCCATTTGGCGGTGGGCCAGCGGGTCAGAACGGGGGACAGGCAATAATTGTCTGTCCCGTGTTCTCCTTATCCGATCGACCCGCCGGACCAAAGCGTACCTCCCACGACCCGACACCACCCTTATGGGACACCCAGCGGGTTCCATGAGGTCTATGGGAATCAGGGACACGCTACAAAGCAAAATAACCACAAATAAGGTACAATAAAATAAAATACACAGTCAAAATATGCAATCGCAACACAAAATGCAAAGGCAACTAACAGTTTAAAGAAAAACAAGGTAGAGAATGAGCGAGCAAAATAAGGAAAACAAACAAGAAAAGAACTAACATATAGAGCACTCAAATGGCAACAGCTGGAGAAAAAGCGGGGGGGAGGGGAGGGGGTAAGTCTTAGCCGCCAACAGTGGCTATTAAGGTGGATAATCCGCAGCCTACAAAGGCTGTCGGGCCTCCCGAACAGCCAAAAGGTGGCGGCGGCAGACCAAGTTCTCTCTCCATGGGGCAGTGAGGACACAAGGTTGGAATCAGTCAGGCTGCCACCAAGACCGGATCAAGAGGGGGCATGAAGACGCCGACGGCCGGCATGCCGCCCGATAGCCGAAGGCCTCTCCCCCACCAGGTCAAAGGAGCAATCCTCGAGTTGGTGGAAGAACTCGGGAGGGGGGGAACGGCCTCCAGAAGGGTGTTACTCCGGAGGCCGAACTGCCACCCGCAAGATCGGGTCCCACCGGGGACGATGTCACTCCGACGGCCGGCATGCCGCCCGAGAGCCAAAAGCCCCTCCCCCACAAGGTCGAGGAACAATCGACAGATCGAAAGAGAGGGAGGGGACGGCCTCCAGGAACGATGTTACTCCGGCGGCCGAGCAGCCGCCCGCAAAACAGGTCCCACCCGGGACGATGTTACTCCGGCGGCCGACCTGCCGCCCGCCAAAAGCAGATCCCCACCCGGGACGATGTTACTCCGGCGGCCGACCTGCCGCCCGCCAAAAGCAGATCCCCACCCGGGACGATGTAACTCCGGCGGCCGAACCTGCCACCCGCAAAACAGGTCCCAACCCGGGAAGATGTAACTCCGGCGGCCGGCCAGCCACCCGGGCGCCTGGGGCCCGCGCCGCCCCCAACACCGACGGCCGAGATGCCGTCCGAAGGAGGGAACCCACAAGAACAGAGGTGCCGGCAACCGGCATACTACCGGGAGTCCGAACCACGCCACCCTCCTCCAGCAAGTGGCACCCCCGGCCAAGCTGTAGCAGAAAGAACTGGGCCACCGACCCGGGAGCAGGAACCACCAACCACGAGGTGCCATGGCGCCTGTAACCCGCAGGTGACCCGCCGCCCTCTCCGGGACATCTGAGCAACAACTGGGGGGTAGGAGATAACCAAAACTAGGGCGGCAGAGCAACCAACCGCTCCTAGCCCCCCCACAAGCGGCGAAAAGCGGCGAAAAGGGCGCCGGCAGCTCAAGCCAACAGCCAAAACAGCGGGCGAGGGGGGAAGGGCAGGGAGACCGCGGGGGCTAGCTCGAACTATACCCGAGCGCCGAGCCGCAACAACACTGCAGCCCGGTCACCCCCCCCCCCCATGAGATGGAAAGAAGGGGGGGAAGGGAAAGGGTCGCCCGGGCGGCCCCGAAATGCGAGGGGAGTACCTCCCTACAGTGGAGACCCGACGGGCGACATCTCGTCATCTCCAGCGTCCCCGGCGTCTCCGAAGGTGAAGGGACGGAGAAACGGAGTCCCCGGCGTCCACATAAAAACGGGTAGGCAGTTCCCCAAAAAAAGTCCATTTCAGCCAGCCCCTCCAAGCCCCCGCTCCGACCCCCGCAAGGCCAGAGAGTTCACATAACAAAAAAGAAATAATGAAAATTAAAATAAGAAACCCAGGCAGCGCTAAACAAAAAGTAAAAGAGCGCTACAGTGCAGACAAACAAAGTAGCTGCTACCGCCCGCCATCCAAGTGGGCTCAGCTGTGATGGCAGTTCTTGCCTTCTTGTTTACTTGATAGCTTTCTGGGACCCATTTGGTAAGCGTGAGGAGGCTGAACTACACAGGGGCTTGAGTCCCCATACCCACATTCACGCTGTTCTGGGGTCTGCAAACCGTTTTTGTGTTGCCTGTGCCTTCTTAGGGGTAGCTGGCCCAGTTCACAGTTCTTTGCACCTGTACGCAGTTAGAAGCATTGAGTCCCATGGTAGGTGTGGGAGTCTCCGTTTCGCTTGTATTGCTCTTAAGGAGGAGGCTCCACTGTATATAAATATAATAAATAAATACATAAAATACAAATTGCCCCCCCATGACACATCCCTTCTTCCCCCCCCCTCACCTGATGGCCCTTGTCATAGGAGGAGGCGGTTGCAGGCAGCCACCTTGATATCCCAGAATGCCCTGAAGGAATATGGTTTTGGCTTGGTGTCTTCTGGGAAATGAAAAGTGTACCACTGAGCCCACACCAGGCCTGGCCACATTCCCAGGCCAAGAGCCCTTGCAGAAGTGAGGCGTCATGTGCTAGGCGAGAACCACCAACGACCTCCCCCATCAACCCGTGTGGTCCAGCGATGCAGGCTTCCAGGACCTTCTGTCCTTTGGGAGCAAAAAGCAAAGCAAAAGCAAAGCAAAGTGTTCTGCTTATATACCGCCCCATACTACTACAAGTAGTCTCTGGGCGGTTTACAATTTTAATTACAGAGTGCAGGCTACACATTGCCCCCCCAGCAAGCTGGGTACTCATTTTACCGACCTCGGAAGGATGGAAGGCTGAGTGAACCTTGAGCTTGCTACCGGGGATTGAACCCAGGTCGTGAGCATAGTTTTACTTGCAGGACAGGCATTTAACCACTGCGCCACGAGACCATTTCTGTCCCTCCAGATGTGGCTTTCATGCGAAATCCATTGTAGAAGTGAACTAGCTAGAAATTCCTTCAGAAAATGAGGAAAGTCTTGACAAACCAGGACTTATCGATCAGACTTCGTACACAAACACATCAATCCTGTGTATTCAGCATACTTCTCTATGGTGTTGAAACTTGGACCCTTACAGACGTATAAAGCTAGAAGTTGGAAGCATTCGAAATGTGGATGTACAGATGAATTCTGAAGATACCTTGGACGGCCACAGTCAATAATAAAAATAATAAAAGCTAGAAATCCTCAATACCATAAAGAGAAGAAAATTGCAATATTTTTGACACATGATGCACAATAAGAAATACCAGCTGCTGCTAATACAAAGAACGAAAATAACACAGTACAATATTAAGCTAGCCTATTTAATCTTAACCATGTTATCGATAATTCTTCATTTTACTAAGCAGCTTAACATCTATTTACCTAGCTCAATATATGATAAGCATACATTTATATCTGTTTTCACCTAATACAAAGAGTGAAGACAGCAAATTTGACTTTTAAGATATCCTTTCTAATCTACAAGATTTAGTAAATAATAAACATCATCAACCACATATATTTATCTACTCACCTAAATTCTATCAAGTTTCTAATACTATACCAATATAGCTGAGACTAATACTTAATAGGCTATTAAAGAAAAAGAGTTGTTTCTTGTATTAGTGCCAAAGTACTATTCTTGGCGGTTTGCAAGCAGTTAAAACATACTGCAACAAAGCAGCAAACCAAATTATCATACTTATAACAAAAGCATAATCAAAAACCTTAAAAACCAAGGGTGCAAACCAATTCTCAGCCTGAAGCAGAAACAGGAGGCGAGGCATCCGACCAGCATCATAGTAAAAGGCCTCCATGAAATGTAATGTGTTTGACTGCCTCCAAAAGGAGTACAGGGAGGTGACTGGGTGCAGCTCCTCTAGACATGGGTTCCTTGACATCAGTGCCACCACCAAGAAGGCCCTGCCTCCAGTGGATGACTTCCAGGTGTCTCTCAAGCTGGCTGCATGGAGGAGCCTGGCCTGGTAAGTTCTTCTGGACCAGGCAGATGATATTGGGGGGAAATGCTCCCCAATTTCTGATTCACTTATTTTACTTTCTTTCTATCCACCCAAGCAGGGACACAAATCAGTTACTCCAATTAATTAAACTGAAACATTTTGACTGCTCTACTGTTTTTACGCAAAAAAACCCCCCCAAAAAACGCTATATGCTATCTTTGTGGTGTTCCAGCTCAGCACACCTAACAGTGATTAAAAAACAGTAAGATCCAATAAAAATATCTGAAGATAATAGATGGTAAGCCAGCAAAATAACTAAAACATTACATTAAACTTGAGGTAGACAGGAAGAAAAGGAATTTACTTGATTCTGTTTTATTATATGGTTTCAGAATTTCCATACAGTAAACTTCAGGATTCTGCAACCTAAAAACAGTATAAAATATATTAATGAATTGAACAAACCTTCTGACATAGTGGAACTGGAAAAGGTGCAAAGGAGAGCAAGTGGAATGATTAGTGGGCTGGGGGACCTCCCTTGTGAGGAAAGGCTAAAACATTTGGGGCTCTTTAGTCTGGAAAAATGGCGCCTGAGGGGGGATATGATTGAGACGTAGAAAATAATGCAGGGCATGAGTAAAGTGGATAGAGGGAAGCTCTTCTCCCTCTCACCAAATACCAGAACTAGGGGACATACACTCAAATTGAGGGCTGGAAGAGTAAGAACAGACAAAAGAAAATATTTTTTCACCCAGCGCGTTGTTAGTCTATGAAACTCCCTGCCACAGGATGTGGTGATGGCATCTGGCCTGGATGCCTTCAAAAGGGGATTGGACAGATTCCTGGAGGAAAAATCCATCACAGGTTACAAACCATGATGGAGATGTGTCATCTCCAGGCTTAAAACTAAGGGTTCTTCAAGGGCCAGTTGCAGGGGAGTGGTAGCAGGAGACAGAGATCTATTCTCGTGTGCTCCCAGAGGCATTTGGTGGAGCCACTGTGAGATACAGGAAGCTGGACTAGATGGGCCTTTGGCCTGATTCAGCAGGGCTCTTCTTATGTTCTTATGACAGAGGTTGTGCTGAGAAAAATGGGTAACTAAGCCAAGGTCATACAGTCTTTTTCAATCTTCCAGACTGGAAACCTGCATATGAGTCTCTGTAGACCTGGCTCCAGGTATTCCCTATCTTGTTGTTGTTGTTCAGTCGTTCAGTCGTGTCCGACTCTTCGTGACCCCATGGACCAGAGCTCGCCAGGCCTTCCTATCCTCCACTGCCTCCCGGAGTTTTGTCAAATTCATTTTGGTTGCATCGATGACACCGTCCAACCATCTCATTCTCTGTCGTCCTCTTTTCCTTTTGCCTTCGATTTTTCCCAGCATCAGGGCCTTTTCCAGGGAGTCCTCTCTTCTCATGAGGTGGCCAAAGTACTGGAGCCTCAGCTTCAAAATCTGTCCTTCCAGTGAGCATTCAGGGTTGATTTCTTTCAGAATGGATAGGTTTGATCTCCTTGCAGTCCAGGGGACTCTCAAGACTCTCCTCCAGCACCACAGCTCAAAAGCATCCATTCTGCGGCGATCAGCCTTCTTTATAGTCCAGCTCTCACTTCCATACATCACTACTGGAAAAACCATAGCTTTAACCATCCTGACCTTAGTGGGCAAAGTGATGTCTCTGCTCTTTAGGATGCTATCTAGGTTTGCCATTGCTTTCCTCCCAAGAAGCAGGCGTCTTTTTATTTCGTTGCTGCAGTCGCCATCTGCAGTGATCAAGGAGCCCAAGAAAATAAACTCTGTCATTGCCTCCATTTCTTCCCCTTCTATTTGCCAGGAGGTGATGGGACCAGTGGCCATGATCTTAGTTTTTTTGATGTTGAGCTTCAGCCCATTTTTTTCACTCTCCTCTTTCACCCTCATTAAGAGGTTCTTTAATTCTTCCTCACTCTCTGCTATTAGAGTAGTATCATCTGCGTATCTGAGGTTGTTGATATTTCTTCCGGCAATCTTAATTCCGGCTTGAGATTCATCCAGACCGGCCTTTCTCATGATGTACTCTGCATATAAGTTAAATAGGCAAGGTGACAGTATACAGCCTTGTCGTACTCCTTTCCCAATTCTAAACCAGTCAGTTGTTCCATATCCAGTTCTGACGGTTGCTGCTTGTCCCACATATAGATTTCTTAGGAGACAGATAAGGTGGTCAGGCACTCCCATTCCTTTAAGGACTTGCCATAGTTTGTTGTGATCTACACAGTCGAAGGCTTTGGCATAGTCAATGAAGCAGAAGTAGATGTTTTTCTGGAACTCTCTGGCTTTCTCCATAATCCAGCGCATGTTGGCGATTTGGTCTCTAGTTCCTCTGCCCCTTCGAAATCCAGCTTGTAGTTCTGGAAGTTCTCTTTCCACATACTGCTGAAGCCTGCCTTGTAGAATTTTGAGCATAACCTTGCTAGCATGTGAAATGAGTGCAATTGTGCGATAGTTGGAGCATTCTTTGGCATTTCCTTTCTTTGGGATTGGAATGTAGACCGATCTTTTCCAGTCCTCTGGCCACTGCTGGGTTTTCCAAATTTGCTGGCATATTTTATGCAGCACCTTTACAGCATCCTCTTTTAAGATTTTAAAGAGTTCAATTGGAATGCCATCACCTCCACTGGCCTTGTTGTTTGCAATGCTTTCTAAGGCCCACTTGACTTCACTTTCCAGGATGTCTGGCTCCAGGTCAGCAATTACGCTATCTTGGTTATCAGGGACGTCCAGATCTTTCTGATATAATTCTTCTGTATATTCTTGCCATCTCTTCTTGATCTCTTCTGCTTCAGTTAGGTCCCCACCATTTTTGTCCTTTATCATATCCATCTTTGCACGAAATGCCCCTTTAATATCTCCAATTTTCTTGAACAGATCTCTGGTTTTTCCTTTTCTATTGTTTTCCTCTATTTCTTTGCACTGTTCATTCAAGAAGGCCGCCCTGTCTCTCCTTGCTATTCTTTGGAAGTCTGCATTCAATTTTCTGTATCTTTCCCTTTCTCCCTTGCATTTTGCGTCCCTTCTCTCCTCCACTATTTGTAGGGCCTCGTTGGACAATCACTTTGCTTTCTTGCATTTTCTTTTCTTTGGAATATTTTTCATTGCAGCCTCCTGTACAATGTTACAAGCCTCCATCCATAGTTCTTCAGGTGTTCTGTCCACCAAATCTAGTTCCTTGAATCTATTCTTCACTTCCACTGTGTATTCATATGGGATTCCCTATCTTGGGGAGATATATTTCTGAGTAAATATGCATAGAATAGACAATAAGCAATATTATTAACAAAGGACAACATATTTAAGTAGAAAGGGTTACAGCATTCATCAAATGCAGATGTATTTGGTCCTTTCAACCTGAACAATATCTAATTAGTCTTAACATTCTCAAGATACCTAGGGCACTGCTTCCTCCCTGAGCTTCTATAAATATCTTTCATGACCTGCTAAGGGCATTCTCCCAGAAATACCACAGCCACATCAGGCTAATGATTATGCAGATGTAAACACACATCTGCTGCCTCGCAGCTGCTTCAAAATGCTACAGCTCTCTGTAGGGTAGAAATAAATTTCCCCAACATGTCATTGTAACAGAGACTGGGTTTTTTTTTTTTTGGAATCAGTATCAAGATACAGTATGCTGGATAGCTTAGCGAATTAAGTATCTGGCTGTGAAGTCAGGGATGCCACGTTGATGTCATTGATGTGGGTTTTTGAAAATTTATTTATTTTATTTTGAATATTTTTGCCCTTGGAATAGCACCCAATGTGGTGTTTTTGCATGAAGATCAGTGCAATCATCTTGATCTCGACTATACTGTATGATTTCAATTGCACATAATCCAGTGGTTCTCAACCTGTGGGGTCCCCAGATGTTCCTGGACTGCAACTCCCAGAAATCCCTTTCAACACAGCGAGTGGCGGAAGCTTCTGGGAGTTGCAGTCCAGGAACATCTGGAGACCCACAGGTTGAGAACCACTGATCTAATCCTTTCTAGGGAACTTAAACAGCTTAGAAACCAAACCAGAGAGAGAGAGAATGAGAGAGAGAGAGAGGTATGTACTGTATTAAGAACAAGCAATGATCTCATTCCTGAACTGCTCTCCCCCCCCCCCTTCATCACAGCACACTGGATGGTTCCTAGGACAATTGCATCATAGTTTTATACGATCTCAGGCCTGTAAGGCAAACAAGCCTTCTAGGAATTCAAATTTGGCATGAGTGCTTGATGATGTAATTACTACTGAGTGGAAATGGGAGAAATTATGCGAGTCTGGCCAGGAAAACATAAAAGTGAACTGAAGTGCAATAACCCTCAGGAAGAACATATTGATGGAAAATATTTTTAATTATGATTCATGTGTTTTATGGGACTTTTTAGAAGAGACCAAGGAAACTGTGTGAAGCCCTAAAACAGAATTACAGGTATTGGCTTGATATATCCACTTCACTTTGCTTCCTGTCCATAATTTCTCCTCTGTTTCACTATCTTGTTGTACACAAATTACCCATTCACATTTTAACAAAAAATGATGAGTAAGAGCTTTTTAAAACTCTGGTGGTGAAATACAGAATAGGAATATTCCACAGCAATTAAATACAGTGGTACCTTGTATAACGGAATTAATTTGTTCCAAATGAAATTCTGTTAAGCAAAATTTCCTTTGTACAAATTCCCCATAGGAATGCATTGAAAACGGATTAATCCCTAATTGCTACTGTTTTTTCTGTTGTACAGATTCGCCCCATAGACGATTCTGTAAAGTGATTACCCCCTATCTGTGGAAACGTTTTCCTTTAGGCGGATTTTCTGTTAAACAAACTGCTTGTTATACGAGGGTCCACTGTACTTCAATGGAGAGACTAAGCCAGAAACAAACCAAGACTAGGAAGTGGAAGAAAAATGTCTCTTTTATAATTTGGATAAATTGTAGCAGGGTTGCTAATAAAAGTCCTTGGACCATGCTTCAACATCAGCTTCCAGCCGTCTACAAATACCTTGGTACAACATACTTAACAGGAAATTAAGGCCAAATAAAAATGTCAGAAGCTTGCCTAGACTCCTCCTGCTTCGTTCTTGTTCCCTAGGCCAATTTTTCCAACAACATTTGGTTCTGCTTTGTTTCCTCCCTTTGTGCTCAGGTCACCCACAAAACAAGCGTCTCTTGTTTTGATGTGTGATCAATTACATCTTGGATGCTTGCATAAAAAGCATTCAACTTCATCTTCTTCAGCATTGACGATTGGAACATAGACTTTAATAGTGGTTATTTTGGTGGTTTTCCAAGGAATCCCATTGATTCTTAACTGCCGTCCAGCTCATTATTAATTCTAGGCATCTTCCGGGGCTGCCTCCAATTCAGAGGTCTAGGGAAGTAAGGCTGTATGTTTCAAACATCACTCCATAGCCCCACAAATCCTCTCCCAGAGACTTAATAGAGATATTGGAAAGCAGGGGGAACAAAAGAGTCCTACAGGAAACAACAACACAATTGTCATAGGGTTGGGCAATACAAGGCTCCTTCTCTAGGCCTGTTTTATATTCTTCAGGGGTCTGTTGCAAACTGCTCTCATTGAAGTTACAACAAAACAATTTAAAAAGATTCGCTGTCACCATCACAAATCATGCCCACATTGGAAACGTAAGAAGGTCCCCCGTGCCTGGGACCAAAAGGTCTTTATTGATGACAGTAACACAATAGGAGAGAGGAAGACACAGAGGAAGTATGGTCTTGGTCACATAATGCATTCCATTGGTGGGGGGAGCATGCACCCTTATCTCGAAGGAACATGCTTAGCTAGTGGGGAATCATTGATAAGGACAGAGGAAGGGGAGCTTTGGGCTTGTCACAGACCAGCTGTGCCCCGATATTCAGGAATGCCATTGTTTTTCTGGCCTCCTGAGCGAGGTCAGCTCAGCACTGGGTTCCTGCTTAGTCTCTGGAAACCCAGCGCCTAAAGGCTGCTTCACTGCTGCCAGATTATTTCGGGGTTGAGCCTAGTGGGGTATGGAGCCCTACAGCACCCTAATCTGTCAAGGTCATTTTGGATTTTCATCCTATCCTCTAGGGCAGTGATGGCAAACCTTTTAGACACCGAGTGCCCAAATGTGATTCAAAACTCACTAACTTTTCGCAAAAGGCCAATACAGCAATTTAACCTGAATACAGGTGGCTGTGAAGGGGCGATGTCGGGTGCCCACAGAAAGGGCTCCGAGGGCCACCTTTGGCATCCGTAGCATAGGTCCACCATCACTGCTCTAGGAATTAGCAACCCCTCCCAATTTGGTATCATCTGCAAATGTAATCAGCCTACTCTCTGTTCCTTCTTCCAAGTCATTAATAAAGATGTTGAATAGCACCAGACTCAGAACAGAACCCTGGGGCACCCCACTGGTCACTCTCCAAGCTGAAGAGAAGCCATTTATGATCACCCTTTGGGTGTGATCAGTCAACCAATAAGAAATCCACCTAACAGTAGCACATTCTATCCCACTAGTCACTCTAGTAACTGCTTATACATAATTTATTTCACTAATCATTCATTACTCGTTTTTTTGCATTTTAAAAATGTCATGGAATTTATCCTTTTAATGGTTTACATTTTATGTATATTTTAGGTTCTCAGTGTGAAGTCTTATGCAGTGCTGCATTCTGCTCTGCCATACACAACAACAACAGCCCACAAGCTGGCATTCCAGTAGTATTTGACCTCAAATAATGACAATCAGTTGGCAATTTTTTTAGAGAACTGTCCAACATGCAAATTCTGTGCTAAACATCACTGAAGCTACTCCCCTAAATCTCTCAATATTTGTAGTAAAAGGTCAGCAGAACTTCTACTTAGTCTATTTAGAATTCAGTGGTACTAGGAAAAAACACCAATTGCTTAAGACATGTTTTATTCCTAGTTGTTGTTATTAAGTTTAACCCTACAGTTCTTCGGCTATGGGATCAACTCTTCAATTGCCCAAAGAAATCCTTGGTGTATCCATTCTGTATAAGAAATCTGCTTAGGTTAAAAGCAGGTACCTGTGCAGATGTGTAGAATGCAAACGCCCATGAGGTCATCTTTTCTAAACTGTGTCCTTCTGCCCCTGGTCAAACCAGCTCCAGAGTTGCATCATGCTATGTTTTGAGACGGCTAAACTGGAAGGATGAAAGCCAGCTCTCTGGACCAAGTACCTCTTTCCCCTTAAGCACAGAACTCAATGCCATCAATGTTTATACCAGGTAGAGGTTAAAACCAAACACGAGTCCGAAATATACACAATTCAAGTAAAAAAAAAGGCACAAGAGGAAGACTAGTTGTTTTATTATGAAAAAAAAAGAATACAGTACAAAGTTTTTTTGTAAGGTTGTTGCATAAAAATTAAAATATGGCTTTTTGAAAGAACACATGGCACAAAGATACTCTGAAGTTCTCCAACTTGAGAATCTTAAATGTAGAGCAGGGAAGTGTTTGCAGAGTCAAACCCCACCACTGCAAGGTAATTCCAGTTTTCAGTTCCTCCTGTATCATGGCACAGATGTAGTTGCTGACTGTACATAACTCCTAAGGGTAATCATTAAGTGTCTGTAATTCACTGCTTGGAGAACTTATGGAATTTTCTTCCATCTTTTCTTCAACAATAAGCTGTTTGAAGTGCGAACACCAGAGATTCTCTTCTGCTTTATACAGACCTTGCTTGGGCAGAATTAGGCAGTCTACAAACATGAACATTTATGTTTCAATACTAGCTAAAAGTCAACAAAGCTACTTAAGGACTTCAGGCAACATAATCTTAGCTTTGTATACAAGATAGAAGATTTAGAAAGTTCTGGGTGGTATGGGGAAAGGAATGAAGGTGACTTGTCTCATAATAATCGAAATTTAGACCTATTTTTTCACAGTGGAAGAATCATATTGACGATAGGGGAGTAAGGGGGCAAAATTAAACATGAAGATACAACAATGAAAAATTAGATGATAAAAATGAAATTCAGTGTCACGTGCCATGTTCAAAAGAGATAAACAGGCAGCAGGATCTGGGACTGACAAGACAAGGAAGTTCATCCTAGAGATTAAGGAATTTGCCTTCAACCAATGTCAAACTGATCGCTGGTATATGCAGGGCATGAGTAAAGTTGATTAATAATGCAAGGCATGAGTAAAGTGGATAGAGGGACACTCGTCTCCCTCTCACAAAATACCAGAACTAGGGGACATCCACTCAAACTGAAGGTTTAGGAGAGCGAGAACGGACAAAAGAAAGGTGAGGGCATCTGGCCTGGATGCCTTCAAAAGAGGACTGGACAGATTCCTGGAGGAAAAGTCCATCACAGGTTACAAACCATGGTGGAAATGTGTCATCTCCAGGCTTAAAACCAGGGTACTACAAGGGACAGATGCAGGGGAGTGGTATCAGGAGACAGAGATCTAATCTCATGTGCTCCCTGAGGCATTTGGTGGAGTCATTGTGAGATACAGGAAGCTGGACTACATGGGCCTTTGGCCTGATCCAGCAGGGCTCTTCTTATGTTCTTATGAGGCTTCAAAGAGCTATCAGACAAATACTTGAAGGAGAGGTCAGTGGCTGTTAGGTTGCAACTCTTACTCAGGCTTCCAACTTCTCTGTAAATGAAGTGTTTATACAAGAGAGGGTGGAGACAAAGTCTCTGTGCTTAAAAACAACCGGAGAAGAGCTTTTATTTTCCTTTGCTGGCCAAACCCCTAACTGTGGCATTCTCTGGATTATTATGAATTTATCAAGATATTGATGGTTAAGGACACTGTCCAAGAAAGAATGTTGTTCCTTTAACAATATGCAGAACAATACTGAGATTCAGAACTTTTTTTTTTGTGGCAGTCTGTGAACAAACTTACATTGGATAGGTCAGTGAGTTAAGCATCTGGCTAGGGAGCCAAACGTTGGGAATTCATTTCCCTACTGGGCATCCAGAAGGGGCAGCCTGTGTAGCCTTGGACAACCTGCACAGGAGTCCCAGGACACCCCCCAGAAGAAGGGAAGAGAAAACCACTTCTGAGCAGTCTCTACCTAGGAAACCCTGGAAAAGAGTCAGCATAACTCAGAATTGGCTTCACAGCACACAGTGATGATGATTATGTAGAATTTGACCAGTCAATGGAAAATATATAGGTAAAAAAAAACCTTACATAGGCCCACTTAGTCCAATAGTCCAAAGGCTTATGCTTCCTGCTCTCATAGCAACAACCCCAAGGCCCTTCTAGCTCAACAGTTCTATGGTTCCATGCCAGCATTTGGTTGAGATAAGCTACCAAGTGGGACTTGATTGTGATGGCACTTTCCCTCTCTTCCTGACAACTGAAACACAGAAGTTAGTTGTCCTTGGTGTCGGCAGGGAATAATACTGTATATTCAACCAGAATAGAACCCACTTGCATACAGGGCTGTTCTCCATGTATTTGTCCAGTCTCCTTTCACACTCAATGAAGTTGGCAGTAATGTCCACACCAGGTCAATTTGTCAATATTCACAATCTGAAAACTATATGTCTATATGCCATATGTCTGAAGAAGTGGGCGTGTCCACGGAACGTTACATTAAAATATGAAAGTTAGTCTTTAAGGTGCCACATGTTTTGTGTCTTTTGTTTTGTTTTTCTTTGATTATTGCCTGCAATTCTTGGAAAGAGTAACACAGCTACCCTCTCTGAATCTGAAAACTGACTCTGTTGTTTGTCAGAGTTTATTGTCAGTACTTGCATAATAGGTATTTTCAGAAATAGAAAACTGATAGTCAGCAGATCTGCTTCCTGCTGTTTAGTCACATAAAAATTCTTGAGATGGTTCACTGATATAGCTCAGATATAGAAAGAGAAACTTGTGATAACATTTAAGAGACATGTAGAAGTGTTTTTAAAAAACTATTTGCTCTTTAAAAATAATCAGAAAGCAAATTCAAAGCAGATCTAGTGGTTATTTTTTTCAGAGCTCTTTAAGAACTCAGTTTCTTAAACGCTAAAAGAATATATGAAGAATGTAGAATAACAGAAAAGACCTACAGGCTAAAAATGAAGCTGCAGCAGCCGTACCACCCTGAAGCTCAATCTTGTCGGGCCTGGTTAATACTTGGATGGGTGACCCCCTGGGAGCGACAGGCCGGCCAATCGAAACAATGGATCTGTCTAGCTGACCCCACCACCAAGTGGGAAGAACACTAAAGAAAAAGAAGAAAACCTATAGGGTAAAAAATGCAATTTTCCCTATTCTGACAGCTTCAAAAGAACACAGTTATTTAAAATGGAGGGAAGACTGAATTTGTGGACGATTCAGATTAGGAAAAGATTGATTCTGGACCCACTGTAAGCAGTGGAATTTATAACAGTTCTCCAGACTCCCTACAAAGTTGTACATGTGTCTAAAGAAGAGAAAAATCTTTTCATACAGAATCTTTATGATATTCTAAAATTATTTCTTGGCTTCTACTTCCATTTTGTACAGTGTTTCAGGACTGTGATTCGTGTACTTTTTTTAAAAAAAGCATATCTGAAAGAACAATTTTAAAAAAGCCCTCCATGCATCCAAGTTTAAACAACCATTCTCCCCAACTCACCGAAAATACTATTGCTGGCCCAGAGAGCACCAGTGTTCCAAAACTAATTTTTTTCTGACAATCTTAAAATGGGTCACAGATAACAGCCAATTCATTCTGCTTGTCTCCCATGAGGAGCATGGGAAATGGGGGATGAAAGCCATCGACGACCATTCCGCTGAACCACATCATAAGGCAAATCTCTTTTGAAATCTAAATTGGACCGCCTGGTTCTCCATTCCGAGTTTCTGAAAACTTTTCACCACTGACCGCACTGGTATGAGAACAATATGTATGAAGTGAGCACCATGTGAGTAATCAGTTCTAAAAGAGGTAGTCAGACAGCCTGGAAAAGGGAGCAGGGAGGACTGGCTAATTCACCTGTAGCACAAAGAGAAGAGGCATTGCCTACAAGTCACCCTTGTCTCCATTCAGGCCACACGTAAACCAGGATGAATCTGCACATTATACTCGTCCAAATCCACACAGTTGCCGGCTATTGCCTCCGGCTCGGCAAGCTGGGTATCCACCGCAGACCTTCTGTGGCAGGCTACAGTTCATCTCGCAGCTTAGGTGGGTGGTCCATGCCGAAAAAGGAGGACGGCCTCCCGTGCACATCCCGCTCTCGTTTCACAAAGGCCGTAAAGGAGGAAACACAGTTTCCAATGAAATGGTCAGACTGGGCAAGAATGTACAAATCTATCTGCGCCACTTCAGGTTGCAGGTACACCACTTTGATCTGAAACGAGAAAACAGGCGGAGGGCAGGTGTTCAGACCACAACAGGGCAGAAGCAGCCACGCGTAGGTGGATAAAGTGGGCAGGCATCTACCTAGCCACTCTATCCCTCGGTCTTTATCTAAACCTATTCCAGCAAGTACAGTGGTACCTCGGATAACAACTGCCCCAGGTAACGAATAATTCGGATAACAACTGCAAATTTCCAGGTATAGGAGTGTCTCTGATAACGAATTTTCCCTATGGGCTGCCTCGGATAACGAATCACAATTTCTAGGTATAGGTCTGCCTCAGATAACTAATTTTCCCTATGGACTGCCTCGGATAAAGAATTTCCAGCATGCATCAGTAAAAAAGAGCTATCCCAGGTGGCATTGCTTCTGTACCTTTAAAGTGCACTTTATAAAGAGTTTTGAGCAAACAACCAGGTGTCTGTGCCTTTTTCCTAGGCTCCAGAACGGATTAAACGGTTTCCCATTCATTCCTATGGGAAACCGCGTTTCGGATAACAACATGTTTCGGATAACGACTAACCTTGGAGAACAAATTACCGTTGTTATCCGAGGTACCACTGTACTCAGAACTCATTCCTGCCAGAATTCTCTATTCTTGTTCCATTTTGTTTAGATCCACAGCCTGCCACACAATCCTACTATAGGTTTGTTCACCTGAAATGCTTTCAAATCAAGGTTCAGCTGCATTTAATGCTTCTCTACCATGTAATCTTGCCAAAAGAAGGGGGAGGGAAAAAGCGACACACTGTTGCTCCCATCCTGTATTGCAAGGACACCAGTAGCCAATTATCCCTACATTGCTCTTACCTATATTTTAAGGAAACATTATACAGTGGACCCTTATATAACAAACGGGTTGTATAACAGAAAATTTGTACAACATAAAAAGTTCCGGAGATAGGGGAAATTTGCTTAACGTAATCGCCTATGGCAGGCCTGCCCAAAGTCCAGCCCCGGGGGGGGGGGGGGAATCTGGCCCGTCAGGCCATTCTGAGTGGCCCGCGGCTGGCTGGCCTGCCCCTCCCTCCCCCTCCTTCGCCCCATGTTTTTTTTTTAAATCTTCTGCCAACACTAACAACGCTGAGAAGCTTGGGCGGCTGGGCGGTCTGCCGCCACCGGCACCGCAGGGGAATGTGTAGGGGTGGGCAGGCCAGCGGGCCTCTGCCACCGCCAAGGAGATTTGGGGTGGGCTGGCGGGTGAGCCGTCGCCACCACTGGGGAGCTTGGGGGGGGGCAAGGTCGCACAGATCGCCTCTTCCAAGGGGCGACCTGTGGCCACGGCTCCCTGTGCTTCCTTTGGTCCCCACCTCCCTCCCTCCCTCCCTCCCTTCCTTGTTCCCCACCTTCCTCCCTCCCTCCCTTGGTCCCCACCTTCCTTCCTGCGGGTGGGGTTGCAAGGAGTCAGTGGGTGGGGCTTGCAGTGGGGTGGCAGGGTTGGGGAGCAACCAGCCCCTTACACATTCTCAGCCACCAAATCTGGCCCTCCTTCCAAAAAGTTTGGGCACCCCTGGCCTATGGGGAGAATTCGTACAACATAAAAATGGGATCACTCTGTTTTCAACGCATTCCTATGGGAAATTTGTATAAAGGAAAATTTGCTGAACATAATTTCATTTGGAACGAATTAATTCCTTTATACAAGGTACCTCTGTATTCTTTTTATCACCCAGTCTGAGATAGCTTGTACACCATAACAGAATAGAAAGGCTGAATCCAGACTGCTAAATAAATCTGCCTCGCCCTTTTGCATGGGTAAGTACGTGGTCCAGCCGAGAGAGAACAGTACCTTTTGTTTGAAAAGCTGCTGGATTTCTTTGGTGTAGGGTTCAGAATCGCTGGCAATGTACACCGCTTTTGCATCAATCTTCTTCACCCAGACTTTGAGGGCCCGCTTTATCTCCTTCAGGTCGGGCAAACACATGTCCGTGGTGAGGGGTGTGGCAGTGTTCCGATCATAGCCCACACATTGGGGTGAAGCCATTAAGTGCGGCCCAGCGGTGCCATCCTTCAACATATTGCAAGCGTTCTTCTGCCAAAAGGAAGGAAGGAAGGAAGGAAGGAAGGTGTATCACACACAGGCAGGGATTCAGAATAAAGTCACATTCCCCGTGCTGCAATTCATCTAAGGGAAAAGGCCCAGCTGGCACTGGTAAGATTTCCCGGTCCCTTCCTACAGCTAATTGGGGAGCTGGGACAACTTATTAGGATTCTGAAAGCAATGGGTTTAATCTTCCCCTCTCCATGTCCTACAGTCCCAATGAAAACACGATCCCAACGCTATTACAATATTTATTATTCTTTTTAAGCTCAGATATGGTTGCTAGTTAAGCATTGAGTGTCACCAACGGTTTGGCTCTTAATGGCTGTGAGGAAGGGGCACTGAAAACAGTGGACCAAGGCAGGCAGAAGACACAAAGCTCCAGGTACGTCCTTGTCCCTGAGCTGTCCTGTTTAGCTACTGATTTGGCTATCCATGGCTACTCATATTAATAAGTGTGCCCCTCTGGCATGCTTTTCACCCCAGGGTTGCTCTTGAAAAGCCAGGTTAACTACATTGGTCAATTGCAATGTGTTCTTCCATGAGAAGGCCCCTGAAAAATGTCCAGAAGCCAACAGTACTGCAATAGGCAGCTGCTAGGCGGTGGTCTGTTGCACACTTTAGTGACCATATATGACTGGTCTGCAACCAACTGCATTGATTTTCCCTCTGGCACCAAGGGCAGTCAAGGAGCTGCTTTTCACGCATAAAACCCGACACAACTTTGGCCAAGATATCTGAAAAACCTTATTAAGTTTCCCACCACTTAGGGATTAAGCTAAAAAGAAGACAGGGCAGGAATCTCCATGTTGTTTTTGTGATGTTGGTGTTGTGGTTACAGTCATGACCGACTCGTTGTGACCCCATGTCCATGGAGTTTTCTCCATGGACCCACAGTTTAATAATGGAACTCCTTCCTAAGGGCAGTCACCTCTTTACTGAGCAGATAGAACTGCATTATTCTATCATAACTCTGGCTTTTGAAACTAATAAAACATGCTGTCAAAGAATGTCCTGTTCTGACTGTGTTTTTCTTTTATTTTATTGTAAATCCTTGGGCTAGATGGGCAGCATACTAAATAAATAAATAATAAATAAATAAATAAATAAAATGCATTGCTTTGAAAGCCTAAGTGGCAAAAAAGCAATTCACATATTATTTCAATACGCAAATAAAATTATTGAATATTATGTCTTGGATCGGAGGCATGCTTGTGAATTACCTCTTCCTGGGGAATGACAGCAGAAGGTACCTGGCCTCAAGCCCTGCTTGTGGGTTTCCCACAGGTATTTGGGAGGCCACTGTGGAAGACACTAACTAGATAGATCTTGGGTGTGACAACAAAAGACTCTCTTTGTGTTCTTAATAGTCACTCTTCTGTTTTATGTGACTGGAAACAGAGGTACGCCAAACTATACCACAGCTCTGTACACATGTCCTGCACCCACAGAAATCAAGAGAAATAAACTAGGGAGGCATCATACCCAGTCTGAACCCACACGCAAATGGATTCCCACATAGGGTCTGACCAGAAACGATTTAATAGAGGACTCGCCCTTGTCCATCATTTCATCCGACCAGACCATGTATCGATGAAGGGACCGATGCTCCTCTAAAACCGGGAACTGGGCTGGTGCACCAGGAAGGGCAACGACAGGATGCTCGGAGGGTGGAAACCTAATAAGCAACACAGCAGACAGGAAGAGAAGTAAGGAAAGGCTCCTTCCACGTAGTCACACGCAAAAAGACGAGTATATCCAATGCGTCTGAGCCAAGCAGAGGACAGGATTCTGTGGTACTGACAGCAGAACCACCTGTGTGCTGCAAGCAAAACCGCTATGGAAAGACTGGCAACAGAAAATGTTGGGCTACAGTAGTACCACAGTCAGCATAATCTACACATTTTATACTACGAATGAAAGAGAAAGAAGTCCTTGCTTGCACAGTACCTGTGGGAAACATCTAAGACAGTCTAGATCTCTTATACTGTCATCTGCTTTTATTCCCCATGGTCATAAAGTAGTCACTTAGGATGCAGAGAAAGAGAGTACCCAACATTAGAAATGGACATGAGCCCTGGTTTGGAGGTTCATACGGCTTTGTATTCATAGAATCATAGAGTTGGAAGAGACCTCAAGGGCCATCTTGTCCAATCCCCTGCCATGCAGGAACCCCATCACAATATTTCTGACAGATGGCCATCCAGCCTCTGCTTAAAAACCTCCAAGGAAGGAGACTCCACCACCCTCCTTGGCAGCATATTCCACTGCGGAACAGCCCTAACCGTCATGAAGTTCTTCCTAATGTTCAAATGGAATATCTTTTCCTGTAGTTTGAAACCATTGCCCCGAGTCCTAGTCTCTGAAGCCATGGGGCCAGAGGTTCTACACCTTCTCTTCCCATGCCTGGATTCCCCACTCACCAGCCGGCATGCACTCCTTTCCCCCTCCTCTTCAGCTACACATCCACTCCCGACAGGAGCATGGCTTCCCTGCCCCACCTCCTTGGCTGATGGTGGAATAATGGAAGGGGAAGAGGAGAGGGGCGCACTCCAACTAGAGACTGGGTCATGGGCCAGGGAGGTGGGGGACAAGATTGTCAAGTTTTTATTCTTGAACAAAGTTATAAAAACATAAATAAAATATTGAACCATACCTTACTCAGAAGAGTACAGCAACTCAGAGTTTGTGTGTGGGTAAAACACATACAGCTGTTAAGGTTTGAGGGGGAAACTCTGAGGCTGCAGTACCATCGGGCAGGTACTGGTGATTGTGGCTGCAATTTGTATAAATGTAGCACAGAGCGATCACAACTTTCTGGTCTTTGTTTAAAGCCAGTCACACTGTTCCTGTGTAAGGTTACAGTTGTCCCCCACCCTTCCACGGTTCATATACTGAGGTCCTGGTATATTGCGGGGCTGCAGTATATGAAGAAAAGGCCCCCTGGGGTAAGGAGGAAAGGCCTTCCCAGGCCAGTCAGAGACCCCAAAAGTGCTTCCCCGCAAACTAGAAGTGACTTTTGGTAAACCAGAAGTGACCTCCAGATCACTAGAAAGCACTTTTGGGGCCTCTGAGGGCCGAGGAAGCCCCTTGCAGGTCGGTTTGGAGCCGCACTAGGCCTGGGGTAAGTACAAGAGCCCCTAGAGAGCCCCCTAGTCTCAACCCAACCCAAAATCCGCATATTGCGGATTTTCAATTATTGCGGGTCGGGTTGAGTCCCTAAACCCCACGATAAGTGGGGGTTTACTGTAGTTGAGTTTTAGCTGGTCAAGGTAATGCTATCAGGCATGTTTTTATGTATAATGTTTTTTTGCTGAAGACAAGTTCTCTAAGTTGAATGTTTAAATATAAAATTATTTTTCTAATACAAGCTGTCTGCAAAGTTTTTTTGGTATCCTGAAAAGCGCTGAGTTTCTGCTGGGTCTCAGGTCTGTTTTTCCAGTATGCAATGTTTTATTAAGACTATATTATAGTCCATCAGGGTTTTTGAGGGGGAACGCTGTGCATATACAATTCTATTTTTTTCTACAAAGAATGCACTTGTGGAGCTGTGTGGTGCGTATGAACCAGCACAAATTTCTCACCTGAGATTCGTGCCCATCTCTGTCCAACATACTTCTTTACCATATATCTCTCCTTTAAAAGAGAGCCAAAAAGAAAGTCCAAAACTATAACATGAAACAGGATATTGTAAATTCAAACCGTATGCTGATTGCTCCAGTGCTGTTTGGTTTTTTACTGTTGGATAATTTCTGAGTATCCTAACACTGAACCATTACTTTTTTTTGGGGGGGGGGGGAGGTTTTGCTGAAAATCTATATTTTGAGTCATTTAACATGGACCCAAATCCTGTAGCTTAGCATAGTAAACTTCACTAGAGTAGGCTCACTATTCAGCATGGATTGGGTGATTCAACTCCTCTGTAAGGGCCAATGATTGAAATGGACCTAGTCTAACTGCAAGTCGCTAAACTTATTTTATTCTGAGTATTTTACCCCACCTTTTTTCTTAGAAAAGGACCCAAGGTGACTTACAATACTGAAGGACAATATACAATCAAGAAAATTTAAGACATATTCAAGTATAAGAACAGTGAATTTGAAGAGGCAACGTAAGGTATAATCATAGTAGGCCCATTCAATCAACGGAATGTGCAGAGGAGTTGCCTCGCCAAATTTCCATTCAGTGGACCTACTCTAGTGGAATTTTCTACGTTACGCAACATGATTTTTGGCTGCAGAATAACAACAAATTCAAGTACGGTATGTTTTAACCAAGGTGCTGCCTTTGCATTATTCATTTCTGCTGTTATGATTCCTGCCTTATAGGAAAACTCCATATAACAAACAAACAAACAAACAAACAAATAGGAGAGCACAGAGAGAACTCCTAGTTCCCTGAGCTCCTTGCCCTCTGAAGATGCCAGCCAGAGTCTAGCGAAACGTCAGGAAGAAAAACTTCCAGAACACAGCCAAACAGCCCGAAAAACCCACAACAACTAAACAAATAAATTATTCCATTATTAAGGAGATAATCAATCACCCAATTACCAATTCAAACTTAAAGACAGGGTATTTGCCCCTCTTTCTATACATCAGAGGAACCATGGAGGAACATCTCGGGTGCCTACCCATGTAGGTTCCCGCAAGGGTATCCCCCAAGTGGCATTTGCTACCTTCGGATCCAGTGGTCCTTGTAAGAGGCACTGAAGGAAAGGCCTCCAAACAGCTCTGACCTATCGAAATCCACATCAAACTGATCCCAAAAGGGCCCAAAAGGGTTTCCATCCTAAAAAATAAAAATCCAAGACAGATACTCAATCAGTCAGACAATGGGTGGAGTGGGTTAGGGAGAACAGCCATCAGGACAAAACGCAGCCTGCATAATTAAATTGTAAGCCACCCCAGAGATTGTTTAAAGTGCAGACATCTCCTTTTTTCTTAGTGTAAAACACAGTGGCCCAAGAAATAGCAACAGGCAAGGGTGACTTGAAAGGTTTTAGAACTCACACAGGTTCCAGCATACCGGAGGTGCAGGCTCCTACCTTCATAGGGCAAGTTCTTTTATCAGCACTCCTCTGAGCTGCTGCTTCAAAGCAATAGGCGACTCTCTGGCCAGGTGGCCAGTGGACAGGGGCAAGCTTCTCCATAAACTCCTGCAAGGTGATCACCCGGTGATACTGCAGCAGAGGTGCAACCTTGAAGTATTCCTTGTATGGGACATGCAGCTACAACAGGAAAACATACTTCAGGCCACCACCCCAGGAAAATAAACAAAACACAGGGTTATATGTCTGTGAAGATTCTCAGTCATCCAGGTGAGTTTATCTGGAAGTTGAGTCATGGCTCAGGACCAGAATCAGCAGTACACCTCCATTTGAAGGACAAAGGGCACTCTTTCAAAGATGAAAATGTACACATATCAGACAAAGAAGAGAGGTGGTTTGAGAGAGGAGTAAGGGAAGCCATTCATGTGAGCATCGAAAACCCCTCCCGCAACAGAGGTGGTGGGCTTCAGCATAGTCTATCCGCTACTTATCAGGGTGTGCTTTCCAAAGTACTCAGGCAAATCAAAAAGCCTTCACCACCAAGGCCATAGCTAACGACCCATACTTTATAGGTTTCAGCACCTTAGGCCATTGTTCACCTGGAGGCTATGGATACTATTGTCTCCCTAACGAGCCTATTCAGGCCATTGTTCATCTTATGAGCCTAATTCAGACCAGGGTGACAAGAGGTCAAAGCTGACTATAAGACTACAAGATGGAGGACTCGCACTAGCTGTATTCAGACCGATGAAGCTGTTTGGATGAGCAGCGAAACGTTTCTATCTCTCAAAAAAGAAGTCCAGTAGCCATGACGCAACTTCCAGAAAAACACGGGGTTGCTCGAGGACGCGGAATCCACGTCAGACCCACATCAATAACACGGTAGCATCATGGCTGAAATGTTTAAAGCGCAGGGCGCTGTGCATATATACATGGCACTGAAAGAATACTGGGCCTTTCAAAAGCACAGAACCCAAACAGCCAAGGGCAACTCACATTCGTGTAAGGTGGCCTGTGATGCCGGTACTCAATCCAGGGAGGCAGAGCTAAGGTCCGATTCACCATCTTGGCAAATGCCAAAGATCCTAGAAAATGGTCCGCTTGATTCCCAAATCTCCCTTGAAATAAAAACAAAGCAAATTTCTCAGTCACCGGGTGGTAGCAGAACACCCACCCTTGAGCAGTCTCATAAGGAACACACAGCTGTCAAACTCCAACTGGGGCAGATCTAATTTCACTGCGCTGTCACGAAGCTGCGAAATGTAAGGCCAAAGCTTACAAAATCATCCCCCGATGCAAACACTAGGCATGTGAAATCTTTCCAACGAGTCACATCTTTAGCAGTTACTTCATTCTGTAGTCTTCAGCCTTTGGAATAGATTATATCAGGCCAGAACAAAAGGGAAAATGCTGTAAAACTAATTAAGAAGAAGAAAATATTACCGTGCGTTAGACTAACTGCTATGTTTTTAATGTGTGCTTTCATGGACAATCCACTTTCTCATGTACGTCTTTTATGTAAGGAAGTGGACTTGTCCGTAAAAGTTCTCATGGAAATATATAGCAGTGCAGTTAAGTCTTGGAGGTGCCATTAAATTTTTGCCTTCCATATTTTTCATTTTTATTATGTTTTGGCCTGATCAGCTAGCATAGACTCACTTAACAACCTCTTCTAAAGGAGGATGGCTAAGCCTCAGTCCCAGCCTGGGAAGGAAGGAAGGAAGGAAGGAAGGAAGGAAGGAAGGAAGGAGGGCGGGCGACACACACACACACACACACACACACACACACACACCTCTTCTAAAGGAGGATGGCTAAGCCTCAGTCCCAGCCTGGGAAGGAAGGAAGGAAGGAAGGAAGGAAGGAAGGAAGGAAGGAAGGAAGGAAGGAAGGAAGGAAGGAAGGAAGGAGGGCGGGCGACACACACACACACACACACACACACACACACACACACACACACACACACACCTCTTCTAAAGGAGGATGGCTAAGCCTCAGTCCCAGCCTGGGAAGGAAGGAAGGAAGGAAGGAAGGAAGGAAGGAAGGAAGGAGGGCGGGCGACACACACACACACACACACACACACACACACACACACACACACACACCTCTTCTAAAGGAGGATGGCTAAGCCTCAGTCCCAGCCTGGGAAGGAAGGAAGGAAGGAAGGAGGGCGGGCGACACACACACACACACACACACACCTCTTCTAAAGGAGGATGGCTAAGCCTCAGTCCGAGCCTGGGAAGGAAGGAAGGCGGGCGGGCGACACACACACACACACACACACACACACACACACACACACACACACACACACACACACACACACACACACACACACACACACACACACACACCTTCTAAAGGAGGATGGCTAAGCCTCAGTCCCAGCCTGGGAAGGAAGGAAGGAAGGAAGGAAGGAGGGCGGGCGACACACACACACACACACACACACACACACACACACACACACACACACACACACACACACACACACACACACACCTCTTCTAAAGGAGGATGGCTAAGCCTCAGTCCCAGCCTGGGAAGGAAGGAAGGAAGGAGGGCGGCGAACAATACATCACACACACCAAACACACACACACACACACACACACACACACACACACACACCCCTCTTCTAAAGGAGGATGGCTAAGCCTCAGTCCCAGCCTGGGAAGGAAGGAAGGAAGGAAGGAAGGCGGGCGGGCGACACACACACACACACACACACACACACACACACACACACACACACACACACACACACACACACACACACACACACACACACACACGCCCGCCCGCCTCACCCATGCAAGGGCAGTAGAGCAGGTATCCAGCCGGGTCCCAGCCGCCGTCCGTGCTGCCGCTGCCCAGGGGAAACACGACCAGGAGCAGGAGGAAGAAGAAGAAAAAGAGCCGCCGCGCCATGCCCGGGACCAGCCGGCTTCCCACCGGGAAGGCCGCCCAAAGCTCCACCGACGACTAGGCCCAAGCCCCCGTCCCGTCACCATGGAGACCGGCGTTCGGGCAGGCAGGCAGGCAGGCCGGCGGCCATGAGTCCCGGCATGCCCCGCGCGCCAAAGGACCCGACGCGGGACTGGCCGAGGCGACTTCCGGTCTGGGCCGGAAGTGGCGCCATGGAGGCCTGGAGGGGCGCGAGCCGCCAGACCCGGAGAGGGAACTAGAGAGAGAGAGAGAGAGGCGAGTGGACGGCGCTGCTTCTCTCCTCTTTCCCTTCCCTTCTTCTTCTTCTTCTTCTTCTTCTTCTTCCTCCTGCTTCCTTCCTTCCTTCCTCCTCTTCCTCCTGCCTTCCCGGCCAGAAGCTCCCGCTGTGGGGGCTCCCTGGCAACCTGAGTTACCACAGCAACCGCAGGGCCCTCCTCCTCCTCCCTCCTGCGGGCGGCGGGAAGAAACCGCCGCCGGAGTCTGTGGTGGTGGTGGTGGTGGGGAAGGTGTGTGTGTGTGTGGGGGGCGGTAGTGGTGGTGGCGGAGGGGGGGGGAGGAAGAGTGCCCGGGGCGGGGGGGGGGAGAGAGCCGCGCTGCTGCGCATGCGCCTCTCCTGGTTGGGCGAGGGTGGGGGGGTCGCTTGGGGGCTTATTAGCCCCCCTCCCCACTTTCCCTCCATGTGTGAGGAGAATTGGGGGAGGCATGAAGGAGATGACCCATCCCCCATCCCCCACCCTGGAGTGGTGCCACCCAAGACCACCGGCTTCTGCCCCGAGGAGCTTCCAGGAGAAAAGTGGGAGGCGGTTCTGGCGGGGAGGAAAGCGGCTCAGGCAGGACTGGGGCCTCTTTCACTCACAAGCATTGTGTGTGGGGCGGGGGGCGAGCCAGCCGCTTTGCAGTGCTGCGTTTGGGGACTAGTAAGTGCCTGTCAGGGAAGGAGTCAAGAGGACGAAAACGAAGGCCTTTCCCATCCTTTCAGGGGCCGGTTTGGGAAGGTGAGGTGATAGGATCAAAGTGAAAGGGATGGGGAAACCCCCACCCCCCCACACACCCACCCTCAAATAGAAGTTGCAGGGCAAGGGGCAGGGAGATATGATTGAGACGTGCAAAATGATGCAGGGCATGAGTCAAGTGGATAGAGGGAAGCTCTTCTCCCTCTCACAAAATACCAGAACTAGGGGACATACACTCAAATTGAGGGCTGGGAGAGTGAGAACTGACAAAAGAAAATACTCCTTTACCCAGCGTGTTGTTAGTCTGTGGAACTCCCTGCCACAGGAGGTGGTGACGGCATATGGCCTGGATGCTTTCAAAGGGGAATTGGACAGATTCCTGGAGGAAAAGTCCATCCCAGGTGACAAACCATGATGGAGATGTGTAATCTCCAGGCTTAAAAAAACAGGGTCCTTCAAGGGCCAGATGCAGGGGAGTAGGATCAGGAGACAGAGATCTAGTCTCGTGCGCTCCCAGAGGCATTTGGTGGGGCCACAATGTGAGATCCAGGAAGCTGGACTAGACGGGCCTTTGGCTTGATCCAGCATGGCTCTTAGGTTCACCCCACGCCCATCGCTCAGACCCCAGAGCGCCTTGTGGTCCCAATAGACAGCATGGCCTTTTGTGGCTGGTAAGTCTGACTTGATATGAGGCAGCTATCTAGATCAGTTGTTCTCAACCTGTGAGTCCCCAGATGTTCCTGGACTGCATCTCCCCAGGAGCCTCCACCACTCGCTAAGCTGGCCAGGATTTCTGGGAGTTGCAGTCCAGGAACATCTGGGGACCCATAGGATGAGAAGCGCTGGTCTAGAGCAAGAGAAAGGCACCTTCGAACGAACAGCAGAGCTGGAAAGGGACCCCAGAGATCATCAGGTCTACCTCCCATCAAGTAAGCCCAGTGGAGGAATCGTAACTCCCAACCTCTGGCTCCACATCCAGAGACCTGAACCACCGAGCTTTCCAGTAGTGCATTAAGGATCATCACCACCATCATCTTAGAACTCAAGAGTTGGGAGGGATCGTCTAGGTCATCACGTCCAGCCCCTTTCAAGAAGGCCCTGTGGGGGAATTGAACTTTCAGTCTTTAGCTTCTAATCTAGAGACCTAAACCACTGAACTATCCAGCAGTTCAGTGGTTTATGTTCTGTTGGTATAAATAAATAGCAGAACTACATCCTGTTGCTGTCTATGGGGCACTTTAGTGGCCTCCCACTGCCCAGGTCAGGAATATAAATGTTGTTTGTTGCTGTGGCTTTCAAGCTCTGCTTACCAAAGTAACAAAGAGAGAAAAAAACAGGCTTCCATCTCTTCTGCAGATCTGTAGTTTGTATCTTTTGTAGCTGTCTTCTCGTGGAAGAACTGATTCTCTGAAGAAGGGATATGCCGGCTGCCCTAGTCAGAGCAGGGTGCCTCTGCTCTCTACAGTGTTGACAGGCAGTTCTATTTCTGCCAGGAAAGAGAGAGAGAAGCAGCGCGGCGCTGGCTGTGTGCCGTCTTCCTGAGAGAGTCATGTGGCCTCGTCCTGTTTGACCTACTTGGATGGGAATACTTGGCCCAGCTGAATGGCAGCCTTCTCTGTCAGCTTGCCAGATGTGAAACCATGCAGGCTTTATAGATAGATAGATAGATAGATAGATAGATAGATAGATAGATAGATAGAGTGGACCCTTGTATAACAAACAGCTTGTATAACATAAAATTTGTACAACATAAAAATTCCGGAGATAGGGGAAATTTGCTTAACATAATCGCCTATGGGGAGAATCCATACAACATAAAAATGGGATCACTCCATTTTCAATGCATTCCTATGGGAATTTGTATAAAGGAAAATTTGCTTAACATAATTTCATTTGGAATGAATTAATTCCTTTATACAAGGTACCACTGTAGATAGATAGATAGATAGATAGATAGATAGATAGATAGATAGATAGATAGATACCAGACAGACAGACAGACAGACAGACAGACAGACAGACAGACACACACACACACACACACACACACACACACACACACACACACACACACACAGAGGTATATATGTCCCTTTGGCAGGTGATGTAATAGCTGATTCCATTTGAACGAGGAGTAAGCTATAACAATTGTAAAAACAAAAAAATGCGGCGCAGATTGAGAGGCAAGCTGGAGGCTTTATTCAGCAAGCTGGTATATTTATTTATTTCAAATGCTTTTACCCCATCTTTCTCCTTAAAAGGAGGAGAAAGGTTTAACCTGTTACTCCAAAGGAAGAGTCTCTGCTTCAGTGGGCATACTTCATATTATGCTATTTGAAAGAGCATAATTTGAGTCTGAAAAAGGAGGTTTGGGATCATAGTGTATTGACGGTACAGAGCTCTGACATCATTCTCTTCTTAAAATGTATATTCAGTTTTTAGGGTGCTTCAAAGAGAACAAGAGGACAGATCTTTGCTGCAGAAAGCTCATGGGTGAACAATAGAAAGGTCTAAACCAAGTAACGAAGGATTCTTTTGAGCTGTAAAATGGGAACAACTGCTGGGTGCCCCATCAGCATTTGCAGAAGTGGAGGTGCTTTCGTGCATCAAATCCTTGGATTGTTGGATTGGAGGTTTAATAAGTCCCCAGACTTTTGATTCATTCAAAGAGGTTTTTGTTTTCATTCCAAGAATTCTGCTGTCATATTGATATTGAAAACCACGACATCAGTCTCCCTTTTACCTTACTGCCAGACTTTTTAGAATTGAAAAAAAGTCTGAGCACATTTTCAATTCAGACACGTAGGAATTGAAATATTTCCTTTCACTTTTTAATGGGTTGCTGTCCACAACTGAACTGATTTAAAGTGGTTGACCCCTTTTCGTCTGCCACAGTGCTGTGCAGAAATTCATTCTCTTCTAATAAGCATGTGCGATTGGTTCTTGCAGGTGAAGCCTTCTTCCTGCTGAAAGTTTTCAGAAGTGTTGGCAGATGTGACCGCGCCAAGTGAGATGCCCACGGGCAAGAGTTCTTCATATGGCCCTCCTCGACTAGGCTGGCCATGACAGCGTTCTTCACCAGCGTCCCTAATTGGATTCAAGATGCAAAGGAGGAGGAGGAGGAGGAGGAGGCAGGCTGGAAATTAGTGGCCAGAGCAAAAGGCAGAGAGAGCGAGAGCCAAGGGAGATGCCAGTACGAGCTCTCGGGAGCCTCCTTCCCCGGCGTGGATAAGCTGAGAACAAACCCAGAGCAGAGGCCCTACTGCTGCCCTCAACTGCACTGCGGCAAGGCCTTTGCCTCCAAATACAAGCTATACAGGTATGTGACCCAGGGGTTAGAGAGCCAGGTTACATCTGGGGAGAAACGGTAAGTGGGCAAGTACTGAAAAGGAGCAAACAGATGTCGCCACTAAAAGAAAACAAAAGCAACACCACACATGGAATCTTGGCAGTAAGGCACAACCATTGTTTTTTTTTTTTAAGTCTTAGGCATCTGTTCACTGAGGGAAAGCTTGTCTGAAGAGAAAGGCCCTTGCCTGCTTGAGGAAGGCCAGCAAAGAAGAATCTAGCCTGGTTTAATGTGGCAGGGAGTTCCAAAGTCTGGGAGCAGCAGCAGAGAAGGCCCTTCTGTTTCACCAACCAAAAGCACCTGTGGTGATGGCAGGATCGAGAGAAAGATCTTATGCATAGGATGCACATGCAGCGTTAAAAGCAGCATAAGATACTAGGTGTCTGAGCTAGGTGTCAGTACTGGGACCCCTGCTTTTCAATCTCTTCATAAATGATGTAGAAGCGGGAATAAATAGCAAGGTAGCCAAATTTGCTGACAACACTAAATTATACAGAGTAGTAAAAACGGAGAGAGATTGTGAGGAGCTCCAGAGGGATCTCTTGACACTGGGGGAGTGGGCAAACCAGTGGCAAATGAGCTTCAACCTTAGTAAGTGCAGAGTGCTGCACTTTGGGGCAAAAAAACCCCAAAACCAAACAACCCAATTACATTTATAAACTGATGTGGTCTGAACACTCTGCAACAGACCAGGAAAGGGACCTTGGCGTCCTGGTGGACAGCTCAATGAAAGTGTCAATCCCAGTGTTCCGCAGCAGTGAAAAAAGCAAACTCAATGTCAGGGATCATTAGGAAGGGTATAGAAAATAAGTCAGCAAGTGTCCTTTTGCCTCTTAATAAATCTGTGGTGAGGCCCCATCTGGAATATTGTGTACAGTTCTGTTCACTGTACCTCCAGAAAGATATTATACAAATGGAAAAAGTGCAGAAGAGGGCAACCAGAATGATTAGGGGACTGGAACACCTTCCCTCCCACTTGAGGCTGCAACAGCTGGGCTTCTTCACTCTGGATCCCTGGTCTGTGGACCTCCCTGCCAGAAGAAGTGGTGACAGCGGTCAGCCTTGACAGCTTTAAGAAAGGATTGGACAAGTTTTAGCCTCTCTAAAAGAAGACTGAGCGGGGATATGATAGCTATGTTTAAATATTTGAAAGGATGTCATATTGAAGAGGGAACAGGTTTGTTTTCCATGGTTTCAGAGACTAGGACTTGGGGCAATGGTTTCAAACTACAGTAAAAGAGATTCCATTTGAACACTAGGAAGAACTTCATGACAGTTGGAGCTATTCGGCAGTGGAATAATATGCTGCCACAGAGGGTGGTTGAGTCTCCTTCTTTGGAGGTTTTTAAGCAACGGCTGGATGGCCATCTGTCGGAAATATTGTGATGGGTGTTCTTGCATGGCAGGGGGTTGGACTAGATGGCCCTTGAGGTCTCTTCCAACTCTATGATTCAATGATAAGTTCATGGAGAACAAGGGTATCCATGGCTATCGTGATGGATGCCTAAGGACAACCTCCAGGTTGGAGAGATAGGCAGGATATCTCTCAATACCATTTGCAGGGAATTGTAAGCAGGTGAAGACATCTGCTTGGGAATACCCTGAAGCAAATGGTGAGCCGCTGTGTGAGACAGAACGCTGGACTGGACGGGCTGTGATGGCCTGTTCCAGCAAGGCTGTTCTTATGAATATGAGAATAAATATTGAAGAGCAGTTCTCCTGTTAGATTTAGATAGTGAGTTCTAGGCAAGAGGACTGCCTGTTTAAGTGCATACGTTAAAAATTGGCTTGGACAGAGTTGGCAGCCTGCTTTGTAGCAGCTGATAAAATGCCTCGTAGCATCACCTGCCTGTTTTCAGAGCATTTCCCTGTGGTTTGAGTGACATAGGTTAATATACAGGGCAGGGATAGTGAGTTCCTTGAGAACATTTGGGTGCCCTTAATCAGGAACGGGTAAGGTTCAGATTGCATGTGACCTGCCACAGTTTTAAAAAATACCCCTCTCAAAACAAACAAACAAACAAACAAAATTTAATCTACCAGCACACCCAGAGGTTCCCCATCCATGCCATAAATAGACTGTAATCTGATTTACTAATCGTTTAACATTTGTTAATGCCCTAACAGTCTACAAGTACTTTAGCTGAACTGCTTGCTTACTACAGTAGGTCACGTGTCAGATGAGAAGGAATGCAGGTTTGACCTGGATACAAATCCCTAATTGGCCACGAGGCTTACTGTGTGACCTCGGGCCAGCCACACTCTTAACCTTTTCTCCTTCATGGGGATCCTAAGAGCATGACTTCACAATGCCCTAACTTGTGACTCTGTAAGTTATTGTGAAGGACACATCAGACTTAGGAAAAGAAACAGGACACTGCTTGGTGTCTCTGCTGAAAGAAAAGTTGAACAGAAGTGTAGATCTGATTTGATCTGTCCTGCCAAAATGTGAATTCATAATTCTTTATTTTTTTAATACATATACGTTTTAGGAGGGGGCTGTGATCTGTGTACGGATCACTAAAATGCATATTTGCATACTTGCTAGGGCTAATCACCTGGAAACAATTAATCTGTTTAGATTTATAGGGGTGAGTCCATGTCAAATAAACCAATGAAAATCCATTTTGGAACTTGATGTCATGGATTTGGTTCATTTTGGTAGCTTACCGCGAGATTATTATTTTTTTAATTTCCAGATTTTTTGGTCCGCCCGTTTCTGAGATAATGCATTTTCAAAATTGCAGGTCTGTAGCTATCACAGGTATCTATTAAATGATATTTGAAGGTATGGTGGCTAGTGATATATATATGGGAATTGTCGTTCAGTCGTGTCCGACTCTTCGTGACCCCATGGACCAGAGCTTGCCAGGCCTTCCTATCTTCCACTGCCTCCCGGAGTTTGGTCAAATCCATACTGGTTGCATCGATGACACTATCCAACCATCTCATTCTCTGCCGTCCCCTTTTCCTTTTGCCTTCCTTCTTTCCCAACATCAGGGACTTTTCCAAGGACTCCTCTCTCCTCATGAGGTGGCCAAAGTACTGGAGCCTCAGCTTCAAAATCTGACCTTCCAGTGAACATTCGGGGTTGATTTCTTCCAGAATGGATAGGTTTGATCTCCTTGCAGTCCATGGGACTCTCAAGATTCTCCTCCAGCACCACAGCTCAAAAGCATCGATTCTGCGGCGATCAGCCTTCTTTATAGTCCAGCTTTCACTTCCATACATCACTACTGGAAAAACCATAGCTTTGACTATCCTGACTTTAGTTGGCAAAGTGATGTCTGTGCTCTTTATGATGCTATCTAGGTGTGCCATTGCTTTCCTCCCAAGAAGCAGGCATCTTTTTATTTCGTTGCTGCAGTCGCCATCTGCAGTGATCAAGGAGCCCAAGAAAATAAACTCTGTCATTCCCTCCATTGCTTCCCCTTCTATTTGCCAGGAGGTGATGGGACCGGTGGCCATGATCTTAGTTTTTTTGATGTTGAGTTTCAGCCCATTTTTTTCACTCTCCTCTTTCACCCTCATTAAGAGGTTCTTTAATTCCTCCTCACTTTTTGCTATCAGAGTAGTATCATCTGCGTATCTGAGGTTGTTGATATTTCTTCCGTCAATCTTAATTCCGGCTTGTGATTCATCCAGACCTGCCTTTCGCATGATGTACTCTACATATAAGTTAAATAGGCAAGGAGACAGTATACAGCCTTGTCGTACTCCTTTCCCAATTTTAAACCAGTCAGTTGTTCCATATCCAGTTCTGACGGTTGCTGCTTGTCCCACATATAGATTTCTTAGGAGACAGATAAGGTGGTCAGGCACTCCCATTTGTTTAAGAACTTGCCATAGTTTGTTGTGGTCCACACAGTCAAAGGTTTTGGCATAGTCGATGAAGCAGAAGTAGATTTTTTTTTGAACTCTCTGGCTTTCTCCATAATCCAGCGCATGTTGGCGATTTGATCTCTAGTTCCTCTGCCACTTCGAAATCCACCTTGCACTTCTAAGTTCTCTTTCCACATACTGCTGAAGCCTGCCTTGTAGAATTTTGAGCATAACCTTGCTAGCGTGTGAAATGAGTGCAGTTGTGCGATAGTTGGAGCATTCTTTGGCGTTTCCTTTCTTTGGAATTGGGATGTAGACCGATCTTTTCCAGTCCTCTGGCCACTGCTGGGTTTCCCAAATTTGGTGGCATAGTGTGTGCAGCGCCTTTACAGCATCCTCTTTTAAGATTTTAAAGAGTTCAGTTGGAATGCCATCACCTCCACTGGCCTTGTTGTTTGCAATGCTTTCTAAGGCCCACTTGACTTCACTTTCCAGGATGTCTGGCTCCAGGTCAGCAACTACGCTATCTTTGTTATCAGGGACATCCAGATCTTTCTGATATAATTCCTCTCTATATTCTTGCCATCTCTTCTTGATCTATTATCTATCTATCTATCTATATATATTTTCAATTTTGAAAATGCAATGTCTCAGAAACTGGAATATTTTTAAACATCTTATATTAAGGTACAAATGTACCAAAAATGAACCAAATCCATGACATTAAGGTTCCATGCATTGGTTGATTTGACATGGAATGGCCTGGCCTCTCAGTAAAGCTTTGTTAAAGAATGCCAGCATAACTTTGAAACTGCCAGGTCCACCTAATACTGTATCAATGTCCATTCAAGGTTACTAATAAAACCCATGACACTATGCTTTTATTTAGCAGTAGAACATTTACCGCACACACAAAAATGAGCGTTGTAAAATTCCTATGGTTCAGAAGGTTTACTGCTCCAGATCACTAGGTGGGTATGAACCGGTGGCTCATCATTGCGGTTCTTCTCCTGGCTGAACAGCTGATTTGTGGCTCAGTGCCCTGTCGCCTCCAGCAGATGCCCAGTCAGCAGCAGCGCTTTGCCCCACCTCGTCCAGGCACTGCTTCCAGGAAGGCTTCCCATTGGAGGAGACGGAACAGGAGATCTCCTGTTTGGCCAGGAAACAAACTGTGCTGAACCAGCACTTTGTGCCCATCTCTTCTCACTAGTAAAAAGAGGCATAGCCTATTAGTCCAGTGTCCCTTTCGATCCCAGCCTTTTGTTAAGAATGTCCACCGGGTCCCTCTGGGAAGCAAGCAAGGGCAGCCATGGGTATAACCGTATCTTCCCCCTTGTGCTCCCCAGGACCTGATGTTCAGAGTGAGACTGCTGTTACGTGAACATAAGAACATAAGAAGAGCCATGCTGGATCAGGCCAAAGGCCCATCTAGTCCAGCTTCCTGCATCTCACACTGGCCCCACCAGATGCCTCTGGGAGCACATGAGACTAGATATCTGTCTCCTGATACCACTTCCCTGCATCTGGCCCTTGAAGTACCCCGGTTTTAAGCCTGGAGATTACACATCTCCATCATGGTTTGTAACCTGCGATGGACTTTTCCTCCAGGAATCTGTCCAATCCCCTTTTGAAGGTATCCAGACCAGATGCCATCACCACATCCTGTGGGAGGGAGTTCCATAGACTAACAACACACTGGGTGAAAAAATATTTTCTTTTGTCTGTTCTTACTCTCCCAGCCCTCAATTTGAGTGTATGTCCCCTAGTTCTGGTATTTTGTGAGAGGGAGAAGAGCTTCCCTCTATCTACTTTACTCATGCCCTGCATTATTTTGTACGTCTCAATCATATCCCCCATCAGGGGCCTTTTGTCCAGACTAAAGAGCCCCAAATGCTGTCAGTTTAGGACAATCCTACTAATTTGTGATCTCCCCAAGGTCCTGTTGTAAACAACCTTGCTCAACTGTTACAAACTAGTTCAAAAATGAGTGTGTAGTAGTTATGAGCTTGTCGCTCATAGACACCTGTATAATGATGAGTCACCACCACTACCCGTAACCAGAGCATGGGGGTGTGGAGACTTCAGCTATGCATCCTTCCATTCTCCTTCCATTCCTCTTCTGTTCTCCTTCCGTTCCTCTTCTGTTCTCCTTCCGTACCATTTCTGTTCTCTTTCAATTCCTCTTCCTTTCTCCTTCCATTCCTCTTCCGTTCTCCTTCCATTCCTCTTCCGTTCTCCTTCCACTCCTCTTCCGTTCTCCTTCCACTCCTCTTCCGTTCTCCTTCCATTCCTCTTCCGTTCTCCTTCCATTCCTCTTCCGTTCTCCTTCCATTCCTCTTCCGTTCTCCTTCCATTCCTCTTCCGTTCTCCTTCCATTCCTCTTCCGTTCTCCTTCCATTCCTCTTCCGTTCTCCTTCCATTCCTCTTCCGTTCTCCTTCCATTCCTCTTCTGTTCTCCTTCCGTTCCTCTTCCGTTCTCCTTCCGTTCCTCTTCCGTTCTCCTTCCATTCCTCTTCTGTTCTCCTTCCATTCCTCTTCTGTTCTTCTATTCCTCTTCCATTCTCCTTCCATTCCTCTTCCGTTCTCCTTCCATTCCTCTTCCGTTCTCCTTCCACTCCTCTTCCGTTCTCCTTCCATTCCTCTTCCGTTCTCCTTCCACTCCTCTTCCGTTCTCCTTCCACTCCTCTTCCGTTCTCCTTCCATTCCTCTTCCGTTCTCCTTCCGTTCCTCTTCCGTTCTCCTTCCATTCCTCTTCCGTTCTCCTTCCCTCTTCCATTCTCCTTCCACTCCTCTTCCGTTCTCCTTCCACTCCTCTTCCGTTCTCCTTCCATTCCTCTTCCGTTCTCCTTCCACTCCTCTTCCGTTCTCCTTCCACTCCTCTTCCGTTCTCCTTCCACTCCTCGTCCGTTCTCCTTCCATTCCTCGTCCGTTCTCCTTCCACTCCTCTTCCGTTCTCCTTCCATTGCTCTTCCGTTCTCCTTCCACTCCTCTTCCGTTCTCCTTCCACTCCTCTTCCGTTCTCCTTGCATTCCTCTTCCTTTCTCCTTGCATTCCTCTTCCTTTCTCCTTCCACTCCTCTTCCTTTCTCCTTCCACTCCTCTTCCTTTCTCCTTCCACTCCTCTTCCTTTCTCCTTCCACTCCTCTTCCGTTCTCCTTCCACTCCTCTTCCGTTCTCCTTCCACTCCTCTTCCGTTCTCCTTCCACTCCTCTTCCGTTCTCGTTCCATTCCTCTTCCGTTCTCGTTCCATTCCTCTTCCTTTCTCCTTCCATTCCTCTTCCGTTCTCCTTCCACTCCTCTTCCGTTCTCCTTCCACTCCTCTTCCGTTCTCCTTCCACTCCTCTTCCGTTCTCCTTCCACTCCTCTTCCTTTCTCCTTCCATTCCTCTTCCGTTCTCCTTCCATTCCTTTTCCGTTCTCCTTCCATTCCTTTTCCGTTCTCCTTCCATTCCTCTTCTGTTCTTCCACTCCTCTTCCGTTCTCCTTCTCTTCCTTTCTCCTTCCATTCCTCTTCCGTTCTCCTTCCACTCCTCTTCCGTTCTCCTTCCATTCCTCTTCCGTTCTCCTTCCATTCCTTTTCCGTTCTCCTTCCATTCCTCTTCTGTTCTCCTTCCATTCCTCTTCTGTTCTCCTTCCATTCCCCTCTTCTGTTCTTCTATTCCTCTTCCGTTCTCCTTCCATTCCTCTTCTGTTCTCCTTCCATTCCTTTTCCGTTCTCCTTCCATTGCTCTTCTGTTCTTCTATTCCTCGTCCGTTCTCCTTCCATTCCTCTTCCGTTCTCCTTCCGTTCCTCTTCCTTTCTCCTTCCGTTCCTCTTCTGTTCTTCTATTCCTCGTCCGTTCTCCTTCCATTCCTCTTCCGTTCTCCTTCCACTCCTCTTCCGTTCTCCTTCCATTCCTCTTCCGTTCTCCTTCCACTCCTCTTCCGTTCTCCTTCCACTCCTCTTCCGTTCTCCTTCCACTCCTCTTCCTTTCTCCTTCCACTCCTCTTCCGTTCTCCTTCCACTCCTCTTCCGTTCTCCTTCCATTCCTCTTCCGTTCTCCTTCCACTCCTCTTCCTTTCTCCTTCCATTCCTCTTCCGTTCTCCTTCCACTCCTCTTCCGTTCTCCTTCCATTCCTCTTCCGTTCTCCTTCCACTCCTCTTCCTTTCTCCTTCCATTCCTCTTCCGTTCTCCTTCCACTCCTCTTCCGTTCTCGTTCCATTCCTCTTCCGTTCTCCTTCCATTCCTTTTCCGTTCTCCTTCCATTCCTCTTCTGTTCTCCTTCCATTCCTCTTCTGTTCTCCTTCCATTCCCCTCTTCTGTTCTTCCATTCCTCTTCTGTTCTCCTTCCATTCCTCTTCCGTTCTCCTTCCACTCCTCTTCCTTTCTCCTTCCATTCCTTTTCCGTTCTCCTTCCATTCCTTTTCCATTCTCCTTCCATTCCTCTTCTGTTCTTCTATTCCTCGTCCGTTCTCCTTACATTCCTCTTCCGTTCTCCTTCCGTTCCTCTTCCTTTCTCCTTCCGTTCCTCTTCTGTTCTTCTATTCCTCGTCCGTTCTCCTTCCATTCCTCTTCCGTTCTCCTTCCGTTCGTCTTCCGTTCTCCTTCCGTTCCTCTTCTGTTCTTCTATTCCTCGTCCGTCCTCCTTCCATTCCTCTTCTGTTCTCCTTCCGTTCCTTCGTTGGCCCCGCCAAGCAGCCTGTGGCCCAGGCCGAGCCTGCCTGGCTTTTGTGGCGGGGAGTCTTAACGGTCGCTTTGCCTCTCCTTCTCGCCAGGCACCTGGCCACCCACTCTGCCCAGAAGCCTCACCAATGCATGTACTGTGAGAAAATGTTCCACCGCAAGGACCATCTCCGCAACCACCTTCAGACCCACGACCCCAACAAGGAAGCCCTCCACTGCCCCGAGTGCGGCAAGAACTACAACACCAAGCTGGGCTACCGGCGCCACCTGGCCATGCACGCTGCCGCCAGCGGCGACCTGGGCTGCAAAGTCTGCTTCCAGATGTTCGAGAGCACCCAGGTCCTGCTGGAGCACCTGAAGGCTCACTCCCGGAGGCCGGCGGGCAGCGCGAAGGAGAAGAAGCACCCCTGCGACCACTGCGACCGGCGCTTCTACACCCGCAAGGACGTCCGGAGGCACCTGGTGGTGCACACGGGCCGGAAGGACTTCCTGTGCCAGTACTGCGCCCAGCGCTTCGGCCGGAAGGACCACCTGACGCGGCACATGAAGAAGAGCCACTCCCAAGAACTGCTCAAGATCAAGACGGAGCCCGTGGACATGCTCAGCCTCTTGAGCTGCAACTCGGCCGTGGCGGTGAAAGAGGAGCGGAGCCCCGTCTTGTGCATGGCCTCCCCCCGGGACGTGATGGGCAGCAAGGGCTTTCCTGGGGTGCTGCCCGTGGGCATGTACGGGGCGCACGTCCCAGCCATGCCCGGCTCAGGGATGCCCCACGCTTTGGCCCCCAACCCTCTGCCCATGGGGATGGGCCACCCCTTGGACTCGCCCTCCCCGCCCCAGCTTCCCCCAAAGTATCAGCTTGGATCTACCTCGTATCTGCCTGACAAACTGCCCAAGACGGAGGTGGACAGCTGCTTGGCAGAGCTCCCCGGAGGCCTGTCTCTCGTGCCCGGCCAGGCGTCCTCTTCCTCTCCGCAGCCGGCCACCCTGGAGGAGACCCTGCTCTCCAAGAGCCCCGCCCTGCTCTCGGAGGCCCTCTGCGCTGCTAACATGGACTTCTCCCACCTGCTGAGCTTCCTGCCCTTGAACCTTCCTCCCTGCAACCCACCCGTGTCCTCCGGGGGGCTGGTCATGGGCTATTCGCAGGGGGAGGCCCCGTCACTCCTCACTGCTCTGCCGCCGCAGGAGCCCTCCGGAGCCACGGCCTCCTTCAGCTTCGGAGCCCTTCACTCCCTGCCCTCGGTCTTCCCTTCTGGCTTGGGGGCAACCACCTTGCCCCGTTTCCATCAAGCATTCCAGTGAAGGCCGAGGGAAACGGAAGCTCCCCATGTACCTTGGTGAGAGGTGCTGAGGAAGCCCCCAGTTTTGTTGTCCTTCCTGCTGCGGGCTGGGAAAGCGGGAGGGTGGAGGGGGGGCCTGGCGACTGGAACGGACCCATCCTTTGGGGTGGGTGCCTAGTCCTGGGCAGCAGGGAGGGCGCAGCCCGTAGAATGCCAGGTATCCTCTCCCTTGACTTCTGTGCTCGGCAGCTCAGGAGTGCCCTGACCTTCCTGGGGCGTCCAGCCTCATTCCTCCTTTGGAGGAGGTTGGGCTGGATCTCCAGCGAAGGCTCAAGGTTTGCTCCACATTTCAGTGTCTGCCTGCGGCCAGCCAAAGGAGTCTGCCTCTCCCCTCCGTCATTTCCACCACCGACCTCTGTCGCGCTGGGTCTGTCCTAGGCAGGGGCGGCGCTCCTTTCTTCAGGGCTGCTTTGTTAAGACTCATTCCAGCAGAATCATGTTTACACAACTGCGGATCCTCTTCCCCCACCACCACCACCACTGCCAGTACCAATCAGGAAGCGCCAGGACACCCCGTCTGTGCTCCTGGCCTCGCTAGCACACTGTTTACACAACGGAATCGGGTCACACTTCACTACTTCTTCCATGTCTTCCCCCATGGGGAAAAATAAAACTGACTTGGGAATGCTTCAGCATCTGTCAGTTGAGTTGGACTACTTTTCCCTCCAGTATCAGCACAGCTCAGAAGGGATCCTGCAACACACCGTTTCCTTTATCACCCTTGCTTCCCCGGGTACGCATAAAGGCGGAGACACCGGAGCTGGACCTTTGTGCAGTCTGGCGGGAGCCCCTCACTTGGGACCCTGCTTTCCATTCAGCAGTGAGTCTTAACGATTCTCTCACTGCCCTGGGCTCTTCAAGCACAAACAAGCTGGCCCGGTATAAGTAATGGCCTTGTGCCGCCTGAACGGTGGTCACTTTTTATTTGGCACAGACCTACTCCCTGAAGGAGTCGGCGCTGGTGCCTCGTTCATCCTGAAGGTACCATGACTGTCCGTTCTTGTTTTTGTGCCACCACAGACTCATACCTCAACACACACACACACACAAACACAAACACAAACAAACAGCCAGCTTGCTCTCCCTTCCCCGTGCCTGAGGGTTGCTGCTTTGTTGCAGGATGCCACCTGCCTGTGGTTTCAAACACCACCACCTGCTCCCGAGATTGCCACGTCCACGGCATGTAGCCCGTTAACCTCATAGAGGGGCTAGGTGGGGCTTGAACAGAAAGGAGTGGGGCTACAGCCGGTGTGACGTGGCCCCCGCCCTTCCAGGGGCTTAGCACGTCTAGAGGCACTTGCCTGTGAGAGCAGACGGCCGCGTTTGTGCATGGCAGAGTTAGCCAGCAGGGTGTTATCGACTGCAGTGTTCTCCCCCCCCCTTCCCTCTGATGGTTGCCTTCCAGTTCCCTCTTCCTCTCTCCCCTGGTCCCTCCTTGCACCCCCCCTCCCCAAGCAGTTCTGAACCCTCTCTCCCACTGTGTGTTGCTACCCCGTGTCTTCTCCAGTTGTGAGAAATGTCTCTCTCAGAAGAGGGCTTTGTGCTTCCATTGCCATCAGGTTCCTCTTGAGTCTCCACATGTGCCGGGAGCTGGTCCCTGCATTCTCCCTCTTGATGCCCAGGTGATACCTTGTTGGCCAACACTGCATCAGAACGGGGGGCCCTCCTGCCCTTCCAGTCCACTGGCCCTTCTGATCCAAGTATCTGCTATCTGCACCATAAACATCTGGCCCGTTTGCTGCTTCTCTCCTGCTGGCTTAAGGCCCTCCTGTTTTTTCTCCATTCTGTTTCGGCCGCAGACAGGGACTGTTCCTCCTGGCTGTAACTGCAGCCCCGTACCTCATGGCGTAGCTTCCCTGCTTCCCTGTGTTTGTACAGACTCGAACCGGGTTGCCTCGTGGGAGGCCCGTCAGGCTGTGCTGCCTTTCCGGACGTCCCTGCAAGCTCCAGATGTACACTTCTGTATACCTCAAATGCAGCGTGGTGGAAAAACGCCCGCCGGGGGTTTGCTGCAGCCCTCTTAACTTGCCCAGGGGTTTTACGCCTACTCTGCACTGGCTCTCGGCTGGTCCTTCTGAATCTGCTTCTTCAGTAAAAACATAGAAGGCCGATTACTTTGTGTTTACTCTGACTTGCTTTAGGTTCTAGGCTCCCCCCCCCGCACTGATTTGCAGTATTTTGATATTTGTGTGTGCGTGTGTGCAGGATTCCTGTCCCCCTTGTAGGCTTACCTTAGCTAGCCTTCCTCTAATAGTTGTTGGTTTTTTTCCATATCATCTTAATATTTTGTGTAATTCTAACCTCAGCTACTGCATGTGGCAATGAGTTCCACAAGTAGTGCTTCCTAGTCTGGGTTAAACCGTTGCCTTTCTGATTTCAGTGTGTGCCTTGCGCCAGGTGACTAGGAGCGCACCAGGACGTTGTCTCCTTATCCTTCAGTACTTTTAAATACCTCAGTTGCATCTTCTGCTAACTCTGTTTCAGAAATTTGTTGCACAGTCACCTCTTATGCAATCTTCACAGCCCTACCTCGACACTTATGCTGAATTTCCACACTTTTACTTCTTCGGAAATGGCGTTTGACTTCTGAACGTAGCGGATTCCAGAGACCACATGCGCTGAGCTGCCACGGTTGCTTCCTTTTTGCAACTTACAGCAGCTGCTGCTTCTGTGGCCTGCCCACTGCTCGTATACTCCTTATTTTGGCCAAATTTGGGTTCAGGTGTTTGGTTTAGGTTCAGTCTCCTATGAGTCTGAATGCTTCTGTCATCATTAGCTTTCTCTGTGGTTGATGACCTGAGAGGGAATCATAGGTAAGGGTTTTATAGTACAGTGGTACCTCGAATTATGAGTTTAATCCATTCCAAAGGCATGCTCTTCAGTCAAGCTACTCTTAAATCAGGGTACCTATTTAAAAAAAATTGAAAAAATAAGTTAAAAAAATGAAAAAAATATTTGTAAGTCAAGCAGACCATATCTAAAATTTGTAAGGCGGCAGTTAAAATGCCAACAGTTTTCTGCTCTTAAGTCGGGGTGCCGCTGTAATTCATAACAATCTTTGTCCCCTGATAATATCCTGCTAGGAATCCCCCTGCCATTCTCATTCCATCCCAGGTCCAGATCAAGGTGTGAGGCCTTTTTTCTTTCTTGCACAGAGCTTTGTGTGTTTTATGACTGTGCTGGGCTTGTTTTTTTAATGTATACATAACGAATCCATTGAGCCAGCCATTCATGGAAGGAGCAGAAGAGGGAAATAGTTTGCCAGTCCAGCCTCTCCTTTCTCAGACTTCAGCATCTTAAGGCTGTTCAAGACAAATTGTTCTTGAGGTGTTGGGTGTGTTCCTGTGGATCTGTAGTTGCCCACACGAATTATCGCTTTCCCCCCCTACTCTCCATATCTTTAAATCATACTTAAAGTTAAGAACATAAGAAGAGCCATGCTGGATCAGGCCAACGGCCCATCGAGTCCAGCTTCCTGTATCTCTCAGTGGCCCCACCAGATGCGTCTGGGAGCGCACAAGACCAGATATCTGTCTCCTGATACCCCTCCCCTGCAGCTGGCCCTTAAAGTACCCCGGTTTTAAGCCTGGAGATGACACATCTCCATCATGGTTTGTCACCTGGGATGGACTTTTCCTCCAGGAATCTGTCCAATCCCGTTTTTAAGGCATCCAGGCAGGATGCCATCACCACCTCCTGTGGCAGGGAGTTCCACAGACTTAACAACACGCTGGGTAAAAGAATATTTTCTTTTGTCTGTTCTCACTCTCCCAACCCACAGTTTGAGTGGATGTCCCCTAGTTTTGGTAGGGTGGGTTGTTGTTGTTTTTTTGGGTAATACTTAAAAAGAATGCATTTTTACACCGCCAACCTTTAAAGAAAAGTGGACAAAATGTAAAGCCACCTGCCTGGAGCTGCTATAGAATTGATAAGCAGCTTATGCTTTGCTTACAGTACTCCTTTGTGACGTAAGGATGAACAGACCAGCATTTTCCCAAAGGAAACAGACCCATATTTTTGTTTGTAATAGATGCGTCCTTTGTCCTCATGGTTCTGGTGCCCGGCTGGCCAGGCTGTGAATTGGAGAAGGAGTAGCCACAGGTGAAGCCCTACCCTTAGAGGAGTCCGGGGTGCTGGGTTTCCACCAATGGGATGGAAGGCGACTGGTGCAAGGGCCCGTTTTCAGTGCTCAGACTTGCATTGAACTAGAACAGGGGTCCTCAACCTAAGGCCCCGGGGCCGGATGCGGCCCCTCAAGGTCCTGAATCCGGCCCCTGGGACCAATTGCAACCCCCCCACCTACCCTCTGTTTTGTTAGCAAGCCAGCCTCCGCAGCTGCTTCTATTGCTGAGGCAGTTCAAAGCAGTGGGCTATGTCGCTCCTCCCACTCCCCCTAACTACCGCCCAGATGATCAGCATGCTGGCTAGTGGGGCATTCAAAGTGGGAGGGCTACGGCAAGGTCCACCCCACACCTCCCACCCACTGCCCAGATGGTCAGGGCACCGGGTGCAGCCGAGTGGGGCAATTTAAAATAGGAATGCTGCGGCAAGGTCTCCTACTCCCTCCATGGCCCTGAGGCCCCGCCACTGCTCCTCCTCCACCCTGCCCACCTGCTTGTGGTCTGGCCCCCAGTGGTGTCTGGGGCATTGTGGACCGGCCCACTGTTCGAAAACTTTGAGGACCCCTGAACTAGAATGTCAGGGTTTGTCAAGCTGTTGTGATCCGTTGTCCCTTTTTAAATCCATCATAGTAGAAATTGAAATAGATGGCTTCTGAGCCTCGTTTGCCCAGTGAGCGAATCACAGTTTGGAGACTCATCGTGCGCAGGCTGGTGGAGCAGAAGCCCAGGAAAATGAGTTTTTACAAACTCAGGGCTTATTCAGTCTTTCACCACCCAGATGAGGGGCAGGGAAGGAGTAAGGTTGCCGCCACCCCTCCCACCTGGGCAAGAGTTGACACCCCATGGTATAATTTTTTGGCATATATTATTTTTTTTGCGCCTTGCTGCCTAGGAACAATAAGCTGTGCCCATCCTCAGCTGCTTGGATCACTAGAAACATTGGCTCCTCAGCTAGCTGCAGAATCTGGCTCAGTAGTTCTTACTTCCAAGCAATTGACCCAATCTCTTTTGAAGGGGCCAGGGTTACCCATTGTGGGCTGTTTCTACGCTTAGTGGGAAACAGTTCCACTGGACAGCAGTGTACCATTGGTAAGAGAGTGGGTGGAATGGAAATATGTGTGTGTGTGTGTGAGAGAGAGAGAGAGAGAGAGAGAGAGAGATCATTGCATATCAATTTTATTAAGCCTCTGGTGACGTGAAAAGGTAGCCAATAGGGCCCATAACCCATGCCATCCTCTCCATCTGGCCTACCAGGTCTTGGGTACTTCCGTCGTATCCTTCCTTTTCATCCAGAATGGAGTAAGCAACCGTACGTCTCATTATCAAGAATATTTTCGCTAAAGCCCTTCACCAAGATTTGCTTGCCAAACTTGATGAAGCCTTCCTTGGGGATGATCAGGGCCAGCTTCCCTCCCCTCCTACTCCATTGACCTTCCATCTCCCCACGTACTGCTGCTTTCCTCCCCTGCTTGCACACCTGTGTGCTTGTGTGCAGGCAAAGCAGGATAAGCGCACCGAACAACTGCTACGACCTGTGAGGGTGGTAGACGCTGGCGAGGAAGAGAAGGGTGTGCAAGGGCCTGAACGCCAACCGAAAGACAGCCTTGGGTTTGTGAGTTTTGCCTGGGCTGGGGTAGGCGCAGAGCCAAGCAGCTGAGTTAATCATAAATTTATGCCAGCAGAAGCCTTAGTAACGTAGAGCACGCTCCTTGTGGGCTCTCGCCCGAGGGTCAGGCAGGACGGACAGGGGACAGCAAGCCTGCTGACCATGGACAGAGGGCTCTGTTTAAGGCCTGGGTTTTAGACAGCTCATACTTGGAGCGCTTTCTCTTCGGCGGCGGCGGTAGCAGCTGCGGCTGCTTTTTTCCTTTCTCAAAGGGCTTTGCCGGTGTGCCTTCTCTTCCTCTACCAGCTGGATTGGTGTGTCTTCCTCTGGAATTTCTCCACCCTTCTCCTTGGGTTCACCTGAGCTCTATAACCACCGTCTCTCCTTCGCCTTCCTCTTGTAGAGCCATGGGGCCCTTCCAGGCCCGAAGCCGGACTTTCTCAAACAAATCGAGCACTTTTTCTAAACACAGCAAATAACCTCCTCTCATCCAGAGTATTGTAGGACTTCTTACAAGTCCGTGTTTTTAAAATGGGAAAGATTGAAGTGCCATTAGGAAATGTACAGTTCCTCATTGTTCAGATAGCATTTTCTTTTGTCTTACAGAATGAAGTCCAGAATGAAAGAGGGTGTGTGTGGATTTTTTTGTGTGTTTTTTTTAAAATGGAATTGCTTATTAAAATGTTTGAAGTACCAAGTCTTCTCTTTTATTTGTGAGAACACAGTAAACATGAGCCTGACTCATTTACATAAGTTACTGCATTTTTCTATGTACAGTGGTACCTTGTATAAAGGAATTAATTCGTTCCAAATGAAATTATGTTAAGCAAATTTTCCTTTATAAAAATTCCCATAGGAATGCATTGAAAATGGAGTGATCCCATTTTTATGTTGTACGGATTCTCCCCATAGGTGATTATGTTAAGCAAATCTCCCCTATCTCCGGAATTTTTATCTTGTACAGATTTTATGTTATACAAGCTGTTTGTTATACAAGGGTCCACTGTATAAGAGTATGGTTTTGTCTAAAATTGTTAGACTAAAAATTGAGGGTTATCTTACACAGAGAAGTCTACCGGGGAGGGAGAGAACTGCACAGTTGCACAACAATAAGTGTGGGTTAGAAAAGTGTGTGGGAGGGTTGAGTCATGGCAACTGGACTTCTTTTCTTGAGATAATGAAATGTTTCGCTGCTCGTCCAGTCTTCCATCAGTCTGTTTGGATGGGCAGCGAAACGTTTCAATCTCCCAAGAAAAGAAGTCCAGTTGCCATGACTCAACTTCCAGGTGCTCCCACACTTAGAAGTCTTTTCTGAGTCACTATCCACTTAGACTGGATCCTCCGACTCAATTGCTGTAAATAGAAGTAAATCTACTCTAGTTGGAAGTAGCCTTTACAGTTACGGAAATAAGTATTTTATCCCGTGCTGATTTTGACTGGCCTCTGACAAAGAAATGATCAGACTATAATTTTAGTGGTAGGTTTATTGTAACTGAGAGAGACAGCATAACAACAAAAGCCCCTCAAAAACCCAGTGATCAAAAGTCAGATATAGATTTGCATTGTAGTGAGGGAAATAATTATTCAAGTCCCTATCAGCAGAAGTTGGCTTAGTACTTGGTGGCAAAACCCTTGTTGGCAATCACAGGGGTCAGGCGTTTCCTGTAGTTGGCCACCAGGTTTGCACACAGCAGGGGATAAAAAAATTACTTATTTCGGTAAATGTGTAGGTTGCACACTCCCAAAGAACAGCAACGACCATCTGCCGAGCATCCAGTTTCAAGAACTTTTATCGCCCTTAAACTTTGGCTGGAATCCTGTTTTGTCTTTTATTGCACGTTGTTGCACTGAATTGTAGGAACTTAAGAAGTCCATATCTGCATTTCGTGTCACGCAGGCTTGGCATGTAACAAATAGCAATGACTTGTAGCAATTCACTGCTGAGGTTTCCCCCAATGGAGCTTTAGTAGTAATTAAATTCTTGCCAATATTTAGATGATCTGTAACGTGACATTTTAGTGTAAAAAGCAGCTGGCATTTAATGCAGAATGTTTTACATTTCAAATCACTGTTCAAGAAACACCCCCCTCCACCGCCATCTTTGGGCTCAGTCTGATGAACCACTTATCAGCTGCTTCAAAATACTAAATAACTCCCCCAAGCCCTGCCCCCAGAAATACATATTTATATGTATTTCCAGAGTGTTTTTACCCAAACGGGCCACTGTAGGAAGCCAGAGACCATGTATATAGCGTTCAGTACAGTACTTTCACCTTTTTTTTAGCAATCATGGGTGCCTTGGAACAAACACTGTATTGTATTATTCGTAGTGCTGTAACAAATGGCCACAAAAAGCCGACAAAAAGTGTCTTTGAAGTGTTAAGATGCTTACTGCTAGCTCCATGGGTTAGACTGTGGAGCCAGAAGTTGGGGGTTCGAATCCCTACGGTGCCTCCTGGGAGGACATCCAGCCTGGGTGGCCTTGGGCAAGCTGCACACTCCCAGGGCCAACCCCAAAGGAGAACAGAAGAGGAAGCCATTTCTGAGTCTCCTCTACCTGGAGAACCCTGAAAAGAATCACCATTCAGGTAGAATTCACTTGAGGGCACATGGTGATTATTAGGGTACATAAGAGCCCCTTGTTCGGAAAGCTCAACCGTCAAAACTATTGGGAAGTGTTTGTTTTGTTTTGTTTTGAGTTCTGGCTTTTGCATGTCAAGGTGGGCACTTGCAGTGGGGCTCAGTGGTTCAGGCCCACAGGTGTTGCACAGGCACCCTGGATTCTGCACCCCTCTTCCTCTTGCAGGCATCCATCAGGACTGCACTACAGCCCCCACCCCTTGCCCCCACCTCCTCCCTCCTCCTCCAAGTAGGCACCTGAGCCATAACTAGGAGCTCAGACCGCCAAACCACGTCAAGAGCCCATCTCGACTTGCATGATAATGAAACGACTTCACACTTCGACCAGCAAAAGAACCGTTTACAATAACACGGGCTTTTATCCAATATTTAATTTCCTGCGGTCAGAAAAAGTGAATATCCTGCCTAGATGTCCAAAGGGCAGATGGGGTGCCGGGAAGAGACCCCTTGATTTGACACAGGGCGTCCATGGTACGTTGGCCGAGCAGTGCGTCATCAAGAACGTCTAGAGGACCAATGAACAGAACAACAGCAAATTTATTTACAGTTGGGCTCCAACAATACATTAAAAAGTAGAAAGGATATGATGGAAGTCTGACCGGAGGATAGTATTCACTCAAATACCCTAAACCGAGGCAATCAATTTTCTAAGGAACCCAAGGTATATCAATAACCAACAGCAAGGGTTCCTGTACGTATGCCAGCCTTTCCCCCCAGGTTTGTGCTCAATGGCAACTCCCGTCCTCCCTGACTTCCTAGTAGAGATGGGCACGAAACGAACAATTTTTGTTTCCGTTTTCGTTTAGTTAACGTAACGAAACGACAAACAAATTTTGTCTCTAAAATGAAATGAAACGAACAGAAACACCGGAAATGTTGTCGTGCGTTTCGTTTCCATTACTGCAATATGAGTGAATTGCTTAAAATCCTTTTAAAAAATCACAAAAAATTGAAATAAATGGTAACAAAACAAATGAAAACGAATTTTTTGCAAAAATTCGCAAAAAACGGAAACGAACGAAATGGACCCTCTAAACGACAAACGAAATGCCATTTTTTTGATTCGTGCCCATCTCTACTTCCTAGATCTAGTGGTTCATTCACCACCATGACCGAGCCTGGGGCGGGATTTGAAGAAGCGCCTACCAGAAACAGGAGCAAGGAATTCCTTTCTTGAAGGGAGGGAGGAAGAAAGAAAAAGAGACGCAATGATTATCCAGCTTCCTTCCTGCCCTTGTCCTTGCCAGCAGCAGTTCCCATGTTGGAGCCATGGGGCTCCTTGGCACACGAAGAGCGGATCAAGTTTCTCTGGACAGGGTCTCTCTCGTCACCCGCATCCGAGGGTTGTGAGCAGGGAGAGCTGAGATTCCCTGGGATTCCTTCCAGATCTTCCAAGGAGGAGGGGTTGCCAGCCTGCACAAGCAGCACGTTCCATTTCCGAGAGGCAGAAGATCCTTGTCGTCGGAACGTACGAATTTGCCTCCGAGAGACAAAGGGGTAAGCCATTTTGCTCTATTCACGAGAAACTCCAGCTTTGGGCGGAAGAGCCGTGATGGGAGACTCGCCGTTTGAAAGCCCTCCGCCCCCAAACTGCATTCCAACTGATTCTGAGCACCAGAACGCAAAGTGGCCAGAACGAGACCACGGCAGAAAATCTCCACCGACACCCTCTAGCAACTGCCTCCTGCGCTGGTCTCCCACCCCACCCTACCCCAGCCCATGCGACTCTGCTCAGTAAAAAGGAAGGCTCTCTCTCTCTTTCTCTGAACTCAACCACAGCTTCACCCATCTGTATCTGCCAGTCCCCGGTGGCTGCCATGACATCGAAAAATTAAACAAAAGGGAGGGGGGGAAATCACTGAGAGGGATGCATCTGAGCTTTAAAAAAATCCCTTATATCCAGAATAGAATAGAAGTTAAAATGCAGATTATCTACACACCCAACCTTCCAGGAGATTCCCCCAATTCCACGGACCGTGTGCCAAAGATTACATTCCAAAAGTTGAACTATTTTTATTTCTCTCGTCCCACTTCCCACTGAGTTTTGTTTTTTCTTCTTCCTTGGGAGAAACAGGAGAACGTTCCTCATTTCCTTCCTAGGAGGAAACGGAGCGCATGGCGGCTTTCTTGCCGTCTCAGTGGTCGGAGCCCCTTCAGTCTATTTTCACCGCGGCGTAAATCTTCCGGACGAACAGGTAGGCTGCATAGAAGCCAATGGTCCCCGTCAAGAGCCAGAAGGAGAGCACGATGAGGGCCGTGTAGCCAAAGTACAGCAAGGAAGGAATAAACTCCACGATGGTCAGCTTGGAAGGAAGGAAGGAAGGGGGGGGAAGAGTTCAGACAGAGGAGCAAGGATGGCTAGAGGGGACCCCTGCTCCCCTCCCCTCCCCCAATGCCTCCATTGGGGACAGAGGAACAGAAGCGTAGCTAGGGTTTTCAGCGCCTGGGGGAAAAGGTTTTCGCACCCCCTCCTGGCCCCCTTCCCCCCCCCCCAGGCACCTGCTCGCTGGCCGCCCTCCCACCCTGTCCCCTTGAGAGCTTCTCCAAACTTGTTATTGTGCCGGGGAGGAAAGGAGGCGGAAAAGGCGGGCCGAGGGGAGAAGAAGGGTGTGGGGGTGATCAGGCAAGTGGGCAACCTAGCCGGCTGGCTGGCCCCAATCCCTCGACAGCTGGAGAAGTGCGTCCCGCCCCACCCCGCCCCCAGCCTACTTGGATCATGCACCGGCTTGGCTCCAGGCTCAGGGGCAGCCCACGCCGCCTCAGCTGGCTAAAGGTCTGGGAGGAGGAGGGGAGGTCAGTTTGGGCACCCCCAGAGGCTGCACCCAGCCACAGAGGACCCCCCCCTTGCCCTCCTCCCAGCTACGTCACTGCTGATGAGCCCATCTTGGCCCAGGCACTCCCACCTTCAGAAAGCAACCAAGAAGGCATTCTATTCCGTTGCTGTACTACTTACTCCCCTGACCATGCAGGGCGTCTGTGAATCGCAGAAGGAAGCAAAAACCCAACCCAGGGCCTAGTGCAAAAAAATACCTTATTCACAAAGTAGAAGATGGCATAAATCAGAACGTAGAAAGCAGACCCTCCGGATACGAGGAACGTCCTCCACCACCACCGATAATCCTGCCGAAAAGAACAGAGAGAGACAGACTGCCTTGGTTCTGCTGCCTCCCCACGACCATTCTTCTGCGTGAGAGCCTCGTGCCACAGTGGATAAACTGCCGTATGGCAGCCCCAAACTCAGCTGGGGTTCAATCCCTAGTAGCCGGATTAAAGTTCACTCGGCCTTCCGTCCATCCGAGGTTGGCCAAATGAACAACCAGCTTGCTGGCGTGTGTGCGAAATGTGTAGTTCGAATGATTACTTGTAAACCGCTCAGAGGGTGCTTTAAACAGGATGGGCCGGTATAGAAGCAGCACACTTTGATTTCCTTTTGCGTGCTCCAGGATGCATCAAAACTACATGCCCAGGAAACTCGCTCTTCTCCCTGATATGCCTGTTTGCTGTTAGGAGATTCATTTTATTTAAAACTCTACAATCAGCAGCAGTTTTAAAACAACATAAATACCATACTAAAAACAAGTTAACAACAATTTTGAAAACAATTTAACAATGCTAAGATTTAAAACAACAACAACAACAAAGAGCAATCCCTGGACACTAATGGCATAAAAGCTTCCCTAAGGACAGAAGGTTAGGAAGATCAGGCATTCCAAAGCCTGGAGGCAGCAGCTGAGAACTTCTGGTACAGAACCGGGGTGGGGGGTGGGGTGGGGGACACATTCCAACAAGCAACCCTCCCTCTTGCCATATGCACTAGGAACAGCCTACAGTATTTTTCCATGTAATACAGTATTCTTCCCCTGGGAAGATGGGTGGTATAGAAATAAATAAATAAATAAATAAATAAATAAATAAATAAATAAATAAATAAATAAAAAGACCATATTTTGGTCTAAAATTGTTAATACAATAAGTGGGTTGAATTACCCACTGGCTCGGACACCTCAGTCTCCTTCTGCCCCAAGTCTCACCCATCGTTCCTTTGGGTCACAAACTCACCTTCATCTGCACATCAACCAAGAGTGCAAGCACTGGGGCACCCTGTAGACTTGGGACTCCCTGCCTGTCTCCCCTTACCTCACCCCACTGCTCCACCACCACCACCACCACCACCTGGTTCCTGAAAGGCACCAGGCAGCTCACCTCTGCACACAGCTGGAAGTAGACCATGACGATGCTGATTTGGGAGCAAGACACCACGAGGATGATGAATACCAAGAAGAGGAAGCCAAAGAGGTAGTAGAACTGGTTCTCCCAAATGGCCTGAATGGGAGGCAGAGGAGGGTGGGGGACAAGAAAGCAGAGGTGGGTGGGTGGCTAGGAGGGTCAGGCCGAAGGATGACGCCCTCGTCCGAGGCCTGGGCGTTACACCCATTCCTCCGTTGAGCGTTGTCCTTTTACTGATTCTCAGCAGGAGGGCTGCCGATGTTAGAGCACTTGCTATCAGTTTGCTCTCTTCCAGTCTTCACGTCCTGTGAGAGGGTCCAAGGCCAACAATCTATGCCAGTGGTGGTGAACCTTCGGCACTCCAGATGTTTTGGACCACAACTCCCACAGTCTTTTGTCGCTGGCAATACGGGCTCAGAATTCTGGGAGTTGTGGTCCAAAACATCTGGAGGGCCGACAGTTGCCCACCTGTTCTAGGTTGAAACAGGGACGAGAACAGTGGTGGCGAACCTTCGGCACTCCAGATGTTTTGGACCACAACTCCCACAGTCCTTTGTCGCTGGCAATACGGGCTCAGAATTCTGGGAGTTGTGGTCCAAAACATCTGGAGTGCCAAAGGTTCGCCACCACTGATCTAGGCTATCTAATTCCTTGGCACACTCTTGTTTAGTGTAGAGGATTTATTATGGTGCAACTACCATGCTGTTAAATGCACACACGCGCGCACACACACAGCAGCCCAAAGTTAGAGCTGACTTCAGCGGCCAGGTGTTCTGTCTTCTTTGCTGCTACAGATGAGAAGCCCCCGCACCCAACACCCAGCCGTGGAATTGTAACAGGTGTTACTTCTCCCTTGGGTCGTCCCTTTAATATCTGCTGCTTTCAGTGTCACCCTTCTGCCACGATCCACTCCCAGAGCTGTTCTCCTTGTTGCCTCGTAAGCCTTACGTAGATACAGGTTGCCAACAAAATGCACAGTGCATTTGGAGTGGTGGAGGCTGGCAGGTGGGGGTGGGGGGTGGGGGTGGGGGCTTCCATTGAGGAATTTTGCCAGCCATTCCCAACTGGCTATGCAGCGATGTGAGACTGAGATGAAGGGTGCCAAGCAGACTAGGTGGAAAAAGGAGCAGGCAAGTCCTCTACTCACATCTCCCAGATGATTGGTCCCAGGTCCCACCAGCAGGCTGAGGACACCACGCCAGGGGAAATCAGTGGGAAGGCTTTCGCCAAAGCAATACCTTCTCTGAAAGCATTTCTCAAGCAGGGACAGTGACAGGAAGCACAAGCTATGATGTGCTTTTAGACCAGTGGTTCTGAACCTGTGGGTCCCCAGATGTTCCTGGACTGCAACTCCCAGAAACCCCTTCCAGCACAGCGAGTGGTGGAGGCTCCTGGGAGTTGAGGTCCAGGAACATCTGGGGACCCACCGGTTGAGAACCAATGCTTTAGATCAGGCATGTCCAAACTTTGGCCCTCCTGATGTTTTGGACCACAACTCCCAGAATTCCAAGCCTGTATTGCCAACGACAAAGGACCGTGGGAGTTGTGGTCCAAAACATCTGGAGGGCCAAAGTTTGGACATGCCTGCTTTAGAGGAACCCAATCCGTGCAGCAAGGAGGCTCTGCCGGGCCGTGTCAGCTCCGGAGGGTGGCAAAAGCACCCAGTGAGGGTCAAATCCCCCCCTCCCCAATCTTCCTCATGCATCCACATTCTGGCCTTGCCATTCTCTCCCACATAAAAGGTAAGGGCCATCAGGAGACCAAGAGCAGGAGGAGGAGAATGCCCCCCCCCCTGTGCTTACACTGAAAATGAAGAAGAGTTCAATGAACATGGCTCCAAAAGGCAGGATTCCAGCCATCAGGATCCTAAGGAGAGAGACGGCAAGTTACTACCATGCAAGCGTCTAGTTTTGATGCATTTAAAAACCGGGGGTGGTTATTCGTGTCCACTATCAAGAAAAGACCTGTGTCGTAGGAGTCCAAATCAACAAAGACCTGACAGCGGGATAACTATCTTATTCTTGAACGCTTCAAGCCTTCTTTCATGAAAGCGAGACCTCCAGGCTGTTCCCACGTTTATTCCACCCATATGTTTATGATGACAAAAAGTTGGCGGATTCATCAAAATTCATTGATTCGTATTCATCACAAATGGAGCCCTAACGGGAACGGATGGATTTTAAGAAACAAATTTATGCGTTGAGACCATCAGGCTATAAAACGGACCCCAAAGCACCCTAGGGACACCAAAACGAGAGGGAAGCATCCCACAAGGCTGGATTTTTTAAATATATGGGTTCTGAACCCCACCCCAAAGGAAAGTTCTCTCCAGTCAAAAGGCTCCAAACTTGCAGATAAGCTTCCTACAACTCTTCTCTACTATCCCTCCACCTTTGGTGAAGATTAGGGTTTCCCCAACCCAGCTCCTAAAGGGCACTTTCCCGGAGGAGGGGAGGGGCTCACTTGGTGGGTGTAGAACTCAGAGGTCTGAACCTCAATCTTCACCAAATCCAGAAGGATCGTAGAGAAGTGGGAGAAGTCCCTCTGTCAGATTGGTGTCTCTAGGTGCCCGGAGGGGGAAGGGGGGGGACTTACATGCTGCATACAATCTCAGGATCACTGACAGAAATTCTGTCACATTCTGCCCCACCCCAGCAGATTTATTTATTCATTCATTCATTCATTCATTTATTCATTCATTCCTTTTACTGGCCCATGGCGCAGTGGTTAAATGCCTGTACTGAAGGTAAAAAACTGTGCTCACGACCTGGGGGTTCAATCCCAGGTAGCAGGCTCAAGGTTCACTCAGCCTTCCATCCTTCTGAGGTCGGTAAAATGAGTACCCAACTTGCTCGGGGGTAGGGGCGGGGGGAATGTGCAGCCTGCAAACTGTTATTAAAAACTGTAAACTGCCCAGAGACTACCTGAAGTGGTATGGGGCGGTATATAAGCAGAACACTTTGCTTTTTGCGTTTGCTTTTTAAACTATGTATCCCGCCATTGCTCCTTAGAAAGGACCCAGTTTAAGGATTGAGGGCTTTTATAACAACCAGGAAGTCAATTGCAACAGCCCTCGAGAAGCTGCCCAAATAACGAAATGGCTCTCAGTGGCCAAGGGAGGACAGAAGAAATTAGTATTGATAATAATTCTTTTTTTTTAAACTAAGAAAACTATTTTGGGGACATATATGATGCAGGAGCAGGTGCCATTCTGCCATCTTTAGGGGGGGATGAGTGGGTGCAGACCCTCCCTCTCTGGAAGTGGTCCTTCCCTTGGAATAAAAATGGAGAAGGCTTCCAGGTCATCCCCAAGGCCAGGGGTCCTCAAAGTTTTCAAACAGCGTGCCGGTCCACTACCCCCCAGACACCACTGGGGGCCAGACCACAGCCCCCCCCCAAAAAAAAACACAACAAAAAAACATTAAATTGCCCCACTTGGCTGCAGCCTTTGCCTCGACCATCTGGGTGGCCGTTGAGGGGAGCGAGAGACCTTGCCGTGGCCCTCCCACTTTGAACTGTCCCACTAGCTAGCATGCCGATCACCTGGGTGGTGGGTGGAGGGAGTGGGGGAAGCAACCTAGACCACCACTTTGAACTACCTCAGCAATAGAAGCAGCTGTGGAGGCTGGCTTGCTTGCGAAGCAGGGGGTAGGTGGGGGGGGGTCTGCAATTGGTCCTGGGGGCCGGATTCAGGACTCGGGGGGGGGGGGGCGCATCTGGCCCCCAGGCCTTAGGTTGAGGACCCCTGCCCAAGGCCTTCCCTCTGGATTGGCCCCTCGGGACAGGAAAGGGGCACTCACCCGACAAATCTGTTCATGTACCACCTCTGTTCCGGGATCTGCCTTGGGATCTGATTGGTCCGTACGGGATTGTCATAGGGCTGCTTCCGGAATCCGAAGTAGTAGCCCAGGTACACCAAGGGCAAGGAGATGCCGAACCACATGCACAGGAGAGCCACCATGGTGGGGAAAGGGACCTGCAAGGGGGAGAGAGTGAGTGAGTGAGTGAGTGAGTGAGAGAGAGAGAGAGAGAGAGAGAGAGAGAGAGAGAGAGAGAGGACTCATGTTTCCCATAACGCCAAGGGAGATCCGGCTGGAGGTGTGGCCGCTGGCCCGCCTGTGTTCCCCCAGGCCACCCTCCAGAATACCACTATAGCGCGTTCACAAACAAACCCAAACTCCCTGCCAGGAGAAGTGGCGGCAGCTGTCAGCCTTGACAGCTTTAAGATTAGACGAGTTCATGGAGAAGGAGGGTATCCATGGCTTATCCTTATGGATGAAGACATCTGCTTGGGAAGACCCTGAAGCCAATGGTGAGCCGCCACGTGAGACAGAATGCTGGACTGGATGGGCCGTGATGGCCTCTTCCAGCAAGGCTGTTCTTATGTTCTTATGAACGGCCCCCCATCACCATGGAACTAGAGGAAGGCCAGGGCTCTTACAGTATGGTGACACTGATCCAATGCCTGAGAATCTAAGCTGCAAAGTAGGGGATCAGCCTGCTGTATGTTTTCATAATGAAAACTCTAAGGGAAGTTTTTAAAAAAAAAATCTTATTAAAATGGGTGGCACCAAAGGATAGGTTATTTCCCCCCCCTAGAAATAAGCCATTCAGAGATAAATTGCCCCAAACAGGATGGTTTACTCAGGTGTCTTCCTGAACCATGGCAGGAGCAGCACAGATGGAACTAAGATCAATCTGGTCACTTAAAGAAGTGCTAAAAGGGAAAACTAACAAACAAAAACGCTTAAAGCACTCTCTGGGTGGCTTACAATTTATTTATGCAAAGTTCTGCTTATATCCCACCCCATACCACTTCAAGTAGTTTCTGGGCAGTTTAGTTTTAATTACAGTATGCAGGCTACACACTGCCCCCCCCCCACACACACACCTAGCAAGCTGGGTACTCATTTTTACCGACCTCGGAAGAATGGAAGCCGGAGTGAACCTCAAACCGGCTATGTGGGATTGGATCCCGGTCTGGGGCAGAGTTTTGTCTGCAGTACTAAATTTTAACTACAGTGGCACATGACCCCATGAGGAAAAAAATATATGAAGGCAGCCTCTTATACTAGGCAAATGGATAGTCTGAGGCTGGCAGCTGTTCTAAAGCTAAGAAATGAATGGCAGAAATCATAAATACAAGAAAATATGAAACCTATTACATGGTATGCTATTCGTAGAGACAAAGATGTCTGCAAATTTACAGGATGTTACGAATAACTTGGGTTCAGAAACTTCTGAAAGTTTTTGGAAGATATGCAAATATGTGATGTTTCGATAGATACAGAACGCTGGAAATCATCCGGGTTTAAAAAACTGTTCTTAAATGCCTTTTTTAGCACGAGCAAAAATAAAACCCTGTTAGTAGAGATGGGGGAGGGGGATAATTTCTCCCCTGCATCTTCAAAATGGCTTGGCAGGCCATGAGATACTACCATAAATAAAAGCACTGAGTAAGCATTAATAAAAAGCCAGCCAGTCTAAAAAAAACAGTAGTGGTTACAGATTAGGGAGGGGACCCCCCTATATAACAATGTCGGTGTGGGAGTGAAAACCTTTCCTGATTTCCCAAACATCTAGTAAGACACTATTTATTCTTCTTTTTATGGCTCATCTTCTTTTCTTCTGTTTTTATTCAGCAATCTCCTGGCTATTTTTACTTTCATTTTAGCGTTACTTTAGTTTATCGTCATTGATTTATGTATATTTTGCTTATATGATGTTGTTTATATGGAGCCTCATGGTGCAGTGGTTCAATGCCTGTACTGTAAGTAAAACTGTGCTCATGACCTGGGGTTCAATCCCAGTTAGGGGGCTCAAGGTTGACTCAGCCTTCCATCCTTCTGAGGTCAGTAAAATGAGGGCCCAGCCTGCTGGGGGTGGGGGTGGGGGAATGTGTAGCCTGCATACTGTAATTAAAACTGCAAACCGCCCAGAGACTACTTGAAGTGATATGGGGTGGGATATCAGCAGAACACTTTGCTTTGCTTTGATGTTTCACCAGACTCTGGGCGCTTTTACACGACCCCTAAGATCCGCTGGCCACTTAAATTCGGACCAGAGATCTTAGGGGCTTGTCGCTCTTCCTGCTTCCCCACCCCTCCGCACTTCCTGGCTGCTGGCTGCGTGAGGGGAGGGAGAAAAAAAAGGAAGAAAAGATCGTGCCTCACCTCCGTTCTGGCTCTTGTTCTGGCTCTCGTTCTTGCCGGCAAGATTCCTGTCTCTGTAAAAGTAGCTCTTAAAGGGGCGGGAGCCAAAACAACAACAAACAGAAGCGAGGAGAGCCCCGCACTCACTATCCTTACACCGCATCAAGCAATTTTCACGGCGGAGGAGCAGGTACTTGAAAGGTGCGCTGGGTTGCGCTAAAGTGGGCGTGGTCGCACCTAATTTCCTGTAAACTCCGGAGCTGGTGGGTAAACATTTTTAAGCTCCGCAGCTGGCAGCCATTTGCCCCGGAGTTTAGGGGTCGTGTATAAACGCCCTCTGTGGCCGGCATCCTTGCCCTCTGAAGATGCAAGTGAAATTAGGACTGCAGAGCCTCTTTCGGCCTTCAAGAAGCTGTTAAACACTGAGCTTTTTAAGGCCACGTTTGGCAATCAAGGAGACTGAATTGTTTGTTGCTGTTTGCCTGCCCACCTGTGTTTTCTGCCATCTTGCCTTTGTATACAGTGGTACCTAGTTTAAAGGAATTAATTTGTTCCAAATGAAATTATGTTAAGCAAATTTTCCTTTATACAAATTCCCATAGGAATGCACTGAAAATGGAGTAATCCCATTTTATGTTGTACGGATTCTCCCCATAGGCAATTATGTTAAGCAAATTTCCCCTACCTTGGGAATTTTTTATGTAGTAAAGATTTTATGTTATACAAACTGTTTGTTATACAAGGGTCCACTGTATTTGTATATCTGTATTTTTGTCTTTGTATTTTTATTTGACTTGGGTCTTGATTTTATCTGTCTTGTGGATTGTTTCATTTTTGCATAGAATTGCTTTCCTTATATTGTTCACCGCCCTGAGTTCCTTTGGGAAAATCGGGTGGTATATAAAAATAAAAATAAATAAATAAATAAAATAAAACCACCCAGAGACTACTTGAAGTGGTATGGGGCGGTATATAAGCAGAACACTTTTGCTTTGTTATCAATATTTGTTGATAATAATTATGATGTTAAAACTAAAGAGTTGATTACAAATTTGTTGACTGCGGCTAGATTAATAATTGCTAGAAATTAGAAATCTAAATATGAACTATGTTTAGATGAATGGTACAATGAAATATGGAATATTGCTTTAAATGATAAATTGGCATGTACTTTAAATATTAGAAAAGGAGAGTTAGAGATATTTTCTATGATATATGGGGGGGATTTATTGAATATGTGCTTGTACGAGATAAGGGTAAGGCTTCTGCGCAACAATCGATTTTATTCTGGAGGGGAGGATAATGACTGTAAATAAGAAGAGTGATCCTGTTGGTGAAGGGGTGCACTGCTGTTGAAGTTTTGTCTTTTTTGTAATTTGTATTGTGCAATAAAATTTTATTTTAATAATAATTAAAAAAGAAGTAACAAAAAAAACAGAACACTTTTCTTTGTATTTTGGTTTTTTAAACGTGTTAATTTCTCATTTTCTTATGCTATTCCAGATTGTAAACCGCCCCAGAGTAGCCCTAGGGCTAGATGGGTGGTATAAAAGTCAAATAAATAAATAAATAAATAAATAAATAAATAAATAAATAAATAAATAAATAAATAAATACTGTATCTACTTGAATATAACCCTAGTTTTTCAGCCCTAATTTTGGGCTGAAAAAAGGGGTCCTCGGCTTATATGCGGGTCAATACTTTTAGCCACTGAGGCAAGTCTGGGTCGGTGGCTAAAAGTCATTTTAAACATTGTGCGCCACTTCTCCTGAACCCCCCCCCTGTTCAAAATGACTTTTTAAAAAGTCATTTTAAAACCATGTTTAAAATGACTTTTAGCCACTAACTCAAGCACTTGCCTTGGTGGATAAGAGTCATTTTAAACATCACCCACCCACCCAGCTCACAAAGGAGGAGTTGCCAGGCCCTGCTGCATTTCCCGCCCTAGGCTTATACTTGAGTCAATAAATTTTCCCAGTTTTTTGGGGTTTAAATTAGGGGCCCCGACTTATACTCGGGTCGACTTATACTCGAGTATATAGGGTAAATCGGCAAGAGAGAATAAGGCTGGAAGGAGGAGAGGCCCGGCAGGCCGACGCGTACCGCTCCTGTCGAGTGCTTGCCCCAGATGAAGCAATTGAGGATGAAGCAGATCCCAAAGACGACTCCCGGGTACAGGGTGGCCGTCTGCAAGGAAAGAAGCAGAGTGGATTCAGTCCCAGCCTGGCAGCAGAAGAGGGAGGCAGCAGCCAAGGGCCTTGGGAGGAGTTCCCGGACAGCTCCCTCTCCGGGGGTGCCTGAGCAGGGAAATTTCTTGCTTCGGCAGGGAGATCGGCTCCGTGGCCTTCCCGAGGGTCCCTTCCTGCTCTGCTAGGATTGCAAAGAGGCTCCTGGCATCTGGGGACAGACTGAACCAGGAACCCAGAAGCCACTCACTCTAGTTCTGCCTCTGACAGGGGGATCTAAGGCCATCGAGTATGCCCCCCCCCCGCTCAAGTCAGGGCATGAATAAAGTGGATAGAGGGAAGCTCTTCTCCCTCTCACAAAAGACCAGAACTAGGGGACATCCACTCAAGTTGAGGGCTGGGAGAGTAAGAACAGACAAAGGAAAACATTTTTTCACCCAGCGCATTGTTAGTCTATGGAACAATCTGCCACAGGAGGTGGTGATGGCATCTGGCCTGGATGCCTTCAAAAGGGGACTGGACAGATGCCTGGAGGAAAAGTCCATCATAGGTTACAAACCATGATGGAGATGTGTCATCTCCAGGCTTAAAACCAGGGTACTTCAAGGACCAGATGCAGGGGAGTGGTATCAGGAGACAGAGATGTAGTTTCGTCTGCGGACGCATCTGGTGGGGCCACTGTGAGATACAGGAAGCTGGACTAGATGGGCCTTTGGCTTGATCCAGCATGGCTCTTCTTATGTTCTTATGTTCTAATATACGTACGCATCAAAAGACATCTGACTGATGGCTGTCCAGTTTCCTTTCGAATGCCTCCAGTGCTGGAGCGCTCACAGTTGTGGGTTCTATTGTCATACTGCTCTAACCATTAGGAAGTTTTTGCTGATATCCCACCGAAATCTGACTCAACTCATCTCTTTCCTTCTCCACTGCAATGTGCACCCTCCCCCCCGACCCCGTGATGAAGAATAATATTTGTAGGAATAATAAGCACTGTCATCGCATTATTGTCACTGTTGGCACTTCCTGGTGCAAACAATCCAAATTTGATAGCATCTCAATAAGTGAAAGGGAACTATGTAAGTTTTGAGTACAGTGGTACCTTGTATAAAGGAATTAATTAGTTCCAAATGAAATTCTGTTAAGCAAATTTTCCTTTATACAAATTTCCTATAGGAATGCATTGAAAATAGAGTAATCCCTAATTGCGACCATTTTTATGTTGTACGGATTCGCCCCATAGCCGATTCTGTTAAGCAAATTTCCCCTATCTCCGGAATTTTTTATGTGGTACAGATTTTATATTATACAAACCGTTTGTTATACGAGGGCCCACTGTACCTCCTAACAGCCAGATTGAATTTTTGTTGCAAGGTATCTGCTTTCGTTTGCTTGCTTTTGCAAATAAAGACTCCCAGGGATGAGATTACCCCGTGGTTTTATCGGACCATCTACCGACACGTTTAGAAAAGCGTGTTCCTCTAGAATCATCATCACGACCAAGTCAGGCTCAAGGGCAGGGATGGGCAACTTTGTGTGTGTGTGGGGGGGTCCTGAGGGCCAAAAATGTCCCAGAACAGAGACAAAGAGAAAAATAGGGACTTGAATCCATTTCCAGGGGAAAAAATGATACCGAGGTGTTAAATTTGCAGGGAGACTTGATGACTTATTGAAAAGGTCAACTGCTTTTCCTGGAAACATCTGAGAGCTGTAATTTACTGTTTGGTGCTGGAAGAAGCAGCCGCCATGGAAACACTGGGGCCAGCCTCCGTTTGTCCCCGAAATCCCTGCCTCCCTCCCACCCACCCACCCCCCATTTCCAAGCAAGGAACCACTTACACAGAAAGCACCTTTCTTCCAACGATGGCCTTTCAAAGTCCGATATAACCGTCCAGCAGAGAAACCGCCAAAAACCCTACGAGAGAGAGAGAGAGAGAGAGAGAGAGAGAGAGAGAGAGAGAGAGAGAGAGAGAGAGAGAGAAAGAGATGAGGAGGAGGAAGAGGACGACGACGACGAAGAAGAAAGGGCTACCTGCCTGCAGTCCCAGAGGCGGCTGAGAGGGACGGAGGCCAAAGGTCGCACCTACCCCATGAACATGAAGAGGAAACAGGCGGTGGTCATCAGAGCACCCCGGCTGGATGGAGAGAGCATCCCCAGCATGGCGACAACTGCAAAGGGACACAGAAAGCGTTAAAACACCGGCTGCGGTCAAGGAAGCATCGAGCCAAAGGCCGGGCACAGGATGGCCGGTTCTGCTGTCAATCAAGAGCAGTGAATCTTTTTTTTTTTTTTTTAAGGGAGATTGTGGTCATGGAAGGAAGCTTTCCTATTTGAAAAATAGGTCACAGGCGATACCTTTATGTGTGTGTGTGTTGTGTCGTTACAGTCGTGACCGACTCTTCGTGACCCCATGTCCATGGAGTTTTCTTGGCAAGGAATACTGGAGTGGCTTGCCAGTTCCTGCTCCAGGCGCCTACAGCACCTGGTATTCCCTGGTGGGTCTCCCATCCAAGTCCTAACCAGGGCTGACCCTGCTTGGCTTCCGAAATCAGGCGAGATCGGAGGTGCTTAGGGCATCTAGGCAGCTTGATACCTTTATAGGCCACTATTAAAAATAAAAAAGGAACACATTGCAAGCTTTTGAGTGTAAATCACCTTTCTTCAAAGAATGTCCCAGAAGTTCAGACATGGTAAAATATGTGCTTTACCAGGAGGTTACTTGCAAAGTCCCTGGATGGGTGATGTTCTTAAAGTGCATGGCTATGTGTTTTGTGATGGCCACGCGGCTCACCCCCTTTCCCCCCTATTTGACTGTCCCCAAGGCACATTTTTGCCCATCGTGGGCCTGGTTCATCCTTCGCCACGTAAACATGCCGTTTTGTAAGGGAAAGAAGTGAAAAAGGAGGTAAAACACACCGGAGTAGCAGGGCTCCAAAGAAGCCGATGGAACCAGACGCCATGTCGAAGGCAGGCGGCCCCCCAGCCGAAAGGAAGGGAAAGTCCGGGTGAATTTCCAGAGGAAATCAGAAGGCCTCGGAAGAGAGTTGCAGCAGAGGGGGAGGAGCGGAGAAAGGGGACCCCCATCAGCCTCCACCACAGCTCCCCAAGATTCCAGAGGTGAAGCCTCTGACCTCTGGGGTCCGACCGACAGGAGGGAGACCCCCCAAGGAAGAGGAGGGCCGTGGAGGCAAGGGAGAGCCAACGCCATGTGCGCCCGCGGCACTGCGCCTTGCCTGAGAGTTACCGGCATTGGGTTCTCTTAGGTTCTCTGGGAACTAGGAGGCCGTGTGCATCTGCAAAGGAGGCTTTGAGAAGGGGCTTCAGGAAAGAAGGGTAACAGCACCCAGGGAGCTGACCCCGGCAGCACACCCTGTAAAAGTGGCAGGCAGGCGTGTTCAGCCAGAAACCCGGGGCCCTCCATTTGGTGCAGGAAAGGAAGGAAGTTGGCCTGTTTCCTTCACAGGCTTGCTTGCTTGCTTGCTTGCTTGCTTATTTATTTATTTATTTATTTATTTATTTATTTATTTATTTATTTATTTATTTACCACCCAACTTTCCAAAGGAACTCTGAGCAGTTCACAACAAGAGAATTCATACAATTCAGCTGTACAAACAAACACTGAAACAAACCCAATCGATCCAAACATTAAAATCAATTTAAAAAAAACATGGGAGATAACGTGCTAAATGTACCCAAAGACAGCTAGTTTCTGCCTTTGGGGAAGATTATGCCCAATACCCAGTTCAAAAGCTCCTTTTGAACTATCTTGTGGGCAGGATTCCCCATGAGATATACTCAAGTGCAGCTACCCAAGTCAAATAAACAAGAGTGAGCAAGAGGAGAAAATGAAGACACGGGTCCTTAGAGAGAGAGATGGTTACACGTGGTTGATGGGTTCTTAAGCTAAAGGTAAAGGTTCCCCACACACATGCGTGCTAGCCATGTCCAACTCTAGGGGTAGCGCTCATCTCCGCTTCCAAGCCAAGGAGCCAGTGTTGTGTAAGTCCGTGGCCATGCGGCCAGCATGGCTGAATGCATTCCTGTACATGGAACACTGTTTTACCTTCCCACTTTTTACAGGGGTACCTACTTGCATTTTGCATGCTTTTGAACTGCTAGGTTGTCAGGAATTGGAATTAACAGCAGGAGCTTGATCTATTGCATGGCACCCAGGATTTGAACTGCCGAGCTGGCCACTTTGCAGATAACAGTTTTCAGCGCTCTAGCCCACTGAGCCACCACACCCCCTCTACCCTTAGCTAGTTGCAATAGCTGCAATTCGTAATCTTTAATGGCTGTAGCTAAAAGTTATGCTTGCCTGCCAACCCTTAAATGTAATATTTAAAACCTAACTGCTTTTTCCTCTCTCTCTCTCTCTCTCTCTCTCTCTCTCTCTCTCTCTCTTTTGGTTATTTACTTCTAATGAAGTCCATTCTTAGAGATAGACTTCCTTGGCTATGGAGGTTCTATTTCTTACAGAGCTACCTTTGGTTAAACTGCTGCCCAGGTCACATTACCTAAGCTGCCCAGGTCCCATTACTAGAGTAAACTTACATTACAGTACATGTGCAGAGTGTAAAGGGTATTAGACCCCAAGCCAGTAGCCCATTTTTAAGGAAACAGGCTGGCGGCAGCTTTTGCCAGACGTTGAGATTTTGCAATGGGATGGAAAGAGGCCAGTGGGGTCGCTTTCTCTTCGGCTGTAAGTATGGCCTGGATCCCAGATTAAAATCCATTACATCTAGGTGTTCTTCAAGACAGCTCCCCCCCCAGCGTCTGGGGTTCAAAGTGGTGGGGTGGAGAATACAGTTTTCTGAAGGACCAGGAAACCTTTGGGTGGTGGAAGGGTGGTAGAGCTGGAGAAGCCCAGGGGAGGAGGAGGAGAGGAGAAGGGGGAAAGCCACAGGGCCAAGAGAGAGGAAGAGTGGTGGAGAGTAGAGATGGGCACGACTCAAAAAAATGGTGTTTCGTTTGTCATTTAGGGGTCCGTTTCGGTTCGTTTTCGTTTTCATGAAGTTTTTTGCAAAAAAATTCGTTTTCGTTTCGTTAGGTAACAAAACGAAAAAACAAAAACGAAAAATTGCTGTTTCGTTAGCATTCTTTTTCGTTCAATGCATCTGCTGCAACGAAAACGAAAAACACGGCAAATTTGGTCGTTTCGTTTTGTTTTTAAAAAAATTCGTTTCGTTTTCGTTGTGTGACGAAACGAAAAAACGAAAACGAAAAATCGCTCGTTTCGTGCCCATCTCTAGTGGAGAGCGAAGGCAGGCCCCAGGGGACTCGGACTCTGGATGCACCTAAGCCAGAAAATGCAGACCGCAGGGCAGCTGCTCTTTCCGCGCCCGTCCGTGGGGACCCTCCCTCTACGCTTCCACCCCCGCCACCCTTCCACCCAAGAGGATGCTCAGCAGCAGCCCCTTCCGGCTGGTACTCACAGATCACAATCAGGATCATGCAAAAGAGCTGGATCCCAGAGCCCAGCAAGGAGCTGAGGATCATGGGATACTGCGGCGGGCGGAAGACGTCGCCGTGCACCAGCTTCCACCCGGATTCTTCCATGGTGTCTTCCTGCAGGCAGAGGAGCAGAAAAGCAGCACTGCAAACACGGCCCCACGTGAGAGGAAAGAGAGAGGACGAGCAGCCCCCCCCCCCAGCCTCTTGGCCCTGGCCTGCCAAAGGAGGAGGAGGAGGAGGCCAACCAGACTTCTCCAGATCTACACTGCTTCTAGGCCTGCCCCGTGGAGGGGAGGGGTGCCTTTCTCTGAAGAACAGAAAGCCTCTTGATGCCAGTCAAGGGTACGCTGAACACCTTAAGCTCGAGCGTTCCCGACACAAGCTTTCAATGCCCATGGCTCTCTCCTTTAAACAGTCGTCTTGTGGAACTCACTGCCACAAGACACCAAGGGCTCTTCCCTATCTGGAAAGGGAAAAAAAACTATCACTGCCGTATTGGTCATCCAGAATATGTGTCACCCTTATATACTATATATTGAGAAGTAACTCTGCTTCCCTGCCCCGCCACCCCTGCCCCATATCAGTCTCCAGGGCTGAGTACTGCAGGATTCCTGGACAATCGACTGTCCCCTGCCAGAAACCAGATGCTGGGTGAGAATCAGCCTTCAGCCTGTCCTGACCTCTGGGGTCTCTCTCTCCATCTGTCTTTTCCCCCCCCTTTTTCTTTTGAGCCTATTTCAGAGCTGTTTCTCTGCTCCCAAGGCCCTCCCAAAGGGCGTCTCCCACCCAGCCGCTAGCCAGTACGTGCGTCTCGTACAATATCGTCTTCCTTGTTATAGTTGGCGATATCCTTCCGGAGCGTCCGGATGATGATCATGCTGAGAATCCCTGCGGAGAAGGCCCGGGGTGGGGTGGGGGTGGGAGAGAGAGAGAGAGAAAATGCTCAGAGTCAGCAGATTCCAGCCCAGCCGCCTGAGCCTTTGGCTGCTTCTACCCACCACTAAAACCCCTATGCAGGACGTGTGAAGGGAGCAGGAAGGAAGATGTCTGTGAAGATTCTCAGTCACCCAAGTGCATTTGTCTGGAAGTTGAGTCCTGGCAACTGGACCTTCTTTTCATGAGAGATTGAAACGTTTCCCTGTTCATCCGAGCAGCTTCGTCAGTCTGAGGAAAGCTAGTTGCGAGTCCCCCATTTTATAGTTTTATACCTCTACACTGGAGAAACTAAACAGTTATTAAAGAGGAGGGTGGCCCAACATAGGAGGGGCAACAGGTCAGGACCAGAATCAGCAGTACACCTCCACTTGAAGGACAAAGGGCACTCATTCAAAGATGAGGATGTCCACATATTAGACAGAGAAGAGGGGTCAGGGAAGCCATTCATGTGAGCACTGAAAACCCCTCTCTCAACAGAGGTGGGGGACTCAGGCACAGTCTGTTTGCCACTTATCAGGCTGTGATTTCAACAACCCCCAGACAAATCAAAAACACTTCACACCTCCACCACCAAGGCCATAGCTAACGACCCATACTTAATGGGTGTTGGGAAGGGTTGCATCAGTGGGACTTTCATGCACCCAGGCCGTTGTACATCTAACGAACCTGTTCAGGCGTACTGTCCACCTAACAAACCTATTCAGGCCATTGTCCACCTTATCATCCTATTCAGACCAGGGTGATATGAAATCAAGGTATGAAATACTTCACACCTCCACCACCAAGGCCATAGCTAACGACCCATACTTTATGGGTGCTGGGAAGGTTGCAAATGTAGGCCACTGTTCGCCTAATGAGCCGCCTATTGTCCACCTAACGAGCCTATTCAGGCCACCGTTCATCTTATGAGCCTATTTCAGACCAGGGGTGACATGAGGTCAAAGTGAGCTATCAAATGGAGGGCTCGCAACTAGCTTGCCCGAGACCGACGAAGCTGTTTGGACGAGCCGCGAAACGTTTCAGTCTCTCCAGAATGAAGTCTAGTTGCCATGACTCAATTTCCAGAGCAGGAAGGGAGGGAGGGAGGAGGATTTGCACCTGGTGCTGTGGTCCTGAGAGCAATGGCAGCCATGCCCATGGGGAGCCACCCCTGGGAGTGGGGTGGAGTGGGGAGGGAAGGGTGAAAGATGGACAGCAAAAACTGTCCTTTGAGCCCCACGTGCCGCCGCCCCCCCAAGGCAGCGTCTTGTGCTTTTCACGTCACCCCGCAGAAGAGAGGCTCTTGGGGCGAGGCCCAGAGAGGTCTGCTCCGGCCAAAGACACTTGGGGGCTCAAACCCTGTCGCTTAAGGGAACAAATTGTCCTAGCGCAGCCGACCTATGCATCCAACAGGGGGTTTCACGAGCCAGCCCCTCCACAAATTCCATGGAATCAGCCTGCCAGCTGGGACGTACAAGGTCAGCGCAGGTCCCAACTAGAAGTGGCCCAGTTAAGTCAACTGAACCTACCGAGGAGCAAGTTTACCGATTCACTTCTTCTCCATTGGCTGAATGAGCCTACTGTACTCTAGTCTGATTTACTCTGCTAAGAGGAGGATTCTGGCCCCTTTCCTCAGCACTGAGAACTGAAGCCAAGGCTTTCTGCAAGGCCCAGGCTCGGCCAGGGACCTGTGGCGAGCAACCCATGAGGTGCCTTCGATTCCTCAAAAAAAGAATTCAGAGGGACATCGTGTCAAGAAGCCATAATATTGCAAGCAGGGATTTGACGGGTCACGGTTTCTCTGCAACCTAGACTCGAACCCCAAAGCTGGTTTAAACACGTGGGTTGGCCTTTCTCACCAGATTACTCATCAACAGGTCCAAACCCACTTATAAATTCAAAGAAAGGGTGCAGAAAAAATATATGTCACGTGACAGAAATCCTCCTCCCACTTATCATCCACCAGCAGTTGTCTCTGGCTCTCGCCACGCCCTTGGCCAACAAACCTGTCGGGCAGCTGAGCCAAGCCGACCTTCCCTTTCCACCCAGGCCCAAATGCAGGGATGCCCCCCCAGGGCTTGGCTGCTGTCTTAAGAGCACAGGCCCTACAGAGATGAGCTCCTTGGCACAGAGAGGTAACAGGGCCGGTCATCTTTTTTTTAAATTATTATTATTATTAAATATATTTCATACACAAAATAAATATTTGTCAACATCTGCATGTTTTGAGGAGAAGCAAACAGTAAGATCTTTTTACAGATGAACTCATTTTTAATCTGTTCTTTACCCAAGCATAAAATAAATTCCACACTTGTGCAAATTTGCTTTCTTCCTTTTGTTTTAGACTATACGTTAACTTATCCATTTCCGCACATTCTAAAATTTTGCTTATTATCTCCTCGCTTGTTGGTGTGCTTTCTGATTTCCATTTTTGGGCCCAGACCAACCTGGCTGCTGTAAGAATATGTATCATTAAATATCTTCTCTCTCTCTTTTTATATTGTTTGCAGTCATGCCTATCAAGCAGAGCTCAGGTTTAAATTCTACATCCTGATAGAGGATTTCGTTAAGCCATTTATGAATTTTAACCCAACATTTCTTTGCCTTTTCGCATGACCACCAGCAATGGGAAAAAAAATGTTCCTTTCTTATCCTTACATTTCCAGCATCTCTCTGAGCAATTGGGAAACATTTTATTTAATTTCTCAGGGGTCGTATGCCATCTATAAAACATCTTCAACAAATTCTCTTTGTATGCAACTGCTGCTGTTCTTTTATAATTTAATTTCCAAAGTTCTTCCCACTGCTCGAATTGAATTACATGTCCCAGGTTTCTACAGGGCCAAGTAATCTTTACCGACCCAGGAGTTTATAACCTTCCTGCCAGGTGAGAAGCAGGGGCAAGCACTGCGATGCCTCAGGAGGGCAGGAGGCTGGGGACGGCTAGAGAATTTTGGACAGTGCCATAGTGGCAGCAGCGTTTTCTGCAGGAAAAGCAGAACAACCTGCATCTCTAGATTGCCTCCATATCCTTTAATCAGGATTGAACAGAACCACCTCAAAAGTGCCCCCCCCCCCGTTTCTGAAAACTTCTGAGAAGAAAGAGAGATGTACAAAGCTCTGGGCCCTGCAGTTTGGGCTCTGAACTCCCTTCAGGGTTGCAGGCCCCACTACCGGCTTAATATAATACTTTTAAAATTCTTTTAAAGTATTTGCAGATCTTTTGTTGCTAGCTTATAAGATAAGATTACTCTTTATTGATCCCACATCAGGGAAATTTGCTTGCTACACAGCTCCCAATGTAAAGAACAAATAAAGAAGAAGAGGTGCACAAAAAGTGTAAGGTGAGAAAGAAGAAGATAATAGATAATAGAGATTAAATTAAATAAAACTCCAATATACAAATATACACTATAAAATAAGGATATAAAAATTAAATGTGAAAAAAAGAAGAAGAAGCTGCAATATATGAATATGAATGTGTTAGACCAGAGGTCCTCAAAGTTTTCAACCAGCGGGCCGGTCCACCACCACCCAGACACCACTGGGGGCCGGATCACAGTCCAAAAGCAGCTGCAGAGGTTGGCTTGCTCACAAAACAGGGGGTAGGTGGGGGGGTTGCAATTGGTCCCAGGGGCCGGATTCAGGACCTTGGGGGGCCGCATCCGGCCCCGGGGCCTTAGGTTGAGGACCCCTGTGTTAGACTGTAGAGTTGGAAGCCACCTCAGGTCCTTTTAAGGAGAAACGTGAGGAACAAATATTTTAAATAAATAAATACAGAAACAAGCAAATCTCGGCCCCAGAGCCTATGACATTCGGGTGCCCTTAAGGCACAGGGAAGGGATAAACTACCATTTTTAGCAAAGCAAAGCAAAGTGTCCTGCTTATATACCACTTCAAGTAGTCTCTGGGCAGTTTACAGTTTTAATTACAGTGTGCAGGCTACACATTGCACCCCCCTCCCAGCAAGCTGGGCCCTCATTTTACTGCCCTCGGAAGGATGGAAGGCTGAGTCAACCTTGAGCCGGCTCCCTGGGATTGAACCCCAGGTCGTGAGCACAGTTTTAGCTGCAGGACAGGCCTTTAGCCATGGGGCCACGAGGCTCTTACATGTTTTCCTGCATCCCCTTCTCACTGGTGATGTTCTTTTCTACGATACCAATGGCTCCTCGGCTCTCTCAGACTCCCGTGGGCCCAAATGCCCCTGAACCCACCGGGTAAGAGCAAGCTCATCTAAGGCACCAACGCACCGAGAGGATGCCCGCCCCTCCCTCTCTCTCACCTGAAAGGAAGAACACCACCACCACCGAGTTAATGATGGAGAACCAATGGATTTGCACATCACCCATCGTGAGGTACGTGTCCCATCGAGAAGCCCATTTGATGTTGCTTTCCTACCGGAGAAAATGTGTTCCATTAGTAGACGGATCACCAGGCACAGGGGTTGCACTGTTGACCCTCCTGCTAGCCGTGGCTCAGCTGAGGCTCAGAAGGAAACAGCGTAGTGGCAAATTCCTTTTGTTTTTCATTGCCTTTCAGTGGGGACCCTCAAAGCCGTTAGCAACATAACATTTAGTAAAGCAACATGTAATAATTCTAAAGACGAAAGGTAGCCCATTCCCTAGCCAGAGAGAGATATCAGGTGCAGACAGCCATAAGAACATAAGAAGAGCCCTGCAGGATCAGGCCAAAGGCCCATCTAATCCAGCTTCCTGCATCTCACAGTGGCCCCACCAGATGCATCTGGGAGCACACGAGACTAGATATCTGTCTCCTGATACCACTCCCCTGCATCTGGCCCTTGAAGTACCCTGGTTTTAAGCCTGGAGATGACACATCTCCATCATGGTTTGTAACCTGGGATGGACTTTTCCTCCAGGAATCTGTCCAATCCCCTTTTGAAGGCATCCAGGCCAGATGCCACCACCACATCCTGTGGCAGGGAGTTCCATAGACTAACAACACACTGAGTGAAAAAAAATTCTTTTGTCGTTCTTACTCTCCCAGCCCTCAATTTGAGTGGACATCCCCTGGTTCCGGTATTTTGTGAGAGGGAGAAGAGCGTCCCTCTATCCACTTGACTCATGCCCTGCATTATTTTGTACGTCTCAATAATATCCCCCCTGAGGTGCCTTTTTTCCAGACTAAAGAGCCCCAAATGTTTTAGCCTTTCCTCAGAGGGGAGGTGCCCCAGGCCAGTCATCATTTCAGTCGCTCTCTTCTGCACCTTTTCCAGTTCCACTCTGTCTTTTTCGAGATGCAGTGACCAGCCGGCCTCTCTCTCTCTCTCTCTCTCTCCCCTCCTTCAAAGCAACGGGATGGCTCTCTCCACCTGCCAGATCCACCGAGACTGCATAGTTCTGTCCAACGCTAGCCATGGCCTGGAGGATTATGCTGCCAGACCCTTATATGTGGGTCCTCCCTACGCACACATGGCCGTGGTTTTCAGTAAGCTCTTCTCAGGATCATCCAAACAAAACCAGAGGGCCAATCTCTCCCATTATACCCAGCTTCAAAGCAGCTTGTTCATTAAGAACTCAAGGAAAGATAAGAGCTAGATGCACCTCAAACTATCTAAAAAATTACACCACCACCACTAGGACTAGAAGGGCAAGGCAGAGTGGATTTTCCTGGTGGAAGAAATATTACAACACAGGAAGCAATATCAATGCCAGAAGCTCTACATCCAGGGGAGATTTGTCATCCTTTAGAGCAGTGGTTCTCAACCTGTGGGTCCCCAGATGTTCCTGGACTGCATCTCCCAGAAACTCCTTCCAGCACAGCAAGTGGTGGAGGCTTCTGGGAGTTGCAGTCCAGGAACATCTGGGAACCCACAGGTTGAGAACCACTGCTTTAGAGCACCAAGGCAGTATCCACAGCAAGACCTGCCCATTGCATTTTAACACATAGGGAGGCTTTGTTTTTAAAAACAGAATCTTTTCTCAAGCAACTTGTAAAATCAGCAGTGTTACACCAAATGATGATTCTTAGTGACTTATTTTTGGGGATGTATGCGAAGAGACGGTTCATTATAGATATGTGTGTATGCACTGGGTTTTTTTAAAGTTGAGTTTTGATAGGTTTTCAATGTTTCAAGATACCTTAAGCACAGGGAAGCCACTGGAGTCCACACACATAAGCACAGCTTCAACAAAAAAAGAGGAAAGTCTAAAAATCAACCAAGCCTGGCTTCCAGTACTAAAAGCAGCAAAGGGCAAAAGGTCAAAGCTCAATGATTCCCCACCCAGCCACAAGCAAAGGCGATCAGTTCACGCAACAGAACAACTAATAACACCAATCAACTACATATTAGGATCGTTGTTACTCCTGATGATGTTGAAACTTCTTAATCCCTCCATCGCAATACAGTCACCCCCCGCCATTTTGCAGTTCAGGTACTGCGGTCCCACCATATTGCGGGATCATAGTACCTGCGGCTTGGGGCCACGCAGGGGGTGGGGGGGGCAATCACATTGCCCCGCGCCGCCCCCTGGGCCCCTCCAAGAAACCTCAGAGTCGTGTGGAGGGGCGGCGTGGAGCGATCGCATCGCCCCCCCCGGCACCTCCAAGAACCCTCGGAGCCGCGCGGGGGGAGGGCCGGCAGGGGGCGATTGCATCGTCCCGCGCTCCTCCGAGAAGCCTCGGGGCTGTGCGGGGTGGTGGTGGCGGGGGGCGATGCGATTGCCCCGTGCCGCCCCGAGGCTTCACAGAGGAGCGCGGGGGGTGGCGTTGGCCCCCGCCCAGCAATCTGCTTTGAAATGCATTGGGCTAATGCATTTCAATGGAGAAATTTTCCCCATTGGAATGCATTGAGCCAATGTATTCCAATGGGGAAAATTATCTCCACTGAAATGCATTGAGTCAATGCATTTCATTGGAGATGCCGGGACGGCGGCGGGAGGTCAGATCCCCCGCCCCCCCAGGCCCCACCCCACCCGCTTCCGCATGTTGCGGATTTTCAAGCATCGCGGGTCGGGTGGGTCCTTAACCCCCGCGATAGGCGGCAGCGGGGGGGGGGGTTTACTGTACAATGACTAACACCTGTTGTCCTGCATAGGAAAAGCTTCCTCTTTCCCACAATTTTAAGAACCCCAATCTCACTCACTCTATACCTCAGAGCACAGAGAGAACTCCTAGTTCCCTGAGCTCCTTGCCGTTTGAAGACGCCAGCCGCAGAGTCTGGCGAAACGTCAGGAAGAAAAACTTCCAGAACACGGCCAAACAGCCCGAAAAACTCACTGCTATCCGTAGCCATAACCTTGGTTGTAATGAGAGGATGCAAGATATGAGCCTCAGCCACCATCTATTCTATGTCCCTCACAGTAACACAGGAACCCTCCCTCCTTGCCAGCTGATCCGCCCCACCCAGCCCGACCCTCACCTCCCAGTGGACGGAGTAGGTGAAAAGCAGCTCATTTTCCTTCGTGGGATCGATCTCCTGAGGGGCTGAGCTGGCCGCTTCGGGCAAGGCGCACGCCCCCTTCTCATCCGCCTTCAGGTCTGGAAAGCAAAGCCTTGCGTCAGGAGCTCATCTTTTCTCTTTTATAAGACAGTGCCCCAAACCCAGGGCTACAGGCCTTCGAGATACTCTAGAGCAGTGTTGGCGAACCTATGGCACGGGTGCCAAAGGTGGCACTCAGAGCCCTTTCTGTAGGCACCCGCCATGATCGCCCCTTTACGGCCACGTGTATTCAGGCTAAATGGCTGTATCGGCAATTTGTGGAAAAAAACAGTGGGTTTTGAATCACCGTTTGGGCACTCGGTTTCTAAAAGGTTCACCATCACTGCTCCAGAGCCAAACCCACAGCCCACCTGGCCTGCACGGCTACCATCTAGACCAGGGGTCCTCAAAGTTTTCAAACAGCGGGCCGGTTCACCACGCCCCAGGCACCACTGGGGGCCGGACCACAGTGGGTGAGGGGAGCGGGCGCCCTTGCCGTAGCCCTACCACTCTAAATGCCCCACTAGCCAGCATGCTGATCATCTGGGCAGTAGTTGGGGGGAGTGGGAGAAGTGACATAGCCCACTGCTTTGATCTGCCTCAGCAACAGAAGCAGCTGCGGAGGCTGACTTGCTCGCAAAGCAGGGGTAGGTGGGGGGTTGCAATTGGTCCCAGGGGCCGGATTCAGGACCTTGGGGAGCCACATCCGGCCCCGGGGCCTTAGGTTGAGGACCCCTGATCTAGGCCCGCGGGGAACAATGAGAGGCCCACCACAGGTATCGCTGGTCTTAAACTGCCATCCCTCTTAGCCCATAAAGGCAACACTGAGGAACTCTGGCCGCTGTAGTTCAACATCATCTGGAAGGTCACACAGGATTTGCCCACTGACCCGAATCCTTTTACCGACCTAGGCATGCATTGAATAAACAGGGAAATTTTGGGGGGACGAGTTTCCCTACAATAAGAAATAGCAGTAGACATTAGCAGACACATGCTAAGTTGCATGACTCAGGCTGCAACCGATAATGTCTTGGGTGATTGTTTAATTTTCAGGCAATTACACCCTTTCTGTAACTACATAAGAGGATTCTGGTCACCATCTGAGACACAAATATTCACTCTTTGCTCACACGTCCTTTATGCTACGACACAAGCATCTACCCCCTCCATTTGCCCCTGTAAAAGCAACATGCAAAACAGCGTTACGGAGAATTGGAGCTTTGCTCCAAGATTATCTTCTGTGAGGCCTTGCAACAATAATCCAGAATCATGGGCACAGAATCTTCCCCTGCGCTCCTCCTGGGGGGTGGGGAAGGAATGGGATCTGAGGGCTTCAGAATACAATGCGCTGGGCCATTACCCTTCCTCTAAGGCGAGCTCCCCAAAGGGTACCTGTGAAAAAACCCACAAGGCCAAGCAGCAGTGTCTTCCACCTCTCAAGGACGTCCTCAAAGGACACTCCGTGCGATACAGAAGAAAGGGCACTCAAGTGTCCACAAGGATGGTTTTCCGCAAGGCAGAGAGACAGGGCAAAGGTGCCTCCGTGCTCAGACAGTCCACTCCACCCCCTTACCAGCAAGCTTAATGCTCTGTGGGATGACTTCAAAGCGAACCACGCGGTACGTTGGGGCTTGGTTCTCTTCCACCTCTTCTCTGTGGTAGTAAAGGATGAAGGAGAGGTGGTTGTGCAGGTAGAACTAAAACAGATCGACATTAAGAGATGTCAGAGGCTGTGGAGCAGGTGGCTGGTCCCACCTTGAAGGGGTCAACGTCTTAGCACCTCCCTGAACGGTCTTGGGGGGTGGGGTGGGGCGGTTGCCAAAGAAGGCGTGCATTGGAACCACAATCCCTTCACCACTAATATGGAAGTTAGGGAAGCGCCTGGACCATCCCAGGAGGCAGACCGAGGAAGCAGGCGACGGGCAGTGGAATCAGTCTCCTGCCACCTCTGATGCTGCTGCCACTGCCACTGCCACCGCCCTGCCTAACTCTCTGTCAATGGAAGCCGGGGGCGGGGCGGGGGGGAATGAGACAGCCACCCAGAAATTGGTTCCCCTTTGGGCTGTCCTCAGACATGCAAAGGAGGAAGAGGACATCCTTCCCCTGGTATGGCTTGGATCGCTTTTGCATTTCTTCTCCCACCTGGTCCCTGAATGTGTTTAAAAAATTGATTATCATTATTATTACATTCATTCACTTATATGCCCACAACCAACTCTAGCTCTTTCGCAGTTTCTTCCACAACTACCTCCCAGCTGATTTTGCAGGCAGTCCATTCTAATACTCCAAATCCAAATCCCAAGGGAGCAGAATTGAGGGGAGGGTCACATGTGGTCCCTGAAACTCCTCCTCTCAGTTTTTTGTTTGTTTTTGTTTTTGCATTGGGGTATTTTAGCTTTTGGTCAGTGCCTTTAGGTTTTGTTATATTCCCCACAACTTGAGCATTTTTTAAAAAATCCTTATTTCTACTCCTGGTGGAATCTGAGACCAGGGATTTTAGCCTCAGGTGCCTTAGGAAGATTTCCACACATCACCTAAAATGAAAAAAAGACGCTGGAAGTCTTCAGATGAATCTTTACTTTTTAAGAAGCGACAAGGCTGAAAAGGGCCACTTCTGGGGCTTGGTGGCACCTGCGGCAGGGGCCTGGGGGAGAGGGAAATTGTCCCACACAGGAGCCCCTTCTAGTCTATGGTTCAGAACACCTGGGTGTGGGTTGCAGGAGGGTATGGATGGTACTTTTACCAAAGTCCAATGGCCTTGTCTGTCTGTCTGTCTGTCTGTCTGTCTGTCTGTCTACCCACCCACCTATTAATTCATGTAGACCTTTATGCTGCCCATCTAGTGGCATCTGATTATTCTGGGTGGCTTGGCCTACTTTTAAAAAAGCCCATATTCTTGGCACATTTCAAGCTCAAACTGAAAAACGAAGCCCACTTTGAGAAGGGAACTAATTTTGCCTCCCGGGGACGGCACCCTGCCCTCTCCCTCCCCCCTTCCCTGAATGGTTCCTCTGGACCCTCCACCTGCAGGGGAACCCCAACCTCTTCACCTTACTGCTGTCCATGAAGCCGAGCCGATAGCCGTGTTCGAACTGCACATCTTTGTCTTTGTTCTTCTCCTCCTCCTCGCGGCTGGAGTAGAACTCCAGCCTCGTGGCCACCGGCAAGTTATCGGCGATGCTGCAAAAAGAAGCCTTGGAATCAGAACCGCTTGCCTGCTTTGCCCCCCCCCCCCCGTGTGAGTCAGCTAGAAGGTATAGAGATATCCTCTTGGAGGAGATTAAAAAGCACCCCAGCCGGCTTCCTGGGCAAGGTCCCTTGAGAAGCATTGAGCCCCATCTGTGGGGGGAAACCCCGGATGAAGGGACAATGGGTCCCAGGAAGCCCAGGCTTGCTCTTATCTCTTCCCCCGCATTAGCCAGCAAGGCCATGAGAGGGTATGTAGGGAAATAAGCTATCTGGTAGTCATTCGTCAAGACCCCTGCGATGTGAACAGCCCAAAGACACTGCTACATCAGATAAGCCCTTCCCAGGAATTCATCAGCCTACACCATCCTGACACGTAGACTCTCGCCCCCCACCTCTGATGCTCTGCTTTTGCAACTAATAAAAAGAGCCTGGGACTCGTGCTTGCGGAGGAAGCTGTTGCATGAGGCCTGGCTTGTTGAACCCAATAATGTGCCTATGTGGAATTATTCCTACAGGAAGGGTCACGAAGGCTGAGACTTAGGCCGAGAGTCGAAGGACTCACAGGTGGACATAGTACTCCTCCTGGATCCGCTCCGCAATCAGCTTGCTGGCTTCCTTAGAGAGCACCACAGGCTGGCTGGGACTTTTACACAAGACCTCACACTTGTTCTCGGTGTTCATGTAGACCTGGAATGGAGTGTTGACAATCCTGTCCCCTCGGAGGACCTCACCTGCGGGCAAGACGGAAACAGAAGAACATTAGGAGAAGGCCTGGATTTCAATGGCCAAGCAAGGCGCCCTCGGCTAAAAATGTCTCCACTGTTGGGACCAACAATCACAGCAGGCTGGGTTCAGCTAGATCAGGGGTTCTCAACCTGGGGGGGGGTCCCCAGATGTTCCTGGACTGCACCTCCCAGAAGCTTCCACTACTCGCTGTGCTGGAAGGGGTTTCTGGGAGCTGCAGTCCAGGAACATCTGGAGACCCCACAGGTGGAGAACCACTGAGCTAGAGGCTGCAACAACCAGATGCAGTACCACCCAGCTTTCAACTTCGGCCCTCCTGATGTTTTCGACCACAACTCCCAATCTAGCTAATTGCAATGACAAGACTGTGGGAGTGTGGCAACATCTGAGGCCGAAGTTGGACATCTGCTGTAAGTGACTGCCGTCTTCAGGCACCAACCCAGAATCCAGGCATCCAATCCAGATTAGCTGATGCCAATGGCAAAGGACTGTGGGAGTCGTGGTCCAAAACATCTGGAGGGCCGAAGTTTGGACATGCCTGTACTGCACTAACTGAAGCAGCCACCCATGCAACTATGGAAAGGCAATTCTAGTCCCTTCCTCTGTGTTTTTGGGATGGTTACTGCAGCCACACAAATTTCCTTAGGAGCTACTATGCGTTAAGAGTAAACAACCAGGACAAAATTAGCTTCTTCTCATGTTGGCTTTGTTGATTGTTCACCGGAAGACATTGGATTTGGGACAAACACAACAGGCTCCCCCCTCGCATGCACGCCAGCTTGTGTCCCTGAGAAACTGCACCCTCCTGTATGGATTTGGCAGCCAACAAAGCAGCTTCCTGGGCTACGTCGTGTTTGGCTGGTGAAAAGATCATCAGGTTCTCCCCTTCCTGGCCTCTCTGCAGCCTCCTGCGCTTCTCTAAAGGCCATCCTGGGGAATTTCCCAGCCCCCAGAAATGGTGCCGAGGTGCATGGAGGGGGGGGGGATGACAACTGGACAACCAACACCACTCAAGTTGCCGAGAATGAACTGCAAAGCGTTAAGCCTTACCAAGATTTTCTGCTTTGTACGTGATTGTTTTGGGCTGGCAGAATGGCAAAGAGTAGTACTCGTAAGGCAGCTGGGTCCGTGAACTGGTGAGCTTCACCGCCTGAAAAATGAGAGAGGTGCTGTCAGCAACGTTCCTAACCGACATCCCAGCCGACAAAATGAAGCATGTTCAGAAGAGAGTGACAAAGCCAACGAGGAGGTCTGGAAACCAGGCCCCAGGAGGAAAGAAAGACCAAAAGAACTGGGCAGGTTTAGCCCAGGGAAAAGAGATCTATGCAGACATTGGATGAGGCTTTTCAAATATCTGAAGTGCTGTCCTACAGAGGAGGGGCAGGATCTGTTCTCAATCAGCCCAGAGTGCAGGACACGCAACGGTGGGCTCAAGTTAGAGGAATGTAGATTTTGAGTGAATATCAGGAAAAAACATCTTGACTGTTAGAGCAGTACAGCAATGGAACCCATGATCTCAAGAGGTGGCAAGGGCTGCTCTAACGCTGGAGGCTTTTCAAGGGAAAACTGGACAGCCATCTTCCAGATCTTTAATTTGGATTCCTCCACTGGGCAGGGGATTGGACTCCGTGCCCTTACAAGTCACATCTAACTCAATTAGTCTATGATTCTAATGAAACTCCTCGGAAGAGGCAAAGTCTTACTCTCCCTCTTTTGTAATCTGGGTTCTGCTCCATTCCCTGTTCACTCAGACGCTTCCTGCATCAGGACGGAAAATGTTTGAGACAGGACCACCATCTTGGCTCAGTAAAGCTCTTCCTATCATTGGGAAGTGACAACCCTTATTTCCATCCTCATGGAAGTATTTAAGGGCGAGATGAAACCCACAGCTTCCACAAAATAAGCAAAAAAAAAAAACCCACCTTTAAATGCCTTGGAGGCTGTCTGAACCTACCACTGACCTTCTCTAGAGAAAGTGCTAGTAACCTCCAAACTATGTTATTATGGCTTTGGAGACCTCAACATCCGGTAGTCTTTCATCCTACTCCTCAAATATGCTGAAGCACAGACCATGGAAGCCACTGCGGATTCCAGTGTTAAAGGTACAGAGGAAATTTTTTGAGAATAGCTTTAGCATCCCCAATAATGAAGGCATTTATATTGCTTTAGAACAGGGCTATCCAACTTTGAACAGGCCGTGGTCTACTTTTTCTGGCCCAAAGTGCCTGAGGGCTACTACACTAAAACCTCTACTTACGAATTTTATCCATTCCAAGCACATGCTCGTAAGTGAAAAAAATTGTAAGTAGAGCAGCGGTTTCCCATAGGAAGGCATTGAAACTCAATTAATCCATTCTGAAGGGAACAAATTTCAATGCACCATGGCCTTTTATCTGCCCCACTTGGCTGAGACAGTGGGCTGGCAGACCCAGAACTTTGCTGGGGCAGTGGTGGTCCTTGGGATGGGGGAGGGAAGGGTGGAGAACTTATCCCCTCACTTTTTCATTGATGGCTGGTGGGCTACTTTTGAACCCTTCACGGGCTACCGGTAGCCCGCGGTCTACCTGTTGGGCAGGCCTGCTTTAGAATAAAAAAAATTAAAGTTAAAGTGTTCTGCTTATATACCTCCCCATACCACTTCAAGTAGTCTCTGGGCGGTTTACAGTTTAATTACAGTATGCAGGCTACACATTGCCCCTTCTCCCCCCCTCCCCCAGCAAGCTGGGTACTCATTTTACCGACCTCGGAAGGAAAGATGGAAGGCTGAACCCCAGGTCGTGAGCACAGTTTTAGCTGCAATAAAGGCATTGCACCCTAATGGCACGAGGCTCCTTGTCAGCCTTTCCAGACACAGGCCACAAGGGGCTCCTGTTTCAATTTTCTAAAGCACGAGTCCTCCGTCTGCCAAGTCTCCTGATCCCCTGGTGGGTCTGGAAGAAAAGGCCACCAGCAGCCCTCCTGAGAAACCAGCGCCAAGAGGCCTTGCCTGCCTCCTTCCCCAACAGACACCAAGTGGTCAGTCCATCCAATGGAGCACGAGGAAGAGGCGAGAAGCCGAGTCACCCCCATTCACTCGGCCACGATACCCCGGCACTCCCTGGCTCCTCCTCCTCTTAGCACTATCTTAATCAGTTTTAAGTAGTGTTTTAAATTTTGTAAGCAATTTTAAGAGTTTTTAATATTTTGTATGGTGTTTTATATGTTTTATGTGTTTTGTATGCTTAGAGTGTGTAGTGGAACAGCACTCTAATTTCGTTGTGCATATTTTGCATATGCATAATGACAATAAAACTCTATTCTATTCTATTCTATTCTATTCTCTTCCTCTCGTTGCAACGGTTTCCATTCCCGGTGGTGACAGAGAGGAGGGGCCCTGAGTTCTGCCTGCATGACTGATGGCCATTCACAATGTGATGAGGTTACAAATCTAGGCTTGGGATCCCTTTGGGTTCCTTCCCCTTCCCATCTCTGCTTCACGTCCTTCATGCGATGTCCTTGTAGACACTAAGCCCTGAAGCAGAGACTGTCTTGTTCTCCGTCTAGGCAACGTCCTGGGAGCCTTTCAGGCTGAGTCACACTTTCACAGCCTGACTCGGTTTACGCCTGGCAGTGCAAGCCCAGAGCATCAATTCCAGCTGCGGGACACCACCCGTGAAAAAGATGGCCTAAGCACTGGGTGTGTCACCCATCGGTCCTGTAACGTGACACACAGCAGCAAATTTGTTGAATGTCACATCTCAAGCCGTACGGCTGGTGTGCAACACCAAGTGCTTATGGAAAAAGTTTAACGGGTGGTGGCTACCTGCTGAAATTTATGTCAATGGACTTAACACTGGTGTAATTATTTATTTAGCCTAATTCTGGTCAATAAATCATAGAAAAGCTCTTACACTGAAAACAATTCATATGCAACACTTCATCATAGTAAAACTTTCGAAGGCGGGCAGTAAATAAATAAATAAATAAATAAATAAATAACCCCACACGCACGCACGCACGCACACAATGTACTCTTATTCTTAGATTATGGCATTGTTTCAAGCCACCAAAAACCGATGGCTTGAGAAACCATTTAAAGGAAGTCAAATTTAAAAAAAAAACATATTAAGGGAGTGAAATTATTATGGTGCTATTATTAATAAAATATTAGTAAATTATTAGTCAAACTATAATAGAATGAAGATGAATTTTAAAAAAAGAATTTGTTTTAGGGGCTCGCAACAGATATTGGAATACGATATTTTATAACCAGCATGAGTGGACCTGAGATTCTGGCCACCTTCGGGCCCAACTAGGTGTCAGCCTACCTTGATTTCTACTGGATCGTTCTGGTGGAAGTTCATGGGAGCCACCCCTGGCACGTAGAAGCCTCTCGCCCCTTGGAATACAAGCAGCAGCAGCAGTACCGGCAGACATGCAAGCCCCTCCTGCAAACAAAACAAATATATATATATATATATATCAAAAAGCAAGCAAGCAGATTTGGTCAACTCCACTCAGAGGGACAAAAATAGATGTTCCGAGCACGGCCACAAAACCTGGGTCAGGAATTTTGGGCAATTCCACCAGAACCACAAAAAAATTGCAGACGGAGGGAAAACAAACAAACAAACAAAATGCTTCATCTTCTGACGGCTCGCAACCGCCATCCGGTGGCCCCCCCCCTTCCAAAGAATTCCAGGCACAACAGAGACTTGCAATAAACAGGCACCAGCCTGGAGATTTTGGGCACCAGGCAGCAGCGAGAAGGTCCAGGCCAGGAGGGAGGCGATGTGCTGCTGGGAGGCATAGCTGGGTTCTGGGCACAGGGGGGAGAAGAACCCGCCAGACATCTTTCTCACCCGTCAGCATTTCCGTCATAGCCTTTTTTGCAAAGTCTGCGCCATGGAGAGAGACATTTGCACCCCCTCTGCCATTTTGGGGGTGTATGCAGCCAATTCAAGGCGGCCCATCCCAGCTTCCTTTAAGGGACTCGGTCTCTCGCTATCTCTTTCACACACATGCACATCACTTGCTTGCTAGTTGGCTTATTTATATCCCCTTTTTACAGAAAGGATCCCAAATCACTATTGCTGTACTCAGAGTTCAGAGAGAAAAGCAGAGCACCTATCAATCTGTTTCAGGGATATATCATTTCAAACTACGACCATATAGGCAATGATAGGGAGTTCCAATCTTTCCCCATGCAAATATTTCTATGGATACTGAACAGGAACGGGGGTTAGGAAAGCAAGCTGAGCAAAACTCCTTCTCTGTAACACACCAGGCGTGTACACAAAGGAATACAGTGGTACCTTGTATAAAGGAATTAATTCGTTCCAAATGAAATTATGTTAAGCAAATTTTCCTTTATACAAATTCCCATAGGAATGCATTGAAAACGGAGTGATCCCATTTTTATGTTGTATGGATTCTCCCCATACGCAATCATGTTAAGCAAATTTCCCGTATCTCTGGAATTTTTTATGTTGTACAAATTTTATGTTGTACAAGCTGTTTGTTATACAAGGGTCCACTGTACTGGCTGCGTTAATGGGGCCAAGGGAGGTGGGGGAGAGAAATTATAGTAGGGCCCCAGTATCCCCTGGGGATTGGTTCCAGGCCTTCCCATGGATAACGAAAACCGTGGATAAGAGAGAATGCCCAAACCCTCCAAAACTGCTGCTTTGTTGACAGTCGCTTGCTTTACAGCTGCTGTTTGTGACAGTAGCTTGCTTTACGGCTGTTGTTTGTGACAGTAGCTTGCTTTGCGGTGGCTGAATTGTTTCTTTAATTTTCCCTCTGACAACTGTGGATAACTGAATTGGTGGTTAATGAATCAGTGGAATCAGTCCTACTGTACCCCTGAAGTTGGGACAACCAGCAGCAACAGCCTTGCTGCTCAGAGCAGCATCCTCAACCTTTGAAGCCACAAGCCAGAATAGCTGTTCTCCGACTCTCGTTTTAAATTTATTTATTTAGTTAGTTTATATACCACCCATCTGACAGGAAGCCACTCTGGGCGGTTTACAGGATAAATCCCAAATATCAGTTCTGCATGTGTTTCACAATCAAGATGATGAGGAAAGGAGACAGATTTGGTCCAGGGGACCCTAGCTCTAGACTTTTTATAAATCAAATAAATTAAAATTCACATTATTTAGAAAAACAACAGGAGATAGGGGAAAAATCCTCTAGAATTATACACTGCCCACAGACAGATGTGGCAAAATTGCCCATCTCAAGTTAATTGCTACAACTACAAGCATCTCCAGGCCAAGAAGGAATGACATAATAACCAAACACTGTTTTAGTGGATTTGATTCATCATCCATCCAGACCAGCTTTCTGTTTGTAAGCATGCATGACCTTCCAGCACAAAGGAAGGAAATGATGGAGGCCGCTGCAATACACTTTCCTGAAACATAAGCCTCTCTCGGACTAAAGTACCATAGTGGAAAATATGCCTTATTTCTACTTTTCTCTCTCAATGGCAGTAGCCAATGACACAGATATTAATCCTCAGCAAAATCCGGAATGGAATCCTTTTCTGGAGGTTCAGGATTTCTATCCATGTCATCCTTTCTGGGTGGGCTGTCTGCAAGGGAACAACCCAGGCTGGGTGAGGATCACAGGGTCTGATCTTTGCCCAGCCTGTGCGGCTTGGAAGGGAAGTGAGGGTGGCGATCCACCTCCATTGCTTGCCTTGCAATCCTCCCGGGCTGGGAGGATATCCATGGGTCCGTGCTCTGCTTGGATCCCTCCGGTACCAGGGATGTGTGCATGTTCGGGCGGCTTGGGTGGGTCGGACGAACATGCACCCGTCCACTCCTCCTCCTCTTCACTGGAGTCTTCTCGGTGCCTGGGTGAAGAGAAGGAGGAGGGCTGGATCCTTTTGAATTTGCCACCGCACGAGCACCCTCGCTGGTGCAGCAGGAAATGCAAAAGGATCGAGCCCTCCACCAATCTCCTTCTCAGCCAGGCAAGTGTTGCCGGTCGCCCCCTCAATCAAGGGCAGCCAAAGGTCTGACCTGTCCAAGTCAGGGGTCTGGCAGGCGGCAGAAAGCAGCCTTCCGCTGCCCTTGATTGAGGAGGCCTGAGACAACCTTCCCATAGGAATGCATTGAAAACCTATTAATCAATTCCCTCCAGAATGGATTAATTGGTTTTCAGTGCATTCCTATGGGAAACAGTGCCTCGTCAGATGAATTTTTCATAAGACAAATTGAACCATAGAACAATCCGTCTTACGAGGTACCACTGTATTTCAATATGAGTATGCCTGGATTAAAATCAACTTCCCTGGATAATTTCAATGCTATTTTTGGTTGTTTTACATATTCAAGAGAACAGAATGGGTACCTCTTTGAAAATTGCTTTATGTATATGCACAACATTCTTGTCCACTACTTCACGTTCTTCTCCACCATCACACAAGATTCCTTGACTCTGGTTGTGGTCCTGGGAGTTGGATCACCAATGATCAGAATTCCCCGCCTTGAATTCCCTTCTTTAAAGGGCACAGTCCCTTCCTGCACCATTTGCAGGGGGAATATAGACATCTGCCTTTCGCTACCCTGCATACTACTTTGCCCTTCTGTAAGCCTATTTCACATTATCATGGGTGGAGTCAGCACAAAACATTTCACAGCCTGCACAAGATATAATCCTGGTAAAAAGGAAGAATTTATGGCCACCCCTTCACAACCCTGTTAAGTGAAAGGACACATGCTCCTGCTTTTCCCACCAATTAAACTGTAGAATATCACATCAAGCTTTCCATTGTGTAGCTAAGCAGCTCCTATCTGTAATGCTCAGGAATACAAGAGAGAAAAGAGGGACTGATAAGGAGCCATTCTGGATTCCTTTCATATGTGGTACGCTTAGTCTGGCCTAGAGAAATACAAAAGACAGAGGACTTTATTGCTCTTATAAAAAATATACACTTGGCACCACCCAATAAAATTGGTAAGAGGTTCAGGACCATGAAAAGCAAATACTTTTCCAAACCACACAAAATTCATTAAGAGATTTGGCTGGTATACAGTGGGGGAGGGGTTATTGTCTGGATGCCTTTAACAGCAATTTAGACAAATTAAGGAATGCTAATAGCCACTAGAGCGAAACAGAATTTCCACGTTCAAAACGAATACATCACTGAACACAGGGTGCTTATGAGCAACAAATGAAAATCACTGAACTACAAGAATCTTCAAAAGATCTTTTAGTCCGTCCTTCTAACCAATACAGGTCATCTGCTAGTACGAAATTCCTGCTAGAAAGCTTCTGCCAAAAATCTTCTAATGAAAGAGAGAAGTATAGCGCACCATCACACTGAATGCTGCACAGAAGAACACCTCAATCTACCAAAGCCTCTACTACCCACCTCTACAGAGAAAATCTGCTAAATACAACACAGAAGAAATTGAGCATTCCACACTCCCTGTGAAGACAGAAGGCTACATAAATTAACAGCGGAAGAGATTAGAAATAAATTACAAAATTACTCCAAATTAAACTTATCATGGTTTGGTAGAATAGCAATGGTAAAAATGAAAATACTTCCTAAAATTAATTTTCTTTTTAGAATGTTACCTATTCAATACACAGAAATTGAAATTAAAGTCTATCAAGATCTTATAAATAAATTCTGCAATGGTGGGAAAAAAGCAAGAATAAATAAAAGCTTATGGTACAGATCTCAAAAAGAGGGAGGTATAGGCATACCTAATCTTAGAATTTATTATATAGCTAATCAGCTTAGTTCCCTGGGGGAAATACTATTTAAACCTCAAAAACTAATATGGTGGGAACTTCAATCAGAGGAGCTAAATGAAGACATAAATAAATATGTGTTTAGTTTCCCCCCAAAAAGGAAAAGTTACCCAATTAAAAACCCTCTTCTAAGTTCCCTATTGCTCACTTGGAAAAAGTATGGAAAGAAATTGATACAGGAAGGTTCCCCGCTTGGCGCGGTGATCGATCAGATAAATTTCCCCACGAACATGAAGAAATTGGGAGACTTATTTAAATTAAGGAAAGTGGCAAGATTAAAAGATTGGATTAAAAAGATGACATCAAAACAAGAAATTAAACGTATTCTGCAAACTCAGGAATTGTCCTGGTTGAATTACGCCCAGTTAGAAAGCTGGACGAAAGAATGGATTAGGAGAAATACACAACTTAGAGGATATATAAAATTTGAGCAATTTCTGACAACATATGAATCAGAGAAAGGAAATACAGGGAAAGGAGCAGTTGGTAAATTATATAAAATAATTCAAGATTCATTTGAGAATAGGGAACAGGACACAATAAGAGAGTTATGGAAACAAGACATAGAGAAATAAATAAATAATGATGAATGGAAAAGAATTTGGAATTTGAGGATTTTACGGTCATTATCAGTCAGAATAAAAGAAAACTACTTCAAACTAGTTTTAAGATGGTATATGACTCCAGTCAGAATGAATAGAATGAATCCAAAATATTCTAAGCTCTGCTGGAAATGCGAAAAAAAAATAGGTACCTATTTTCCTTTGTGGTGGGAATGTGAAATAGTTCAAAAGTTTTGGCAAGAGATTATTGAGGAGATAAGAGAAATACTACAAACTGATATTAAATGTGTACCTGAAATTGCTTTGTTATCATTACCATCTATGAATGAATATGATGTGAAAACTAAAGAATTAGGAAACTGAAATCAGACCTTAAAATTGCTGAATGGTATAAGGAAGTGTGGGACATAGCACTAAATGATAAACTATCTTGTAATATAAAAGTTTTGAGAGGTGAAATAAAAAAAGATATTTTCTATGATGTTTGGGGGAAATTTATAGATCATGTACTATTAAAAGGGAAAGGGATACAACCAACTTATAACCCAACACAGTTCTGGCGTAAAGGACCTTAAGAAGCCTATTGGAAAAAAAAAGAAAAAAAAGATGAAGAAGAAAGAGAAGATGCAAGAATACTGGACGGTTTCTTGGGGGTGGGGGGCACTTTGTACTGTTTATGATTGTCTATTACTGTTTTTTTATATAATTGTTTATCATTGTTATTTTGTCTTTTTTTATGTTCAATAAAAAGTTTTAAAAAAAAATAACAGCGGAGTGGGGAAAGGAACTACACAAAAGTACAGTTTGTTTTGAGATAAGTGAGCACAAAGCTCCGAAACCAAGAACAATCAAAATTCCATTGCCCTGACGAGAGAATCATAAATCTGATTCACAGCATGCTTAACCTATTAAAGATGGTTTTGCTGTACACTGGAGACAATAACTAATGTTACTGTTCCATTTTATACAGAAGGAAACCTAACACTGGCACTGCTAATGAGGATGCAGTGCTAGGAGCAAGTTCTACATCCACAGTTTGCAATGATCATGAACTTGGTCTTAGGTTTATGTAAGGGCCGTGCACACCACGAAAAAGCCTGGGTGCAAATTTACAAGCAACATTCCTCAAAATAAAAATGTCAACTGTAACATAATTCAAAAGAAAGGTTTTTTCTGAGGAAATTCTAACTTCCATTATAGATTTTCTATCTTGCAAGAATGTAAGCAAAATGTGTGAAAACTAGCATGTGGGCTCTGACTGGTTTTGGAATACCCATGTGACTGTTCCCAGGCCATGGACCGTCTGAGTTATGCTGAGGAGAGAAGGAAGAGAGAGCTTTGTTTTTCATTGCTAGCTAAATAAGAACCTAAGAAGAACCTAAGAAGAGCCATGCTGCATCAGGCCAAAGGCCCATCTAGTCCAGCTTCCTGCATCTCACAGTGGCCCCACCAGATGCGTTTGGGAGCGCATCAGACTAGATCTCTGTCTCCTAATAGTCCACTCCCCTGCATCTGGCCCTTGAAGGACCCCGGTTTTAAGACTGGAGATAACACATCTCCCCATCATGGTTTGTAACCTGGGATGGATTTTTCCTCCAGGAATCTCTGTCCAATCCCCCTTTGAAGGCATGCAGGCCAGATGCCATCACCACATCCTGTGGCAGGAAGTTCCACAGACTAACAACGCGCTGGGTGAAAAAATATTTTCTTTTAAATCCTCCGCTTGGGCTTTTCAAGATGTGATATTATAAGCAGGCAGAGGCTTTTGCCTCTCATTTAATTTTCTTAGATGTCAGGTTTTTGGGATAGCAATATGTAAACAGAATAGGGCTTCATTTAATTGTTTTCAAGTAGGATATATTGCTGCTTAAATCTCTGTAGAAGAATAAAGCTTTTTATAAGCTAAGAATGTGCCTGGTTACCTGATTCTTTAAGGTAAGAATGTTTATACCTCATGTATATATATATATATATATATATATATATATATATATATATATATATATATATATATATATATATATATATATATACACACACACACACACACACACACACACACACACACACACACACACACACACACACACACACACACAGTGGACCCTTGTATAACAAACAGCTTGTATAACATAAAATTTGTACAACATAAAAATTTCCGGAGATAGGGGAAATTTGATTAACATAATCACCTATGGGGAAAATCTGTACAACATAAAAATGGGATTACTCCATTTTCAATGCATTCCTATGGGAATTTGTATAAAGGAAAATTTGCTTAACATAATTTCGTTTTTGAACGAATTAATTCCTTTATACAAGGTACCACTCTGTGTGTGTGTGTGTGTGTGTGTGTGTGTGTGTGTGTGTGTGTATATATATATATATATATATATATATATATATATATATATATATATATTTATAGAGAGAGAGAGAGAGAGAGAGAGAGAGAGAGAGAGAGAGAGACAGACAGACAGACACACACACACACACACCGGGAGTCATTGAAAAGGACCTGAAAAGTGTGAGTTCAGAGTGGGGATTTTAATGTCGCCAGCTAGCAATATTAATTCATAGCTGCGTGTTGTGGGTTTGCTGTATAAGCTGGGTAGAGACGACCTCCCTCTCTTGGCTGCTTTCGGTTACATCAGCATCCAAAGATTTCCTGTAGAGAGAATACCTGGATGAAGCTGCCCACTGAGAGAGCAGGAAACCTCAAACACTGCCAACAACCGTTAAGGCATGAAGGCAATCGAGAGATGTCCAGGCTGGCCAGTGAAAAAGCAACAGCTGCTACAACCGTGGCAGGGACAAAAAGACAGCACCCTGGAGAGCTCAATGGTTTATTGTGAGAATGTGGGAGTTCATTTCCCTTCTGAGCCTCCTGGGGGAGGGCTGGGCTTGATGACCCATAGGATTTCTTCTGACCCTGCAGTTCTAAGATTATTATTATGATCTCTTAAACTAAAGCTTCTCTAAAATGCTGATTGGGAGTAATCCTCTCCTGCTGGAGAGCACTGTGGCTTAGGTTTCCTGCAGTGGAGCCAGAGCTTGGGAGTTTAGATTCCCCCACGGTGCCTCCATAAGAGGGGCTGCTCTCAAACCCATAGGGCCCCTTCCTGCTCTACGTTTCTAATATCTTATGGAAAGGTACCAAGCGGGAACGGAAAGGGTATTTCCACAATAAAACAATGGAATCTAGGACCTGAAAAGGAGGTGAGCGCTCCCAACACTAGAGGCCTCCAAGATAAATCTAGACAACCACCTGACAGGTATCCTTTGATGTGTATTCCTGCATAGAGTAGGGGGGTTGGACTTGATGGCTTCAGAAACCCTTCCCACCATCACTATTCTCTAGTGTGTGTTGTGTCATTATAGTTGTGACGACTCTTTATGACCCCAAGTCCATGGAGTTTTCTTGGCAGGAATCCTGGAATGGCTTGCCAGTTCCTACTCCAGGCGCCTATAGCACCTGGTATTCCCTGGTGGTCTCCCATCCAAGTACTAACCAGGGCCAACCCTGCTTAGCTTCCGAAATCAAGCGAGATCGGAGGTGCTTAGGGCATCTAGAGCACTCTCTGGGTAGTTCAGAACACAATTATACAAACAACAACAACCTTTGATGTTCCAACTGTATTTGGTATTTGTTATGATTAAAATGGCTCCTCAACCTGTTTAGCCTTCTTTTTGAGAGGCTAAACATTCCCAGCTCCCTAAGCCGCTCCTGGTAAGACCTTTCTTCCAGACCTTCAACCACCCTGGTCGTGTACAATTCTGGTCACCGCATCTCAAGAAAGACATAGTGGAACTGGAAAAGGTGCAAAAGAGAGCGACTAAAATGATGACTGGTCTGGGGCACCTCCCTTATGAGGAAAGGCTAAAACATTTGGGGCTCTTTAGTCTGGAAAAAAGGCGCCTGAGGGGGAAATAGGATTGAGACATACAAAATAATGCAGGGCATGAGTAAAGTGGATAGAGGGATGCTCTTCTCCCTCTCACAAAATACCAGAACTAGGGGACATCCACTCAAATTGACGGCTGGGAGAGTGAGAACAGACAAAAGAAAATGTTTTTTTCACCCAGCGTGTTGTTAAGTCTGTGGAACTCCCTGCCACAGGATGTGGTGACGGCATCTAGCCTGGATGCCTTCAAAAGGGGATTGGACAGATTCCTGGAGGAAAAGTCCATCACAGGTGACAAACCATGATGGAGATGTGTCATCTCCAGGCTTAAAACCGGGGTACTTCAAGGACCAGATGCAGAGGAATGGTATCAGGAGACAGATATCTAGTCTCATGCGCTCCCAGATACATTTGGTGGGGCCGCTGTGAGATACAGGAAGCTGGACTAGATGGGCCTTTGACCTGATCCAGCAGGGCTCTTCTTATGTTCTTATGTCATTTCAGGGACCGCCTTGGCAACGGGACGCCTTCCGCCCCTGGGGTGGGGGTGGGGTCCCCGAAGGAGGAGAAGGCGGGCATCTCCCTCCCGGCCACCTACCCACCGGTGGCTAACTTTTCCCCTCCGGGCCCCTTCCTTCGGCTGCCGCCCCCTCCCCAGACATTGACGCCCGAGGACGAGGCGGGGGGGGGGGGCGCCCTTCCCGGACCCAAGAGGCTCCCCCGCCTTCTTCCTCCTCCTCCTCCTCTCGCCCGGGGAACCCTCGCACCCCCCCACACACAAACACACACCCCTCGGGGAAAGGAAAGCGGGGCTCCCTGAGGGGAAGAGGCCCGGTGAGGGGGGAAGAGCCTCCCCCCGCACCCCAACCCCAAACCCCCCACCCGCGAGGCCCCAGAGAGCGAAGCGGGAAAGCCCGGAGGGGCCGCCCTGCTTCCAGACTCACCAGCACCCCTGGGGCCGCCATCTTGGATCCACGTGTCGGCGGTGACGTCGGCGGAAGTGGCTCGCGGTTGGCCGAGGCGGTGTCGTCACCATGGAGACGGCAGGAGGCCCCGCCATCTCCCGCTCGAAGAAGGAGAGGTCCCGGGCTGGCTAGGAAAGAGCGGGCTCTTGGTTTCGAACCTCTTTTTCCTACAAGGAAGGCCTCCCGACTGCTGGGGCGAAGGACGGTCGGGTGGCGGACCGGGCCCGGCAGCCACTGACGAAGCGCTCGAGAGGAGGGCGCGTGTTCCGCCTCCTCCATCTTAACTCCTGGCAGGACAGGCCCCGCGTCCGCCATCTTGACTGAGGTCCAGCCGACCATTAAGGGTAGAGAGGGAGAGCGTCGGCGTCACCCCGAGTTTAGGTCGCCACAGCTTCCGTCTCGCCGCCATCTTTACTGATGGCGCGCCCGTTAGACAAAAGGGCCATAGAATTTCCCTCATGGCCGTCGTGAAAGTTGCGAGGCGGGCGCCATCTTTGGAACGGGCAGCAGAAAGGCATTCCCTGGAGCCCTTGGCCTTATTTATTTATTTATTTATTTATTTATTTATTTATTTATTTATTTATTTATTTATTTATTTATTTATATGCCGCCCATCTTATGGGGAACTCCAGGGGGTTTACAGCAGTCATATTAATATCAATTAAAATTAATATTTAATTAGAAAATGTAAAAAAAAAATTACACCCCTGCCTAGTCCCAACTGACTGCCCTTCCTAGGTGCTCTCAAGTGGCTGAGAGTTACAGGGACGACACCACTCTTTGAACATCCCACGTGCCCTTAAAACACTTTTACGGGCACCATTTGTTACAAAAGAAAAGTTGGGGAGGCAGCAGCAAGTGCTCCATGGGCTTATCAGCTTGGAGATGGACTACTGTAATGCTTTGTACTCGGGGCTGCCCTTGAAGACATTTTGGAAGCCAAATGCAGCTGCTGGTTTCTGGCACATCCTAAGTTGTTCACATCCCATCAGTCCTGACCCTGTATGCGTCCAGGCCAAGTTCAAGGTGCTCATACTGACATTCAAAGTCCTTAACAGTTTAGGACCTGTCTATTCCCTCTCCCTCAAAGTGTCTACCAGTCTTATCTGCACCTCTTATAATGGCAAATCAAGGTGTCACTGGAAATTAGGCCTTCTCTAGGGAAGCCATGTCACTTTGGAATGCCCTCCCATGAGAGCTGCAAATGGCCCCATCCCTGTTTTAGGTGCCATCTTCTAGCCTAGCTAGTCTCTCAAGCCTTTCATAGCCTTGTCCCAGATTATTTTTGGTTTTTTGTCTGTTGTGTTTTAAATCAGCAAACCTCTCTCTACCAGCTGCCTATTGTAATTTTGCTGTTTTTCTTGAAAAGATAATTGTGTTTTTAGGGATTATGCCTTGTATGATGTGACGTCTTCTCTAAATTTTGTGTTCCTAATTATATTATTATTATATATTATTTGTGTTCCTAGTTATATTATTATTATAATATTACGTTCTTTTAATCTTGATTTGTTAGCTGCCTAGAGTGGTGCCTTTGCCTTAAAATTGTAAATCAATCGATCGATACTGTATTGTGGCACTTTAAAAAGTAGTAGGTTTGTTATAGCGGGACCTTATGTTGCTCACATGCAACCGGTTCAGACACAAGGTTTTGAAAAGACCTGTCCACTTGTATCTGAAGATGCTGACACTGAAAAAAGAAGATTGGGGCTTCAGAAAGCAGAAGGGCCTTAACACTGCAACTCTTTGGTTGGGAAAGGAGTATAGAACAAGAGAAAATTCAAAGGCAGAATGCTTATGCATTCTTGCCTAATGGTTTTATGAATATTTAGGAACACACCCTGCACAGACAAATGCCTAATTGTAACATACATGCAGTGGATGAATGGGAGAGGGAACATGCTAAGGAGCTGAATGATGGAGGTGTACAGGGAAGAATGAGTCCAATCAGCACCGAGGGGAGAGGGATTGCAGCTGAGCATAGGGAATAAATAATAGGCTTGAATTTCTATTGGTGTGTTTGCAAAAAGACAAGTGCTGCTTTGAGTCATCTTTGTGGTTTATTTCTTTTAGGAGTTTTGATGTGCGGACCATTCCCCACAAGCCTTTATGTATGGGAACAACTCTGATTCTGTGGAAGTACTCAAAAAGCCACGGTCAACTGGATTGAGGCCACTGTGTTTCTGAGCACCATTTCCCCCCTAGAAGACGCCTTTTCTCTGACCAAGAGACACAAGGAAGGATTTAGTGAATTCCCTGGAGAAATTCCTACTGTTAATGTGAAAGTCCCAGCTGCTTGGAAGGAAATGAGAAAGAAATCTAATTAACTTTGTTAATAATGTATAGCCAAGGCAGAAAGAAAAGAGTTCCAGTGCCTCCAAGATTAATCCATTTACTGTATATCAATGTGAGCTTCCATGGATCATTCTCATACCTGCTATGGTTTATCATAGAATCGGGAAATTGGAAAGGGGCCTCCAAGGCCATCAAGTCCAGTCCCCTGCTCCGTGTGGGAATATGTCAAAGGATGCTTGCCGGATGGTGGTCCAAATTTCTCTTGAACGCCTCCAGTGCTGATCAGGGGGAAATCCAGTTTCAAACTTGAGTTTATGAAGTCAGCTTGCTTTCATTAGACAAAGTTACGATTAACTCCTGGAGATGATCACGAAGCGCTTCACGCCCATCTCTTTTAACTACACATTAAACTGTAGTTGAATGAACAAGATTTATTGCTTAAAACCGTAAGCCGTCAAAATTATGTTAAACTGTAGTTAATCGAAACCAGAAGCCAAAGCTTCCAGGTTGGAGTACAGAAGTCTTAAAAAGGTAAACCATGGTTTAGTGCTATACAGTATTGACAATAAGTGAAACTTGTTTCTGAATAGTGACAAAATCATATTCCAAAGACAAAATGCCTGCTATTTGGTATTTTTAAACTGGCATTGTGAAGCACAAGCCAACATTTCCAAAATCATTATTGCTTGTAGGAAATACCTGAAGACAGATTTAACTTTCTTAAAACTTTTATCATTATAAATGGCACAAAACAGTTTTAACATTTTAAAATATACAAAGTAGACACCCTTAAACAAATCATTTCCAATTTCTTATCACAGTGATAACTTGTTAATTTGTTCCAAATGAAATTATGTTAAACAAATTTTCCTTTATACAAAATTCCCATAGGAATGCATTGAAAATGGAGTAATCCCATTTTTATGTTGTACGGATTTGCCTCCTAGGCGATTCTGTTAAGCAAATTTCCCCTATCTCCGGAATATTTTATGTTGTACAAATTTTATATTATACAAACTGTTTGTTATACAAGGGTCCACTGTATTCAGCTCCATCCCATAGAGCTGTAAGTGCAGGTACAGAGTAGAAAACAGAAGTGGCATGTATTTAAGCATTATAAAACATTTCCTTAAATTTCACCGATATTAAAAATGTAAACATTCTAAGCCTTAGAGGTGCTACATTTCACCTGTTTTGAGGCTCGTAGACTAGACACCAAACACTACAGAGGTGTTAACTAAATGTCTGGAAAATTGTGGTTAAAATGTGCGGTTTCCTCTCTAATCCTCTTTCATGCAGCCCTGGATTAAAAACACAAACCTGTAATCTCAAATTTGGGTTGGGAAATGCACTTAGATTATTACTTTAAAGGTGACAAAGTGGCAAACTGGGTAGGAGCAGAGAAAGAGTGAAGTTCACACATCTTTCTTGAAATAGTCTGTAGCTAATATGATTTTTTTAAATAGTAGAAGTGGATAATTTGGCATGCTGTACAATAATTTTTCATCTTTAGGAAGAAGGCAGGGCTGGGAAAAACTTAAGTTTCTACAGATACTGCTGGATTCTAAATTCCATCATCCCCAGGCCATCCAACCAGCAGTGAGAGATGATGCTGGTAGTAGTCTGTCAATGGCAGGAGGGCCACAGTTGCTCTATGACCGATTCCATCAATCTTATCTCTGTTGTGATTTGACCAAATCTTTAATTTATTTGCACTTTTGGATGGCCTCAGATAATCTCTGTTGATACCTTTATCCCACTGGGGCAAATAAAGGACCCCATTTTCTCCCGGCTTGAAAATTCTGGATAAGCTGAAAAGTTGCAAATAGCTGAAATAAATAAATAAATAATCCAGTGAAAACAAAATGGTTCAAACTCTTCTGAAATGAGTCTAATATCATTTCGAGTCACATCTACCTTTCTCTCTGGAAGTTGAGTCATGGCTACTGGACTTCTTTTTGAGAGAGAGAAACGTTTCGCTGCTCATCCAAACAGCTTCATCAGTCTGAATACAGCCAGTGTGAGTCCTTCATTTTATAGTCAGCTTTGACCTCTTGTCACCCTGGTCTGAATTAGGCTCATAAGATGAACAATGGCCTGAATAGGCTCATTAGGGAGACAATAATAGCCATAGCCTTAAGGTGAACAATGGCCTAAGGTGCTGAAACCTATCAAGAATGGGTCGTTAGCTATGGCCTTGGTGGTGAAGGCTTTTTGATTTGTCTGGGTATTGTTGAAAGCACACCTTGATAAGTAGCAGATAGACTATGCCTGAGGCCGCCACCTGTTGAGGGAGGGGGTTTCCAATCTCAAATGAATGGCCTCCCTTACTCCTCTCTCAAACCACCTCTCTTCTTTGTCTAATATGTGTACATCCTCATCTTTGGGCATTTCACCTGATCAACTGGGGGCACTACCTTTCATGCAGGCTTATAGGCTGTTAAAGCTTAGACTGCTAGACATTGAAAGGCAAGACCTTTTTGCAGCAGCCTCTAAAGCATGTTCTCCTCTCAGTCTACAACTCCCACTACCTGTTGGCAAGCCGGCCAGCTACCTACATCTTTTAGAGAATCCACAGGAACGACGTGCTTTCACTCTAGCTAGATGTAATGTGCTCCTCTCTAATGTCCTATACGGGAGATTTGGCTCTCTACCACTAGAGACTCGGTTATGCCCCTGTAATTCAGGGACCATCGAGTCTCTGGCGCATATGATCCTATACTGTCCTCTATATAAGGACATCCGCGCTTCCCACCTAGAGCCACATCTTGCTAGATTCCCTGGTCACCAGGACGAGATCATTTTGCATAATCTTCTCTCAGGCTTAGACAAAACCCACACTAGGCAGATTGCCACATTTATCTATCTGTTAATCCAGCGACGCAGGCCACAGTTACTTAACGGGCCTTTTGTTCAACACCCCCAAATATAGTCCATTCATTCTGGATGGTCTGCAGTCAATTTTGGTTGGACAAATATTAGGATACATGGGAACACCCTCTTGCTCTCGTTCTATTACAATACTCCCATATTCCCTCCATCCTTCCCTGTTTTTAATTGATACTGGTTCGGGCATGTACACTTTACCAATTGTGTATTTATTCTCTATTGTCCATTGTCTATTTTACTTATTTATTTATTTATTTATGCCAATAAAGGTGTCTGACTGACTGACTGACTTTGAGAGAGTGCCCTTTGTCCTTCAAATGGAGGTGTACTGCTGATTCTGGTCCTGAGCTGTTACCCCTCCTTCCAGATAAACTCACCTGGATGACTGAGAATCTTCACAGACAAATCTACCTTTCTCCTGTACCAATAGGATAGCATTCCTGCTTCCATGTCAGAACAACCACTACCAACCGCCTTCTGTTCAGTGAGACATTTGTCTGTCCATCTTGCTGTACTCTCAACTCAGACTAGTCCGGAACTTACCCTACTACTGTGACAGACCATTGGCCCCCTAACTCACGGCCACACTGACTGATCGTGGATCGCTCCAGGAATTTCAAGCGTAGGCAGAAGGACCACGGGTGGCCTTTGAAGGCTTCCATTTTGTCTTACCCGTTGTGTTTTGGTTTAAGAGAATCACCAGATAGTTGGCTGTATGTGTGACTAAGAGCCTTTTCACACGACCCCTAAGATCCGCTGGCCACTTAAATTTGGACCAGAGATCTTAGGGGTTTGTTGCTGTTCCTGCGTTCCCACCCCCTCCGCACTCCTGGCTGCTGGCTGCGTGAGGGGAGGGAGAAAAAAAGGAAGAAAAGAATGCCGCTCACCTCCCTTCTCGTCCGGCACGCATTAATCCTTATGATACCACTGCTGGGGCATGTGTACCTGCACACTGTATAAAAATTGTAACCCCAAGACTACTGAGTGTAGGGTGGTATAGCAAACACTTGCTTTAAAGGGGGGGGGCAAAACAACAACAAACAGAAGCAAGGAGAGCCCGGCAGTCACTACTGTTATATCCGCATCAGGAATTTTCACCTCCGGAGAGCAGGTACCTGAAAAGTGTGCTGGGACGCGCTTAGGTGGGCGTGGTCGCACTTAATTATCTGTAAACTCTGGAGCTGGTGGTGAAATAATTTTAAGCTCCGGAGCTGGGAGCCATTTGCCACGGAGTTTAGGGGTCGTGTGAAAAAGCTATAAGACAGACAAAGGAGAATTTCTATCCTCTTTGATTGCTTAAAATTACAGCAACAAATGGGTAGCCGACAGTGCCAGCGATGCGGAATAAAAGCCCACAGAGAAATACTATACAATTAAAAAAACATCTAAAATACCAGTGTACAAAATTGCATAACCATTGGAGGAACAAGGGTGCTCCTAAGTACCATCACGTATGGTTCACAGTGGTAGAGTGATTCCAGTAAGAGTGGGTGTACCATTCAGAGGAAGCCCAAGCTTCACCTTATTGTAAAATGCTGCAGTCCCCCCACCAGGAAAATGGAATCTGGCAATGCAGAATCCCTGCCACAGGTATTTCACAATGCCACTATTATCCTGACTTGTGCACATACCAGCTAATATGTGGAGACAATGCCACCTTTTAGAACTTCAGCAGTTGTGCCACCCTAATAAATATAAGAAGAAACAAACCATTGTAGCACTTAATCCAGAAAAGGTCTTTTGGATTCTTAATGAATCTGTTAACAAAACTCCAAGTCTTTAGAAATATAATATTTTTCAATTTAAGGATGCTGCTTGTAAAAAGGAGCGAAGTTATACTGAGAGCGAAAAGAGGTGTCATTTGATACTGGGTAGCTTCAAAAGCTCATGCAAAAAAACTGTCCAATTCCCCTTCAAAAGCTATCCTTGGTATAGAATAAGAATTACATTGTAGAATGTAATGTTCTTGACTCATAGTCATTACTAACATGGAATTGTAACGAATATAAGATTTGCTGTTACAGCTACACTTACTAAGAAAACGACGTTTCAAGTGCACAGGCTTCATCCTACTTAAATCAAGAACCATTTTGTCTCTAAAGAACCATACAGCCATCCTAATTGTAATGGTGCTGATGAAAAGTAATTTATATTCTGTGACTTGTCATTTGCTGAAAAGGCAACCCTCAATCACTCGCGCTCTCGTATGCTTCCCGATAGCCAACATAACTTTGAGAGGAAAAGTGCATGGTTCACTTCCTTTGAAATAGCTGAAGTTTGATTAAAGGTTTCTAGCTAAGAACACAAAGGATCACGTCTGTTGGGTTTGAACCAGTCTTGTCCAAATTTCCTTGGGCAAGTGGGCTGTAAAGTCCCTTTGGAATCTCACAAGGTAGAAATAGCGTCTCCCCCCTAAATTGCCGGAGGACACGGCCAATGTCTCACCTGCCCTGCGTGGCAGCATCCTCTTCTGCAGCGACCTCCCCATTCTAAGGTCTCCCCACCCTTTTGCCTTAAGGCTGCTTTTGGTATTGACCTTCTGTCGCCGTGAAGAAATCTTCCAGGATGCTTTGATTGTACTCAAAGGTAGGCCGGTCTTCCGGCTTGTTCTTCCAGCACCGCATCATGATGTTGTAGAGTTCCTCCGGGCAACCCTCGGTGCGTGGCATTCGATAGCCACGTTCAAGGGCACGCATCACTTCCTGGTTCGACATCCCTGGGGTTTAAAAAAGAAAAACCAGAAGGGAAAGAGAGACCAAGAGAAGTTTGATTTATCTTGTGTTTGTCTGTGAAGATGCTCAGTCATCCAGGTGAGTTTATCTGGAAGTTGAGTCATGGCAACTGGACTTCTTTTCTTGAGATCGAAAAGCGTTTTTGCTGCTCATCCAAACAGCTTCGTCAGTCTGAGCCTCAGACTGACAAAACTGTTTGGATGAGCAGCAAAACACGTTTCAATCTCTCAAGAAAAGTCCAGTTGCCGTGACTCAACTTCCAGATTTTTCCTATGTTCATAACCTGGCCTGTTTCCTTAACGCCATCCCTGTTTGGAAATCAACAAACATGGAGCTTGAAGGAAGGGCCTTGAGTTTTTCAGGTGACCACTCCCACAATACGCCAGTCACCACGACCTCTGTCAGCTTTGGGGTTCTGCTGAGAATGTACAGAAAAGTCACTCTGAGAGTAATCCTTGTGAAATATTGGATCAGCCCACAGGGATGGTACTAAGAAAGAGCAGGGTTATGAGTAAGAGACTTGGATCAGAAAGAGCAGGAGTACTGAAGAGCCTGGAGCTGCTGTTGCCAGTTGAGACTGCTAAGGTCTTTACCAACTCGAAGTATAAAAGCTTTCTGCTTGTGCTGGAGGGGTGAATCCACAGAGGGAATTTGTGTATTTTGAATTGAATTTTGAAGAGTGGTGTGTGGAGCTGATTCCTCTATGTCAGGGGTCCTCAACTGAATCCGGCCCCTGGGATCAATTGCAACCCCCCCACCTACCCCCTGTTTTGTGAGCAAGCCAGCCTCCACAGCTGCTTTTGGACTGTGATCCAGCCCCCAGTGGTGTCTGGGTGGTGGTGGACCGGCCCGCTGTTTGAAAACTTTGAGGACCCCTGCTCTATGTCATGGACCCCCAACCTGGTTGAGGAATATAACTTGGATATTTTGTCTGAATTTGAATTCCAAATAACACCTGAACTTTGCAATTCCAGGAGCAACTGAAGTGGTACCTCTAATTACTGAATTATTCTGTTCCAAATGCATTTTTGTAACTCAAAACAGAGTTTCCCATAGAAATGTATTGGAAATGAACTAATCTGTTCCAAGTGGGAAAATCACCCCCTCCAGAAAGCAAAAAGCACAGTAACAGGAAACAAACAACAGAAGAAGATGAGCAGCCTACCTTATACCTACTTGAGAAATCCACCAAGGAAGTCCTAAAAAGTCTCCCAAGTATTTCCAAAATGGGCAGTTTGAAAAGGTCATATTTTTAAAAAATGAAGCCCCAGTTCTCAGCTTTCCTTTTCAAAATGGTTCTTTCTTCCTCCTAATTGTAGCACTGGAGTTGGTTGGCCACAAGATGGCAATATTGCTGCTGCAAACATGCAGGAGTTATTTTGAAGAGGAATCTTTCCTTTCCTTTTCCCTTTCATAATTTGGAAAAAAGGCCATAACTCAAATTTTTCCTAAACCCACAGATTTCTATTAATAACTCAAATTTTTCATAACTCGGGACATTCGTAACTCCAGGTACCACTGTACTGTATTGGTGCGTTTGCCAAGGGCATAGGTGCACAAACTGTAGCACCTACAATTTGTCTGTTGGAATGGACCACAGGTTGTCTGTTCAGAGAACCACTGAGATGGGAGGGGGCTATAAGAACATCACTTCCAACCCCCTGCTTCAGGCAGGAATCTAAGAAGAGACCCATTTTGAGAAATTGTGTTTGCAATAGTAGATAGCTAAGTAAACAAACAGCCCCCTGTAACTACAAATGTTACACGAGCAACAAGACAGCACTGAAACCAGTCAGTGGGAAGAAACCCTAGGGCAGTGGTGGCCAAACTTTGGCCCTCCAGAAGTTTTGGACCACAACTCCCACAGCCCTTTGTCACTGGCAATACAGGCTTAGAATTCTGGGAGTTGTGGTCCAAAACATCAGGAGGACCGACGCTTGGCCACTACTGCCCTAGGGGCTACTCGTTGCCTTTATGGGCCACTTGTGAATTTCTGGAACTACTTGTTTGGGCCACTGATGGAAGAACTCTGGACCAAAAAATAAAAAGACCAATCCGGCAATTCACCTTTTATAGTTTAGTGCCCACAGCAAAAATCATGCAACTAACTGGATTGGAAGCTGCCTGGCTTCCTTGAGTGTTCACAAGGGGAATTTGCAAAGAGCAAGGTCAGTGTTTTTGGTTGAGACCACTAACTAGGGGAGCCTTTCCCAAACGGATGTTTTGCAAAGGTCCTGGATAACAATCCCCATTGCCACTGGCCAGCTGGGAGATGATGGGAATTGTAGTCAATAACATCTGGAAGACCCCAGCCATTCTTCTTCTTCTTCTTCTTCTTCTTCTTCTTCTTCTTCTTCTTCTTCTTCTTCTTCTTCTTCTTATTATTATTATTATTATTATTATTATTAATGTATTAATATTAAATAATATTAATATTAAATATTAATATTAAAATTAAATATTAATATTAAATAATAATATTATTATTATTTAACCACACAGCTATCTACGCTGGATTTTATATTACCAATCACTAGTCGAACGCTTCCCAAGCGTTTAGGACTCAGTGATGTATCGGCGAATTATGCAAGCAGATCCCAGTAAGGTGGCTTTCTGCATCTGACTAATGGTGACTTTGTCCACTCCAATTTCTTCTAGATACTTGCTTAGGTCTTTGGGCACCGCACCCAGTGTGCCAATTACCACTGGGACCACCCATACTGGTTTATGCCAGAGTCTCTGAAGTTCAATTTTGAGATCCTGATATCGGGTAATTTTTTCTAGTTGTTTCTCAGTGACTCTACCATCTCCTGGTATAGCAACATCAATGATCCACACTTTTTTCTTCTCCACAATCACAATATCTGGGGTATTATGCTCCAAAACCCTGTCTGTCTGTATTCGGGAGTCCCAAAGTAATTTTGCATGCTCATTTTCAGTCACTTTTTCAGGCTTATGGTCCCACCAGTTCTTTGTTATGGGCAGATGATAGTTCTGACACAAATTCCAGTGGACCATTTGAGCAACTACATTATGACGCTGTTTGTAATCAGTCTGAGCAATTTTCTTGCAACAACTCAATATATGGTCAATAGTTTCATCTGCCTCTTTGCAGAGTCTACATGTGGGGGGCTCAGCTGATTTTTCTATTCTAGCCTTAACTGCATTTGTTCTGATAGCTTGTTCTTGAGCTGCAAAAATCAGGGCCTCTGTCTCTTTTTTCAGTGTTCCATTGGTGAGCCATAACCAAGTCTTTTCCTCATCTACTTTTCCTTTGACTTTTTCGAGGAACTGCCCATGCATTATTATTATTATTATTATTATTATTATTATTATTATTATTATTATTATTATTATTATTATATAAATAGTGGAGGAGGCCTTTCTGCTACCTACCTGGATAAGGGGTGCGTCCATAAGTAATTATCTCCGTCAGGAGAACCCCGAAGGACCAGATGTCCGATTTGATCGTGAAGGAACCGTAATTGATGGCCTCGGGTGCCGTCCACTTGATGGGGAATTTGGCTCCTGCCCAAAGAAGACAAAAGGAGAAAAGTCAGACTCAGCAGGAAGGAAAAACCTCATGTAGGCAGAGCGGAATCACAAACTGGTAATGAACTGCTTCCAGAAATGGACTGATACCTTATACTATTGCTTTAGGGCTGCATTCCATTCCTTTGATGGGACAGCATCCATGTTTACCTCCTAAATAGATAATGATAACGGATAGCCCCCAAGGAGGAAGGGCTGAGCAGGATTCTCCAGTCTTCATGATGGTCTCAGAGGAAGGAATGCTTCTGTTACCGTGTAAACTTACTCCAGCAAGAGGTCAGGAAAACACCCCTGATTTCTAGTCTGTCACTCTACCCACTTGCTCACATGGACTCTTTGAGCAGATTGCACGTACAACAATAGAGGAAATAAAAACAGGCAAAGCTGCTTTTTCAACCACCTTCCCTCTGTACCTTCTCGCGCTGTGTACTCGTCATCCTCAATCACCCGGGCTAAGCCAAAATCGGCGATCTTGCACACCAGCATCGCCGACACCAGGATGTTGGCAGCCCTCAGGTCTCGATGGATGTAGTTCCTCCGCTCAATGAAAGCCATGCCTTCTGCGATCTGTGCCAACAAGAGGAAAAATGCCAGTTGTACGGGGACGATAGGCTAAGCAGGACACATTGCCTGGGGATTTAAATCAGTGGAATACTTACTGGGAGAGGCACTCCGGAGACAGATTAATGTTTTAGGGTGAGTCATAATGTTAGTCTGTGCAAGCATATTTTTTATTCTCAGAGAAAGAGAGGGACCTTTGGGTTTTGCTTGCTAAGTTTCAAAGAGATCTTTCAGGCCACACCACCAGAGGTGGAATCCGAAATCTAGCCTCGGAATGAAACCTGGAGCCTCTGTTTTGAACCTGAGACTTAACACAAGAACATGGCAAGCACATCTGCCTGTGATTTGGGGAATTCCCCACCCACCCTGCCACCGTCCCTGCATTCATCCTGGTGGCGTCCAGCCTAAGGAAGACCTGCCCAGGGTCGAATGCTCCCTCCCGTTTGTGACATTTTACTTCTCTGCTGAAGGTGGCCCTGCTTTAGGCACTTCATGAGAGGACAGGAATCTCTGGAAAATACCATACTTGCTGGGAAAGGAGAAAGGCCACAGAAAAAGAGGAAGGCTGCATGTGAGTTGGATCAACCCTCTAAGCAGGCATGTCCAAACTTCGGCCCTCCAGATGTTTTAGACCACAACTCCCACAGTCCTTTGCCATTGGAAATACAGGCTTGGAATTTCTGGGAGTTGTGGCCCAAAACATCTGGAGGGTTGAAGCTTGGACATGCAAGCTCTAAAGCAGGGGTCCTCAACCTAAGGCCCCGGGGCCAGATGCGGCCCCCCAAGGTCCTGAATCCGGCCCCTGGGACCAATTGCAACCCCCCACCTACCCCCTGTTTTGTGAGCAAGCCAGCCTCCGCAGCTGCTTTTGGACTGTGATCCGCCCCCCCCCCCCCGTGGTGTCTGGGTGGTGGTGGACCGGCCCGCTGTTTGAAAACTTTGAGGACCCCTGCTCTAAAGGAAGCCACAGGGTTGAGTTTGCAAGAGTGGACCAGGGCAGTTGAGGACATGAAGGAATCCTACATTGGGGGGTGAGTGGACGGCACACAACCAACAACAGGCCAAGGGTAGAACCCGCCCTTGCCTTCGGATTGTGTGCCTGGATCCAGCTGTAGATTTGGGGTGTAGATCTCTATCTTTTAATGACATGGGCGAGGCAGTATTATTGCTGGGGATGTCCTACTCCAGAACTACTCCCGTGAGCCTCAAACTCCCCCCAGCTGTCTCTCAGGCCCTGCTAAAGAGAGCTATGGGGCCCCAAAGTATTTTCTTGGCCAACCCATAAGCGCTGGGATGGATTGCCGGGTGGGGGTGGGGGTGGGGGTGGGGGTGGCAGGGAGATACACCTGGCCTTCTGAATGCTCCCTTTCAGTGGGAGGAAGGAGGGCAAGAGTGGGTGGGGGGGGGCTTTGGGACAAAGAGCAGTTTGTGATTCCTGCATGGGTAGGGTTCCTGCATGGCAAGGGGTTGGACTGGATGGCCCTTGAGGTCTCTTCCAACTCTAGGATTCTAGGATTCTGTGATACAGTGGATATAATGGATCCTGCCACCATTTCCCCCATAGGTAGGATTAACACTGCTCTTTCCAGACATTGATTGCTCTTGGACTGGCCCCACCCCCTTCCATATATATTGCCTTCTCTGTGGCTCCCAAACTCTGGAACTCCCTCCCACAAGAGGCCAGGACTGCCTCATATCTGCTGTCTTTCCAGAAGCGAACAAAAACCTTTCTCTTCAGGCAAGCTTTTCCCTGAACGATGGACTACCTATTATGTGCCTTCTATAGGAATCAATAGCATCACATAGACTTTGTGTTCATAATGTGTAGCCTGTGTAGCAATGTGTAGCCTGCACACTGTAATTAAAATTGTAAACCGCCCAGAGACTACTTGTAGTGGTATGGGGTGGTATATAAGCAGAACACTTTTATAACTACAGTGGACTCTTGTATAACAGATGGTTTGTATAACATAAAATCTGTACAACATAAAAAATTGCAGAGATAGGGAAAATTTGCTTAACATAATTGCTTATGGGGAAAATCTGTACAACATAAAAATGGGATTACTCCATTTCCAATGCATTCCTATGGGAATTTGTATAAAGGAAAATTTGCTTAACATAATTTCATTTGGAACGAATTAATTCCTTTATACAAGGTACCACTGTACTTATAACACTTTTGGTGTAACTTGTGCCAGATTTAGAGTTTAAACACCAAAAGTGTTTAAACTGTGTAACCCCTCAAACCCTAAATCCGGCACAAGCCTAAAGCCCGCGGCATTCTGGGAGCAACTGTTCGACAACAATGACAACACACAGAGAGAGAGAGAGAGAGAGACTGGTGTTACTTTGCAGCCCACGGCAGGGCTGACCTCTGGCTAACAGCCATGCCTGGTCCCTCATATAAATTGCACCCCGCCCTTCTGCAGCTCCTCACCTGGCCGCCATCCACTCACCTGAGCAGCAAAGTCAATCAGTTTGGGTACCGCCTGTGCATGTCCCTCGTCACTTTTTAGAAAACTCAGCAGGCTGCCTGTGTGGAGGGGGAAAAAACACACCCTCAGGGCAACCCAACACAATCCAATGTGCTGCCCACCCCCACTCCCTACTAGCCTCCCTCTCTGTCTGAAAGTGGAACCATGACCTCTGAACTTCTTTTCTTGTGAGGCCAAAATGTTTTGCTACCCGTCCGAGTAGCTTCCTCAGTCTAAGGAAAGCTAGTGGCGAGTCCTGCAATTTATAGTTCACCTTGATTTCATATCACCCTGGTTTGAATAGGCTCATAAGTTGGACAATGGCTTGAATGGACTAAAATTATTACTGGGCTGGGGCACTTCCCTTATGAGGAAAGGCTAAAACATTTGGGGCTCTTTAGTCTGGAAAAAAGGCGCCTGAGGGGGAATATGATTGAGACGTACAAAATAATGCAGGGCATGAGTCAAGTGGATAGAGGGACACTCTTCTCCCTCTCACAAAATATCAGAACTAGGGGACATCCACTCAAACTGTGGGTTGGGAGAGTGAGAACAGACAAAACAAAATATTTTTTCACCCAGCGTGTTGTTAGTCTGTGGAACTCCCTGCCACAAGAGGTGGTGATGGCATATGGCCTGGATGCCTTCAAAAGGGGATTGGACAGATTCCTGGAGGAAAAGTCCATCACAGGTTACAAACCATGATGGAGATGTGTAATCTCCAGGCTTAAGACCGGGGTACTTCAAGGGCCAGAGGCAGGGGAGTGGTATCAGGAGACAGAGATCTAGTCCCGTGCGCTCCCAGAGGCATCTGGTGGGGCCACTGTGAGATACAGGAAGCTGGACTAGATGGGCCTTTGGCCTGATCCAGCATGGCTCATCTTATGTTCTTATGTTCTTAGGTGGACAGTGGCTTTGGGTGCATGAAAGTCACACTTATGCAACCCTTCCCAACATCCATTAAGTATAGGGCATTAGCTGTGGCCTTCTTGGTGGAGGTGTGAAGTGCCTCTGAGTTACAAATCAGCCTGTCTTTGATGGGTGTCTTTCAGAAAACCTGTTTCCTCTTGACCAGATGAAGACTGTATTATTTTTCTGTCACAGCTGTGTTTAGTGCGTTGCAGCAAAAAAAAAAAAATGGCAAAGCATCATATGCAACCTTTAAGATAAACTTTCATGGCTCTTCAGATGCATGCAATCTAAGTGTTTTGTGAAGGCTACAGATATGTATGCATGTTGGAGAATTATAAATTCTGCATACAGTTCACTAGGTCATTCTCTCTTTCTATCCCAGGCGTCCCCAGATCATGGGCCCGTTCTGGTCTGTGGAATGGAAGGAACCTGGCTGCATGAGCACTGTTTTAATAACGGTGTGAAGGGCCCTCACCATTCCCTGCGTGGCCCCCTCAGTGGCCAGTAAAGTTCCTTCTAAGGCAGGTGGCAGTGTATATATGCTTCTCCTCTGCTCCCCTCTGCATCCATTGCAACCATTTTTGTTTGGGCCATAACGAAACCAGTGCAGGTGTGGGAGGAGCCCCGTGGCGCCATGGTTAAATGCCTGTCCTGCAGGTACAGTACTGTGCTCACGACCTGGGGTTCGATCCCAGGTAGCCGGCTCATGGCTGACTCAGCCTTCCATCCTTCTAAGGTCGGTAGAAGGAGTCCCCAGCTTGCTGGGTGGGGTGGGGGCAATGTGTAGCCTGCATTACTGTAATTAAACTGTCAACCACCCAGAGACTACTTGAAGTGGTATGGGGAGGTATATAGGCAGAACACTTTTCCACATAAGAAAGCACAGTATGCAGTGAGGGGTAAAAAGTAGAAGTGTCCCCAAACCCTAACTCTGGTCTGTGAAAAAAACTGTCTCCCACAAAACTGGTCCCTGATGCCAAAAAGGTTGGAGGGGTGCTGTCCTATCCAACGCCCTCTCCCTGGTCCAGTAACAGTCCGGCAATTCTCAAGGCACGGGCCTCCTCTTTCCATTGTTCTGTGTGCGTGTTGTTACAGTCGTGACTGACTCTTCATCAGCCGTGACCCCATGTCCATGGAGTTTTCTTGGCAGGAATACTGGAGTGGCTTGCCAGTTCCTACTCCAGGTGCCTACAGCACCTGGTATTCCCTGGTATTCCCTTTTCTGGCAGAGCAGCAGAGAGGAAGCAGGTGGTGAGAGGAGCACACGGCCAAAGGGCAGAGAGCTAACTTCCTGTTCTTGCAGGAGCAAGAGGCGGAGTTTTAGCTTTAAATACTTGCTCCCAGCAGCACGCACCTGACGGCGCGTGCAAACTACAAAAAAAAAAAACCCTTATCATTTCTTCTGGGTATAATTGAGTTCCTAAAGCCAAGCTACTCCTGAGGAAGTCCTACACACATTAGCAAGTTAGCACTGGAAACTTCCTGACGTGATTGCAGTTGGAGTAGAGGTGCTTTAGCAGCCCCTACACAGTTAGATTTTCAATAAACAACAAAAGAAGTAAAGAGTCTTACTATATTAAAAAAAAATTAGTGCAAGTTTACATTTTTGAGACCTTCAATACATTTTATTGCACTCGTTAAAATGGAGTTGCAGGGAGCAGCTGTAGTTACCTGCAGTACTTGTGCCATGTTTGTTATCTTGACAGAGCGTGTGCAGAACTACATCTGCTGCAAGTGCAAGCTGGTGGCGCTATTGGAAGAGAAGGTCCAGCAGCTGGAGCCTCGCATATCAGACCAGCAACATATTAAGGAGCTTGAGCGGTTCCTGGACAGAGCGGAACAGTCTACTCAGGTCCAAGTGGAGACAGGGCAAACTTCAGAGGAGGAAGTCACTCCCGCAACTCAGGAGGTGGATGGGTGGAGGAATGTGACTCAAAGGAGTAGAAGGCCAAGGCATCGCTCAGAGAGTCTCATCTTGCACAATCAGTTTGAAGCTCTTTCCCTCAGCACACCTCATGAGGCACACATAGAGGAAGAATTGGTTCCACCGGAGGATCTCTCCCTCATCACTATTGATGAGATACAAGATCAGGTACATGTTGATGACCAGGCTGCAGGAGAGAAGCTCATTGTACTAGGGGATTCTATAATTAGAAATACGGAGGGATGGATTTGTGAGGAGCATGATAACCGTATGGTCACTTGCCTGCCGGGTGCAAAGGTTGCAGACATCACCAGAAATATAGATAGCTTGTTAGAGAGAACTGGGAAGGAGCCAGTGGTCATGGTACACGTTGGTACCAATGATGTCGGGAAGGCCAAGCGGTCAGTCTTGGAAGCCAAATTCAGGTTGCTAGGTAGAAGTTTGAAGACCCGGGCTTCCAAGGTAGCATTTTCAGAAGTGCTACCTGTTCCTCATGCAGGACCAGCCAGACAGGCAGAACTCAGAAGCCTCAATGCGTGGATGAGGCGATGGTGGTGAGAGGAGGGCTTTAGATTTGTCAGGAACTGGAGAACATTTTGGGACAAGCCAAACCTGTTCAGGAGGGATGGGTTGCACTTGAATCATGATGGGACCAGATTGCTGGCACTCAACCTCAAAAAGGCAGCAGAGCAGCTTTTAAACTGATAACTGGGGGAAAGCCGACAGGAGCTGAGTGGCATCCGGTTCGGAACACCTCATCCTCGGGGAATGAGGTTGGAGAGGGTAGAGAATCACATAGAGAAGACATAGCAGGTATAGGTATTAGCACCGGGAGAATAACGGAATGTGACAGTTCATCTACTGAAAATAAAAGCTGTGGGGCGAATAGAACAAGGCAGCAGCTGTTGTTGCGGGACCCACTGTACAGGTGCTTCTACGCCAATGCTCGAAGCCTCCGAGCAAAGATGGGAGAACTTGAACATTTGGCAGCTAGGGATAACATTGATATAATAGCCATAACAGAAACCTGGTGGAATGCGGAGAACCAGTGGGATACAGCAATCCCAGGCTATAAACTCTATAGAAGAGATAGAGGGGGGCGGGTTGGAGGAGGAGTGGCCATCTATGTCAAAGAAGGGGTAAAATCCAGCAGAATGGAGATTGACAGAGGGTCTGACTCCACCATAGAATCACGTGGGTTAAACTACCAGGTCCAAGGAGTGATGTGATCGTTGGAGTATTCTATCATCCACCAGATCAGAAACTTGAGGGGGACCTTGAAATGAGGAGAGAAATCATGGAAGTGGCTAAAAGGGATAGGATAGTAATCATGGGGGACTTCAATTATCCCCACATTGACTGGGCCAATGCGAGCTCCGGGCAAGAAAGAGAAACTGGGTTTCTCGACTTGCTGAATGACTGTGCCTTAGAGCAACTTGTCACGGAGCCCACCCGAGAACAGGCAACTCTGGATCTAATATTGTGTGATACTCAGGACCTGGTCAGAGGTGTGAATGTCACTGAGCCTCTGGGGAACAGTGACCATGCTGCTATTACCTTTGCCATGCATGTCGGAGGAAAAGTGTCAACCAAATCAGACATAAAAACCCTTGATTTTCGAAGGGCAAACTTCCCTCAGATGAGGAAACTAGTTAGAGAGAAACTGAAGGGGAAGGTTAGAAGAATCCAATCTCTTCAGAGTGCATGGAGCCTGTTTAAAACAACAATAATAGAGGCCCAGCACAAGTGCATACCACAAAGAAAGAAGAGCTCATTTAAGTCCAAGAGGACACCGGCATGGTTAACGAGTGGAGTTAGAGAGGCTCTAAAGCGCAAGGAGAGGTCCTTCTGTAAATGGAAATCCTCCCCAAACGAGGAAAATAAAAAGGATCACAAACTCTGGCAAAAGAAATGTAAGAAGATGATAAGGGAGGCAAAGAAAGACTTTGAGGAACGAATGGCTAGCAATATAAAGGGTAATAATAAAAGCTTATTTAAATATGTTAGAAGTAGAAAACCTGCCAGAGAACCAGTTGGCCCTCTGGATGGTGAGGGAGGAAAAGGGGAGGTAAAGGAAGACTTGGACATTGCAGAGAAATTGAATGAGTTCTTTGCGTCTGTCTTCACGACAGAGGACCTTGAGCGGATTCCGCTGCCTGAGCCGCCCCTCTTGACTAAAGAATTAAATCAAATACAGGTTAAAAGAGAGGAGGTTTTAGGACTAATTGATAAATTGAGGATTAACAAGTCACCTGGCCCAGATGGCATCCACCCAAGGGTTATTAGGGAACTGAGAAATGAAATTGCAGATCTCTTAACGGTAATATGCAACTTGTCTCTTAAAACGGCCACAGTGCCGGAGGACTGGAGGATAGCAGATGTCACACCAATTTTTTAAAAAGGAAGGAGGGGGGACCCAGGAAACTACAGGCCGGTTAGCCTTACATCTGTCCCAGGGAAGATGGTGGAAAGCCTCATCCAAGAGAAAATCTTAAAACACATAAAAGAACAAACCTTGCTGAGAGAAAATTAGCATGGCTTCTGTAAGGGTAAATCTTGTCTGACAAACCTCTTAGAATTTTTTGAAAAGGTCAACAGGCACGTGGATTTGGGTGAACCGGTTGATATAGTCTATCTGGATTTTCAAAAGGCTTTTGACACAGTCCCTCACCAAAGGCTGCTGAGAAAATTGCACAGTCAGGTGATAAGAGGGCAGGTCGTCTTATGGATTGAGAACTGGTTGAGATCCCGGAAACAAAGAGTAGGTGTCAATGGGAAATTTTCACAATGGAGAGAAGTGAAAAGCGGTGTGCCCCAGGGCTCTGTCCTGGGACCGGTGCTTTTCAATCTGTTCATAAATGACCTGGAGACAGGGATAAACAGTGAGGTGGCCAAGTTTGCAGATGACACAAAACTTTTCCGTGTGGTAAAAACCAGAGAAGATTGTGAAGAGCTCCAGAAGGATCTCTCCAAACTGGGGGAATGGGCTGAGAAATGGCAAATGCGTTTTAATGTAACCAAATGTAAAGTAATGCATATTGGGGCAAAAAATCCAAACTTCATCTATCAACTCATGGGCTCTGAGTTATCCGTGACGGATCAGGAAAGAGATCTTGGTGTGTTGGTGGACAGCTCCATGAAGGTGTCTCCCCAATGTGTGGCAGCGGTGAAGAAGGCCAATTCCATGCTAGGGATTATCAAAAAGGGGATTGAAAATAAAACAGCCAACATTATAATGCCATTATACAAAACAATAGTAAGGCCCCACCTGAGTATTGTGTACAATTCTGGTCACCGCATCTCAAGAAAGACATAGTGGAACTGGAAAAGGTGCAGAAGAGAGCGACTAAAATGATTACTGGGCTGGGGCACCTCCCTTATGAAGAAAGGCTAAAACTTTTGGGCCTCTTTAGTCTGGAAAAAAGGCGATTGAGGGGGGATATGATTGAGACATACAAAATAATGCAGGGTATGAGTAAAGTGGATAGAGGGAAGCTCTTCTCCCTCTCCCAAAATACCAGAACTAGGGGACATACACTCAAATTGAGGGCTGGGAGAGTAAGAACAGACAAAAGAAAATATTTTTTCACCCAGCGCGTTGTAAGTCTATGGAACTCCCTGCCACACAATGTGGTGATGGCATCTGACCTGGATGCCTTCAAAAGGGGATTGGACAGATTCCTGGAGGAAAAGTCCATCACAGGTTACAAACCATGATGGAGATGTGTCATCTCCAGGCTTAAAACCAGGGTACTTCAAGGGCCAGATGCAGGGGAGTGGGATCAGGAGACAGATATCTAGTCTCATGCGCTTCCCAAAGCATCTGGTGGGGCCACTGTGAGATACAGGAAGCTGGACTAGATGGGCCTTTGGCCTGATCCAGCATGGCTCTTCTTATGTTCTTATGTGGTCTCCCATCCAAGTACTAACCAGGGATGACCCTGCTTAGCTTCCGAGATCAGGCAAGATCAGATGTGCTTAGGGCAGTGGTGGCCAACCTTCGGCACTCCAGATGTTTTGGACCACAACTCCCAGTATTCCGAGTCTAGATTGGCAATGACAAAGGAGCATGGGAGCGCTGAAGGTTCGCCACCACGGGCTTAGGGCATCTAGGCAGCTCCTTCCATTGTTACTCAGCTTTTATCATAACGGCCTGGCTGAGAGTTGATGTCCGGGGACACTGCTGGAAAACTCGTTCCGAGATGACGTTCGTTTCATGATAACGTTGTTCGTGGTCATGTGGTCTTGTCCCGGTTCTGTCCCTGTTTCCGTTTACCCACGGGCGTGATTGATGGTATCGTGACGACTGCTACTTCACATCTTTGTTTCGTGACAATATCTGTACTTCCCTGCCTTCATTTTCCCTTTAATTTTGGCTTTCATGCGTTAAGCAGCAACCTTCGAGGTTTTATGCCTTCTTATCTCTCCACGATACATTGTTTACACCATTGGGATTGTACCAGAGAACGCACCTTCGCACTCCTGCCACTAGATGGAGAATGTGCACGTTGTGTGACGAGCCTTACTTCATGGGCTCTCGTCTCGAAACAAGAACCGAGACAAGAGATTCCCAAGGTCAGGGAGAGGTATGGCTCATCATGCTTAACTCCCAGTTCAGGGGGCGTAGTCGGGACGAACTCCCGCCGTCATGCAGTGGATGTGTGGTAACATTTTTTCGTACCAGTCCCAAGTGGGGCAGCGAACCGCGATGAGAGGGACGTGAAGTAACCGCCAAAGAGTGAGCAAGCGAGTAACCCGGTTGTTAGGCTGCAATTGATAACAGCACCGGATGTCCCCCTTGGGAATAAATACACTTGCACAGCATGGCTAATGCTCCTTCCGGTGTCCTAAGCTATATCTGGCCTTTCCCGCTTGCTGGCTCTCCACTAATCACCATCAGTTTCTTGCAGCTGTAAACCACATCCTATGCAGCTTCCGTGGCCCGTGGTACTTGTGTCTTTGTGGGTCATGGGCGGCTGAGAGCCTCTCAGTGCCGCCGGGGCGAAACATTTCAGGCCAGCGAAAGGCTGAGGTGAACAAGCTGGCCCAAGGGTGCTTTCCGCTCTCCACTGGCAATCCTTGGGTCAGCCTGGGGCTGGTCCCATGAGCGCGTGCCCATCTCAGTCAGAGCCAGCTCAGGAAAACCAGGGGAAAGAAGAAGGCAGTGCTTGGCATCAGCGGTTAAAAGGAAGGGCACCTCCGACTCTGGAAGGGCAAGCAGGCAGCGAAGGAGATGAAAAGGATGGGAGGTGCTTTTTGCCCGCCTGGGGGGGTTGGTCTTACCAGATGCAAGAATTTGGAAATGCTTCTTTGCGAGAGAACAACCCATCCAACGGGGCCAGCAGCTTTGACCGCTGGGGGATTTTGCAGGCTGCCGTTTATTTTATTTTATTTGTTTACTGAAAATACGTTTTACCCTGCCTTTCTCCTTAAAAGGACCCAAAGGCGGCTTACCTCAAAATTAAACTTAGCAACAGTGAGCCTGTTAAAGGGGATCAGACAAATAGCATACAAGAAAGGCTAAAACATTTGGGCCTCTTTAGTCTGGAAAAAAGGCACCTGAGGGGGGAATATGATTGAGACATACAAAATAATGCAGGGCATGAGTCAAGTGGATAGAGGGACGCTCTTCTCTCTCTCCCAAAATACCAGAATTAGGGGACATACACTCAAATTGAAGGCTGGGAGAGTAAGAACTGACAAAAGAAAATATTTTTTCACCCAGCGCGTTGTTAGTCTGTGGAACTCCCTGCCACAGGATGTGGTGATGGCATCTGGCCTGGATGCCTTCAAAAGGGGATTGGACAGATTCCTGGAGGAAAAGTCCATCACAGGTTACAAACCATGGGGAGATGTATCATCTCCAGGCTTAAAACCGGGGTACTTCAAGGGCCAGATGCAGGGGAGTGGTATCAGGAGACAGAGATCTAGTCTCATGTGCTCCCAAACGCATCTAGTGGGGCCACCGTGAGATACAGGAAGCTGGACTAGATGGGCCTTTGGCCTGATCCAGCAGGGCTCTACTTATGTTCTAAACAACAGACACCGAAAGCACCAAATGGTACCTAGTCCCTGAAAGGGGGGCTTGCCTGAAGAGGAAGGCCTTCAGGCAACCACCCCCCCCCGCCACCTTCTGCTGGCATGCGGAAGGACAGCAAAGATGAGCCCTGCCTCCAGTGGGAGGGAGTTCCAAAGTCTGGGAGCAGCCACAGAGAAGGCCCCCTCCAGTGTCCCCACCAAATAAGAAGAGTCCTGCTGGATCAGGCCAAAGGTCCATCTAGTCCAGTTTCCTGTATCTCACAGTGGCCCCACCAGATGCCCCTGGGAGCACACGAGACTAGATCTCTGTCTCCTGATACCACTCCCTTCCATCTGGCCCTTGAAGTACCCTGGTTTTAAGCCTGGAGATGACACATCTCCATCATGGTTTGTAACCTGGGATGGACTTTACCTCCAGGAATCTGTCCAATCCCCCTTTGAAGGCATCCAGGCCAGATAACATCACTACATCCTATGGCAGGGAGTTCCACAGACTAACAACGCACTGGGTGAAAAAATATATTTTCTTTTGTCTGTTCTTATTCTGTTCTTATCCTGCCAGCCCTTAATTTGAGTGGATGTCCCCTAGTTCTGGTATTTTGTGAGAAGGAGAAGAGCATCTCTCATGCCCTGCATTATTTTGTACGTCTCAATCATATCCCCCATCAGGCGCCTTTTTTTCCAGACTAAAGAGCCCCAGATTTTTTAGCCTTTCCTCATAAGGGAGGTGCCCCAGCCCAGTAATCATTTTAGTTGCTCTCTTCTGCACCTTTTCCAGTTCCAATGCATCAGGGAGGGTGGTGGGACGGAGAAAAAGGCCTCCCCTGATGACCTTAGCACCCAAAAAGGCCCAGAAAGGGGGAGGCAGCCTTTGAGATATCTTGAGTCTAAGCCATTTGGGGTTTTTTTAAGGTTTTAATCTCAAATTCAGCGTGGAAACAGACTGGCAGCCACTGCAGGTGCAGATATAACATGGGGGTTATGTGATCCCTGTAACCAGCCCCAGTTTGCAATCTTTAAAAACCATTTCCAAGCCTGAGAAGCTTCTTTTCCCATGGAAAACCTTCCCTGCGGAATCTCCAACCCTCACCTTTCTCCATGTACTCGGTGATGATGTAGATGGGCTCTTCCTTGGTCACCACGGCGTTCAGCTTGACCAGTTTATCGTGCTGCAGGGTCTTCATGATGTTGGCCTCCTCCAGGAAAGCCTCCACAGACATGCTGCCCGGCTTCATGGTCTTCACGGCGACTTTGGTGTGCTTGTTGTAAGTGGCTGAAGGAGACAGCAAAGGGACGATGCAACACCACAGAAGAGCAACGCCAGTCATGGCGACGTCCCCCTAACCCTAACCCTGCCACCAGAGATCTTGCGATTCCAGGCCCAAGACAAAGCTGGACACGGCATGAGAGGCAGGCCTCTGTGCCTCAAAAGCACAAGATTTGAAAAACCACACAACCGCCTAAGGCCCTTTTCACACGACCCCTAAGATCCGCTGGCCACTTAAATTCGGACCAGAGATCTTAGGGGTTTGTCGCTGTTCCTGCGTCCCCACCCCCTCCGCACCCCTGGCTGCTGGCTGCGTGAGGGGAGGGAGAAAAAAAGGAAGAAAAGAATGCCGCTCACCTCCGTTCTGCCGGTCTCGCTCTGTTCCCGGCAGCATTCAGATCTCTTAAAGGGGCGGGGGGCAAAAAACAACAACAAACAGAAGCAAGGAGAGCCGGGCAGTCACTACGTTATAACCGCCTCAGGAATTTTCACCTCCAGAGAGCAGGTACCTGAAAAGTGCGCTGGGACGTGCTTAGGTGGGCGTGGTCGCACTTAATTATCTGTAAACTCCGGAGCTGGTGGGGAAACAATTTTAAGCTCCGGAGCTGGGAGCCATTTGCGGCGGAGTTTAGGGGTCGTGTACAAAGGGCCTAAGAGAGTCTTTCAAAATTTCCTATATGCCCCATGCATACCTGTCAAGTGCTCTGTCTAGCATTATTCACCGGGAAATCCCATTTTTTTTAATCCCTATTTCCCGCTGTCTTCCCGAAAATATTATTTTTCCGGAAATATCCCAGATTGTATAATTTTTTTAAAAACATCCTCTGAATTGCATGGGCACCACCATGTTTGGGACAGTTATTGAGAATCCTCAAAGCATTGAGCATGCTCAAAAGGTGGTAGGGGGAGGGATACTGTGACCAGGGAACAAATGGCAGTGGCCATGTTAGGGATCACCATATGGGCACCGCCATGTTGAGGATAGCTATTGAGCATGGTCAAAACATCGAACGTGCTCCATAGGTGGTAGGGGAGCAGATAATATGTCCACAATCCCTTATTTTCCAATCCCAAACTTGACAGGTATGACCCAGTGTGGCTGGAGGGAGGTCCATCCTTACCCATCCAGACCTCCCCAAATTGTCCAGCTCCCAGTACAACCTCCAGCTTCAGGGAGTCACGGGGGATTTCCCATGCATCTTTCTCCCATGGCTTCTCCGGCTTCGGCGCAACACACGGGTAGGTCAGCACTTGGCACAACCCATCACTTTGACCTGAAAGAGAACCAGGAGGAACGGGAACACATTAGGTGTGATCACTGTTGCACGTGATCACTCGCATTCGCGACTTCGAAGGCACCGTGGTCCAAGTGGAGCCAGGTTCTTGCTGCCCAGGTCGTAGCCCCTGACATGGAGCACCAGGGGAAATGCCAATGAGACAAGAACACAGCATGCTTCTTCCACTCAGATGGACCATTGGTACACTGCCTACGACAAGATGGGCCCAGGGGCCTATCTGGGGTGGGGGGGTGAGAGGGGACAGAAGGGTACATCTGCCCCGGGTGCAGCAATCTGGGGGTGCCTGGAGGGGGAGGGGGAGGGGGAGGAGGAAGTCCTGCACCCTTCTGCCTCTGCGTGCCAGGAGACTGGCAAAGCAAGCAGGCAGGCAGGCAGGCAAGCGTGGTGGTTGCGGTGCCTTCCTTCTCCTCCTCCTCCTCCTCCTCCTCCTCCTCCTTGCCACCGTGCGAGAGGTAAGGCACACACACACACACACACACACATGCCCCACACCTGCAGGATTGCCCCCCTTGCTGGGTGGATGCGATGGGGCTGGGGGGGCTGGAGGGGCACAAAAACAACTTTGCCTCCAGGCGCCCTAAAATCCTGGGTGGGCCAATTCACTGGGGTCAAGGGCCCCTTTTTTCAGATCGCCTGGCTGCCCGGGGTCCACAACTCCAAGAGGGTGTGCCTGAAGTGAGAAGAGGGCATGGCCACGGCCGCACGTCTCTTTAAAAATAAAAATCGTGTGTCCATTTACTCATTAAACCGTGACATGATTTATTTCCTGAAAGTGAAATAAAAAGCAAGAACTCCCCGTGCCAAACTTAGACCTAAATACTAGGAAAGCCCTGCAAACGCTCCAGTGGCTGATTTTTTAAAAGATACAGTGACCCCCCCGCCATTTCGCGGTTCAGGTCCCGCGGTCCCACTACATCGCGGGATCGCAGTACCTGCACCGCGGGTGGGGCCGGGGGAGGGGGCGATCTGGTCGCTCCGTGCGCCCCCCCCCGCACCTCCGAGAAGCCGTGTGGGGGCTGTGCGGAGCGAACACATCGCTCTCCGTCGCCCCCCCCCGCACCTCCGAAAGGCTTCGGAGCAGCCGGGGAGGGCTGCGCAGGGCGATCGGGTCGCTCTCTGCGCCCCCCTGGGCAGCTCTGAAAGGCCTAGGAGCCGCGGGGGGCGATCGGGTCGCTCCGCGCCACCCCCCCCCACGCTCCTCCGAGGCTTTTGGGACAGGCACGATTGCCCCTCCCCTGCCCCCAGGGCCCCCCACCCGCTTCCGCATATTGCGGATTTTCGTGGATCGCGGGTGGGGTGGGTCCCTAGCCCCTGCGATTGGCAGGGAGTGGTTACTGTATCATTTCGGTGGGCGTTGAAGGAGCAAGATGTCAGCAAATTATATTTGAGACCCGCCAACAGCCACCCTGCTTGCTGCCGACGGACATCATTTCTCTCCAGGGTTTCAGCCCAAGGAGTCCTCCTCAACGGAGTGCCAGGTACTGAATGCAAGAGGATAATAATAGCAATCATCTTAGAAGTGCACAGCTGGCCTGGGCCCTATAGACAGATCAAGTGCAGCCCCTGTCAAGGAGCCTTTTCACACGACCCCTAAACTCCGCGGCAAATGGCTCCCAGCTCCGGAGCTTAAAATTGTTTTCCCACCAGCTCCGGAGTTTACAGAGAATTAAGTGCGACCACGCCCACCTAAGCGTGTCCCAGCGCACTTTTCAGGTACCTGCTCTCCAGGGGTGAAAAATCCCTGATGCGGATCTAACGTAGAGAGTGCCGGGCTCTCCTTACTTTTTTTTTTTTTTGCCCCCCGCCCCTTTAAGAGATCCGAATGCTGCTGGGAACAGAGCGAGACCGGCAGAACGGAGGTAAGCCGGCATTTCTTTCTTTCTTTTTTTCTCCCTCCCCTCAGGCAGCCAGCAGCCAGGAGTGCAGAGGGGGTGGGAACGCAGGAACAGCGACAAACCCCTAAGATCTCTGGTCCGAATTTAAGTGGCCAGCGGATCTTAGGGGTCGTGTGAAAAGGCTCAAGGAGTCCCAGTGAGGAATCAAACTCCCAAGTCCCAGCATCTAGCTCCACAGCCAGATGCATAAACCATGGAGCAATCCTAGGACTACAGAGCACATGTTCCTGTTACAATAACCCAATGAGGTTTAAATGTGGCTTAGAAAACTTGCAGAGCTGCACAGTGGTGTGGAAAGATAATTGCAAGATACAGATTGGAGCTGGGAGACAAAAGAGTATTTGCATAAAAGCTTATGTTACATATTTACACGACATACATCAAGATATGACACACAGCATATATAGCCACCAAAGACACAATAAATAAATAAAAGACACCACCAGTTAAAAGAAAGAAACAAAGCCCAGAACATAGCTGTTGTTTTTCAGGCTATTAGGCAGTTTTTTCTTCCTGACGTTTCGACAGTCTCTATGGCCGGCGTCTTTAGAGGGAATCCATTGAAATCCACAAACACAAGCACTGCTTCAACAGAAAAGAAGAAAGTCTAAAAATCAACAAAGCCTGGCTTCCACTACTGAAAGCTACAGCTTGCAAAAGATCAAAGTTCAATGATTCCCACCCAGCCACAAGCACCAGTGATCAGTTGACGCAATAGAATAGCTAACGACACCCATCAACCGCAGAGAAGGAGTGCCCCCTCTCTGGACTGCAGTGAAACTTCTTAATCCCTCCACATCACAGCACAATGACTAACACATATTCTCCTGAATAGGACAAGTTTTCCCTTTCCCACAACTTTAAAACCCCACAAGCTCACTCACTCCATACCCCAGAGCACAGAGACAACTCCTAGTTCCCTGAGCTCCTTGCCCTCTGAAGATGCTGGCCATAGAGTCTGGAGAAATGTCAGGAAGAAAAACATCCAGAACATGCCTAAACAGCCTGAAAAACTCACAACAGCTATCAGATCCCAGCTGTGAAAGCCTTAGAGAAAACCCAGAACATGTCTTAAAGAAAGAAAAAAAACCACCACCACCACCACCACCACCACCACCCAAAAAAAACTCAGCCCAAAATTTGTTTTTGGTCTAAAACCCAAGGAGAAAACAGTAGAAGATTTTGGAGGCTTACATTTGTAATGAGCAACCAGCTCCTGAAGGGTGTTAAAGTTGTTTCGAGGGGAGATGTAAAATCTTCCGTCCTCTAGTGTCTGGATCTTGTAATGTTTCACCCTGTCCACTTTGTTTCGGCTATCAAAATCTCTCAGGGACAAAGAGTAACTCCCTGCAGAAAAAAGGAGGAAAAGGATCTGAGGAGAGGATTACAAGGAGGTCACCAGATCCCTAAGATTTGACCCCAGGATTGGGTCCCCAAGATTTTGATTAATCTGAGGCGGCCTTTCTATGGGGATTGCTTCCATGAGACAAAGATTGATTGAAAATAGTCACCGTATGGACATAAACAAAGGTTTGGCACAATATTGGCTTTTCAAAACTTTTGGGAAGTTTTGTTTGTATTCCTGGAGAGGGATTCTGGGAAATGTAGTCCCCAGGCTACACACTCTGGGTTTTCATTGGATCAGACCACACTATGTACAAAACTGCATCTATGTTTCATGGACATCCTGGCTAGACTACTGTAATGCACTCTATATGGGGCTACCAATGAAAAAACTCAGGAAACTTGAACAGGTCCAAAATGCAGCAGCCAGACTTCTGCCTGAGGAGGGGTACAGAGACCACATTGCACCCCTATTAAAGTAGCTCCACTGGCTGCTATCAGCTATCGGGCACAATTCAAGATGCTGACCTTCACCTACAAAGCACTGTACAGCCTGGGTCCAAGCTACCTCAAAGATCGAATCTCACAGTATGAACAGACTCAGGTGTTAAGGTCATCAGGAGAGGCTCTTCCCTCCATCCTGCCACCCTCACAGGTGTGCCCAAACTTTGAAACTCCCTCCCGCTGGAGGCGAGGACTGCGCCATCTCTGGTGTCATTCCGGAAACAGGCAAAGACCTTTCTCTTCAGGCAGGCTTTCCCTGAATGAGGGACTACCTATTATGTGTCTTTTATATGAATCTATAAGATCACATAGGCTTTGTGTTTATAACTACTTATAACCTTGTGTGATTACATTGACACTATGCTTTCAATGTTAGTTTCCATCACTCATCATAACTTTACATGGAACTTTACTCTCCTTAAAACTGCTCGTGTTCTCTTGTAGCTTTAATGTAATGTTGTCTCTTAATGCTGTAAAATGTCCCTCAATTCCCTATTCTCAGTACTTGAATACTTCTTAATTGTATTGGACTGTATATTGTGGCTCATTACTGTAAGCCACCTTAGGTCCTTTTTCCAAGGAGAAAGGTGGGGTAAAAATACTCTAAAATAAATAAATAAATAAAATAA